>OX419345.1:3743574-3828574 GCA_948470475.1 Galaxea fascicularis | reverse complement strand
GTACGTACGTACGTACGTACGTACGACCGTCCACCCCCTCGATATAAACCAAAGTCAAATGAGACACTCCAGTTAACCCTTTCGTGTGCAAGCTCGCATATAAGCGCGTTTCCATATGGACTGTTTTTGGACAGATCATTTGTCCATACACGTAGTCCTTAACCCGCATTTTTGTGGCGGGAAATTGCATGGCCAAATTTTGAAGACAATTTTAAACCAAAGTCAGTTTTGTCTATTCGTTGGCGGAGTATCAGTGACAAAAAAGTGGGAGAAAGAACAAGAAAGGGCACTAGTAAATAGGCAGAGTATCAGTGACAAACAGCGGGAGAAAGAGCACGAACAAACCGGCTGAATTGTACTGTCGAGCAACGGGAGAAAGAACAAGAAAGGGCTCGAGTAAACAGGCTGAATCGTACTGACGAGCAACAGGAGAAAGAACAATAAAAAGATCGAGAAAAGAGACGAAATTATAGTGAGGAACAGCCAAAAAGAGAGCGTCTCTTGTCAAGCTGTAAAAACATTACCAAGTGTCATGGAGTTTCAGCTTTTCCTCGTGTTTGCCTGCAGACGTTTGCATGAAGAGAAAAGATCGTGTGGTCTGGCAAGGTTTCAGTAATTATGCGCTGTCTTCGGACCTTGACTTGAGTTAAACTGGACGGTTTTGCCGCTAAAATTCTTAATTGAAGAAGCTTCGTTGATAGGCATATGAAGTAATAAGACTTACTTTTGTGTGAAACGACGGCTTCTGCTTAAGCTCTGCGTTCGGAGTGATTGTTGACTGACTTAAACTGTGCGCAGGTTAGTACTCCTGAATTGTCTTTTATATGAACATTCATGCCAAGAAAACTGACTAGCGATTTGTCTCAGTTTGTCATATTACTTGTCTTATTTTTTTTCCGATTTCTACGAGAAACGTCGAAGAGACATTAATATTGGCATCGGTTTCTTTTTTCTTACGTTTTTTTTTTTTTTCACGCTTTCATCTCAGATTAGTTTGGACTCTTGTTTTTCCAAATGTTTTCTATCCAATATTTCATCTTGGATCCTAAAACGTTTCGTTTTTTCCTGCTGTCGCTCATTTTATGGCACAAAATTTGTTGAAGAAAAGCTAAGCGAAGTCCAGATGGTTTATAATTAACCTCAGTGCCGCTTGATAAGTTTGACACTTGGAAAACTCTCGCAAAGAACAACTCCTTGCCAAAAGTAAACGCGATTTTTAACAGCTGCAGCATTGGAAATGCCAGCAATATGTTGTCCCTCGCAGCAATTTTTAGCAAAGCAATAATTTTGTGTGAAATGAGGCTAGTTATGTCAGCTCTGTGTTCGGAGTGATTATTGACTGACCTAAACTGTCTGCATCCGTAGGTTAGTATTCCTGTTTTGATTTTTATACGGACACTTATGTCAAGAACACTCGGACTAGCGATTTGCCTAGGTTACTCACGAGATATATTTGTTACCTGTCTTATTTTTCCAATTTGTACAAGAAACGGCGAAGAAAAATTCATATCGTTTTTTGTTTTCTTACGTACGTTTTGTTGTTTTCCCGCTTTTATCTCAAATTGGTTTGGACTAAAAAATGCTCGTGTTTTTTTCCAAATGTTTTCTATCAAATATTTCATTTTGGATCCTAAAACTCTTCTTTTTCCCTGCTGTCGCTCATTTTTGGGCACAAAATTGTTTGAGGAAAAGCCAAGCGAAGTTCGGACGGTTTATATCCTCGGCTCCGCTTTGTTAGGAACAAGAGCCGGATTGACATTTGGAAAACTCTCGCAAAGAGCGACAACTCCTTGCCAAAAGTAAACACGATTTTTAACAGCTGCGGCATTCGAAATGCCAGCAATATGTTGTTCCTCACAGCAATTCTCGTTGTTAGTTAAAAAAATTGCAGACTTAAAAGGCTAATTGCAGTAAAAACTTCGTCTTTAATTCAATGTTTATTGACAAATGTTTTTCTGAAACCGATTTGTTTGTGTGTTGTTATTGCCAATCAGATGTTATCATTGACAGTGTTGTAAAAAATAATACCGCCCACGACTTGTAGTCAACGTTTGTAGTTTGCAATATTTTTAATTAATCGAAATCAAGAATAAAACCATTCTCAACCATTTGCAGTTGAACACCTGAGTTGATTCCTGGCTTATCTTGCCGCAGTCACTTTTCACAAAAGTTAAAGTCATTTTCGCTCAATGTTTCTCGGTGTTACCGATGGCAGTTTTTCATCGTCTTTACTCTTATAGCTCACAAAAATGACGCCATAAAATAGTCAAAACAAGGCGAACAAAGTATTGGTCTTCTTTTTTGGGTGATGTCGAAGAGTACCCACTTTGGGGTTTTAACATTTTGTTTTGTTGTGGAATATTTCGGTTTGTTGAGGTTAAAATGTCAACGATACATGTTAGAAAATTGTGACTCAGCCAAAGCACATAACCGGTTGTGATGTTGGATTTCAAAGTGAGACACTGGGACTGTTAATCTATAGTTTAGAGATTTACACCATTTGTACTGAAATGTAAACGAACTGTGATGAAGTAAAATCGTTTATGCTCATAGTCATGTAGTTCCTTGATCCAACGTGGCAAAGGCCGATGATAAATCGAAAATGTACGTTAGCACATGTTTGAATGGTGGCTGTGGCTCTGCAGCAAAACAGTCTAAAAAATATATTGTCACAATACAGAAGTCTTTACTAGAGTCCTGGCTCGAGTTCTGGCATAGATTTTAGTTTATCGGTAAATGCCATACAATAAGGAAAGAACTGTGGAGCTCCGCTTTTAGGCTTGCCTAAATATATATATTATTGGCAAATGTAACTTATTGTTTTACGTTAGATATTGTAGAGTGTATCTTCTGTTTTGTTTCTTTACTATCAAGGAAACGTTTTTGCAAGCGATTCGTGCAATATTTCTTAATTGTATTCTTAAGGTTTCCGAACGGTCAATCCTTTGTTAAGGATTTGCCTTAACTGGTTATAACTAATTATCATTAGAAAAAACACATACCGTATAGCACTTATATTTTGCGGAGGTTAATTTTTGCGGAATTTGAAGATGGTCCTTGATC
Source organism: Galaxea fascicularis (assembly GCA_948470475.1). Classification (NCBI taxonomy): domain Eukaryota; kingdom Metazoa; phylum Cnidaria; class Anthozoa; order Scleractinia; family Euphylliidae; genus Galaxea; species Galaxea fascicularis. Next base: position 3,825,511 of record OX419345.1, on the reverse strand, counting down.
CGCAAAAATAAGTTCCAGCAGAAAGAAAAACACCAGCAAAAAACCGATAAAATTTACTCTCGTTAATATAATTAACAAGACGCCTAGTAGCGTTCACGTAGGATGCTCTGGAAGTATTTGCAGTGATGATAACAGTCAATTGCCGGTTTTCATTGTCATACCGTCATCAAAACCGTTTAACAAATAAAGTCAAGAATCAAAGAGACAAAAGAAGATGAGTATTCAAACAGTCTCGCAAAGATTCAGGTCTGTGCGATTTTTCGTGCGGGAGATATTTAAAGAAATGTTCTACTTAAATTTTAAGGCTTTTGTATGGAGACGCCATGTTTGTGTCCCTCCGAGGGGCACAAATATGGCGGCCGGAAGCTAACAATTACATATGTCATCGAGTTTTGCTATAAAAAGCCCATAGTCGTCCTCTGAGGGCTCATAAACATCTACATGAGTACTTTTCCTCATTCAAGGACTGTTCAGTTTGCGAAATCTCAGCAGCTAAGTCACTTTTTTTAACCTATGTGACAGCATTCTCGGCCACCAGTTTAATCGTGTCACGCAAAAGCTTAGAAATTCAACCTTGCTTTATTACAAGACGAAAAAGCCAATCAAACTGAAAATTTATGAAAAGATAAGTCTTCAACTGTTCTAATTACCAGCTAAACTAACATCTCAAAAGGATAGATTTTAATTAATTTTGATAACGTCATGTGAAAACCGAGAATAGTTTTGTAAGCGGACATCCTCAGGAATTGGGACAAAATGTTTGTTAGTAGAGTCATCCGTTTACGTGAATTATTCCCACAAACGGACACCCAAGAAAAATATTGGAGATGACTGCTTATGGAATAATTAAAATGGTCTGTCCTAGATCATCTGAAATACAACCGATACAGTAAACCCAGTGATCGAAAAATGAAGAACCTGAACGTAGCATTACAAATGGTACGTCAGCGAACGTCAGGATTGACAATCATTAACTATCACGTCATCCCGGTTTGACCTTTAGTCAAGCCTTCTTCTGCGTTAATGTAGCAGAAAATAACACAGGCAGCCCAATCGTGGTGTTTGTCATCAAAAGTTGATAAAAAAAATTGACCGTTAAAAATCTAGAATTCCAACGAACCGAGTAGCAGTGGAAATATTAATATTCCAGCCGAATAAAGCCTTCCTATCTTCACTCTACTGTTTCTTTACCCTGGGTTTCAGAGGATATTTTTTTCTTATCGATACTGATGGTTGGCGGCGAAGCCGCGTTAACGAGGCGCAAAGCGCCGAGGAGAAAAACATAATCTTTGGTCACAGGAATACGCAACCTCATTTCCATGCGAGAAATCAGTTCAGAATTTGAACTAGTTCGTTGATTGGTTCTTCAAAGGAAACAACAATTGTGGTTTCCCAGCCGACATGAAACAAGAGCTACGATTGGCTTAGAAAAAGCGTGGTTTCCCAGGCGACAGCACAGCAAGGAAATGAGGTTCGTTAGTCGTTTGACCAGAGGTTATTTTTTCTCCTCGGCGCTTTGCGCCTCGTTAACGCGGCTTCGCCGCCAACCATCAGTATCGATAAGAAAAAAATATCCTCTGGAACCCAGGGTACTGTTTCTTATCACTTTCTGGGACGTCTAAATGCAATACCATCGCTTTTTTTTTTTTAATCCGAGGTCACTGCCCATTTTAAATAAAGGGAAGGCCGGTGACTCGAGATCGAACCAGTCGGCGTTCGAAGGCCAATGAATTCCCAAAAAAGCGGAATATCCGCTTCAAATCACAAGCAGCAGCCGCGTAGATAAATTTCCTTTCTTTCTTCGCCAACTTACCCGAAAATTCGACCAACACGAACGGGGAATCGCTCGTTTCACCGCTCAAATTTGACCAATTTCGTACCGAAAATGGTCTGGGGTCAGAGTTTTTTTGGACCCTTTAGAAGGTAGGGCCACAAGGGCTACGGGTCTAATTGTTAAACAGCCCTGAGATGTAAGATACCGCGGTGAACCGTTGCCGCCAACAACTTCCTTCACAACGACGACGTCAGTAACAACGAGCAAAACCATCACCCATGAAAAGGAAACGTTCACTTGCGGTAAGCGGCCAGAAAATGTATAGCATTAACTGACGTCATACAAATCACTCGACTCTGATGATTACTTCTGCTCGGTCCAGTTTTCTCAGGACAACAGTCAAGATGGACACCGTCGCGATCGGCCCAAACTGCCCATTTTAAGCCCTGGTCAGACGGCTCATGATAGTCGATGATAGGGGAGAATCAACTATCATCGACTATCACGCGCCGTTTGACCAGGGCTTTAGAGTCAAACTATAGTGACAGCAATAACTGCGTTGGGTAAACAGTACGTTGTATCTTTTTGTCTCTTTCGCGTCCTGCTCAATTGCATGCAAAACGTGACAATGGCTGATTTACTGTATTTATACAACTCGTATTATCCCGGCCGTGAGATCGTGAACAGCTGTCAAATAAACATCTGATTAAACAAGGAGTCACGCATTGGGTTTCAAGAATCTAAATTGTAACCTGCCCAGTGGACTGGCTGTCATACTCAGTACTTACATTTCCGTTTTAAAGTATTTGTCACAAAAAAGCAGTTGTCAAGCTGGCTAACATCGCAATCACTCTGATCATCAAGCGAGTCATTTTTTCAGCTGCTTTTCGAATGCTGTAATGAGCTTTAGGTTGTAAAGGTAAGAAAAGTATAAATTTCTTCTATTCGCTAACTACTTACGCAAGTAAGTGAGTTGGTAAGAGCTTTGAGTTCTGCCTGTAACGAAATGAGTGAAGATCTTCAATAAACTGCCATTTTTCCTGAACGAAGATCTGGTCCTCTTGACGTAAGGCACCTGTTGCTTATCACCGAAGCTAAATCCCCCTAAAAGCCCCTGTTTCACTATTCACGGCAGGAACTAAATCACAATATGAACAGCGTTAAAACAAGAAACAAGAAGGACAAATTTACCATCATGCGTTAACATAAGGGAGTTGTGATAGAACTTATTTTAGTTACATAATAAACATTTTAGGTTGATTTTTGTGTAACTAATTATAGGATAGGTTTATTAATATTGAGATATAAATTTAGTATTTGTGTAGTTTCTCTTAAAATTTGTCATCTAAACGAGTTAAACGGATCACTGGAAAGCATTTTTAGTGAAGTGATACCGTGAATAAAGCTTGAATATATATATATATAACAATCTCGACAAAACCTTGAATTTATTTGGTCATTTGACGCTGTCGTTTCGAAGAGGACGGGAAAGAGATCGGGGTACCCAAATGAAAAATGCACCTACAGAGCGATTGCTGTGGTCATTGAACCTTTTGCTTTGTGGCGTTCTCGTCACCGTGTTGCTGTCGTCATTGCTTTCGCTCCTTTTCGATTTGTTTCAAGACCCGACCTACTGGCTTTGTCGGTTGCGCTTAAGGAGGCCTACCGGAAAATTCCATTGGAGTAAAAATTTTGCACTAGCGCGTCACGAGAGGAATACAGAATTTCCCGAAAAAAAGCATTAGTTTCTACCTTTAAATGAAACTAACTGACGCTGAAACATCATTCACCAAAACAAATGAAATGGTCCTAGAACGAGATCCCGGAGCTTAAATGAGATTTTTTGAAATTGTCCTGCACTCGATTAGCTTCAAGCTCATTACGCCGTTCATTAAAAATATACGCTGATATATCTAACGCCACTTCTTGAACGCTGAGACAATATGTTGGGGTAACTTACAAATATGACTCATCATAAATGTTGATTATCAGATTTTTTATGAATACATCCACGCTAAAATTTGCTAAGTAGTCCATTAGGCTCTCAGGATATAAGGCACTGTAGTTGGGCATAATTTTGGGGAGAGATAAAATGCAGACCGCTAACAAACACAGGAGCAGCTCGAGTTTGTAAACACCGTAAAAGAAAATTTAATTCTGAAACATTATTTTCGCCATGGAATATGATTTTATAGAGGCATTTTTGGATCGAATGAAATCTCGGCCAGATAAATAAAACTTTAAGCGTTGCCAATGTAGGAGAAAAGAAGTATTCACCCTTAATAAATCTCTATGAAGGGGCAAGTCGGTAAGGATCGTTAAAACCCGGTCTGTATGTTTTCTGTTTGGTCAATGAACAACTAGCAATGGATTTATGACATATCAAATACTCAGCCATTTGTCACGGAATAGTTAAGATTCAAAGCCCTTCGTACATGAAACATGACCGATAACAAGTAACCAACATTAAAAATATTGTAGTAGCAAAATATTTCATGTTCTTTTTAGCACGGAACATGTTGCAAGTCAAAGTTGGCGGTCAATTTTTAAGGCGGCTAGTGTTGTGTACCCCGCCTACACAAACACTGACAATGAAGATTCCGGTCACGGAACGGTACCCATTAACGTCGTAAACATGCATAATTATACTTCCAATAGACAATTTTGCATTCACGTTCTTCATTATGCCATGAAAAAACTTTCAATATATTTGTGTTAACTTACGTTCGTTTCCGATCCTCAAAATATTCTTATTGGTTCTGTGCATTAACGGTTATATCTACGTAGTACTTCATTAAAGTTGGCGGGTATTTAAGTCGGAAAGGAATCATTGTGCGTACTGCAAAAGTAGTCGCTGCTGTGGAATTGAAAAACTAATTCTAAGTTGAAGTTAAGAAGAATTTCAAATATTAAATTTCTTAGGTGGATATTGACTCTCCGTAAGCCAGTAAGAGGAGTCGTCACAGGTCATTGTCGGATTATATCATGGTTCTGTGCGGAATCGCTGAAATTCCTTCCAAAATTCAGTGTTTCTCCGGCGAACCAAGGACTACAATGTGGCAATGTCTATTTAGCTGGAAAAGCAAAAACCCTTAAATGAATAAACTCTGCATCTTGGTTTTATAAAAATAAAAGGCGAAATAACATTTTGTCAGTCTAAGATGCATCTCGCCGAGTTCGCACATGTTATAAATGCCCAAGGCAATTAACAAATAACTATTGATCAGAGAACAAGTTTTTAGCGGGAGACCTCTCACCTCATTTCGCCAGCTGCAAGACCTTGAAGGTTTTCAGCTCTGTAAAGGAAAGGCTGGAACACAAACCTCTAACCTGGAGTGCGTGCCGCAAACGGTAGTGACGGAGTTTGAAGCCTATATTTCTGTGTTATGTATTGACGTCAATCTCGCAGCGCCGGATTTAAATGTAGCTGAGTCACGTTGCATTAAATATGCTTTAGCCTACACATCTTGATCAAATCTGTCGAGAAATATACTGACAACTGTGACACAAGGTAAACAAATTTCACGATAAAATGCTGCTCACTTGCTGTCGTCTATATGGCGGTTTGTGAAGATTTCATCTGCACAAGTTATCATTAGTGATGATAAACATTACATCACCTGTGATAATCAGTAAGATTGGTAAGATAATGAGTGGTCGTCCATAGTCCTCGAAAATCATGGTTTATATGAGAAAAACAGCAACATTGCGTTGTACAACACAGTTGTTTTCTAGTGTTTTGTCGAAGCTTTAATTAATACGTTTACACGCAATTATGTAAGTCTTTTGTAGCTGAAATTAATTAGCATTTCTATTCCAATTTTCTGTGAATAGTCGAGATAATTACTTGGGATATTATTAGTCAGACAACCGATAAATTTTACATTAAGATCAAGAGAATTGCAGACAAACTGAAGTCGGCAAAAATCAACGAGAAGGTAAAAAACAAATCTAAACAACATAACATGCCCTTTAATGAAGTAATTTACATCATTAATTTTGGAATAAGTATGTGTAATCAAATGGTGACGAGTGAAATTAGGGAATAATTTCACGCGCGTTTTGTCCAAATTCTAATAATTTCCCGAGCCTTTAGGCGAGGGAAATTATTAGAATTTGGACAAAACGCAAGTGAAATTATTCCCTAATTTCACGAGTATACCATTTGATTACCTATTAATATCATGGGTGACAAATTACGCTCACAATCGTGGGTTTTTGACTTGTTTATTGTATCGAGAACTCCACGCATTCAAATGTTTAAGGCATACTTTCGGCTAAAGTTCACAATTGTTTGAGTTTTTCGACGAAAAGCCCTTTGAAATCCTTCTTGCTGTTTACAAAATGTTTCAAAGTTGAGTCAACTGTCAAATCTTCGTTACATGATTCGCTATAGTCATGAATGAACTGAAAGCGGCGCCCGTGTAAAATGCGCCTAAAATCCGATCGCGGTCATCTGTGTATTTGTCTCCGTGTTTTTGGAGTATAAATTGTCGCTAAAAGTTTATTATATGGCCAAAGCAAACTGGGCTAGATGAAATTCAAGCGAAAATGTACAAAGTTAAAACTTTAAGAGCTCGTAAGTACATCCATAACATCTTTGAACCTGGAGCGTCATCTTGGCACTAAACGTTGCCATGGCAATTTTGTAATTTCACATGTGAAATTATAAATTAACTCTGAAATTTCGCGCCAAAATTAAGGAGTAATTTGTCACCCATGATATTATGATGATTATAAGATTTATCATTGAAATTCATTTTTTACGGGAAGAGGATTTGGGTTGAAATAGATCGTTTACATATTATTTTCAGTTAGATAAGACTGCCTTATGACCCTGTAGATTAAGATGAAAAGCTAACCCGCTGTTTCAGTTCAGTTCGCTGAAATGATTAGCGCCGGTTTTCCAACCATTTAAAAAAAGTGGTGGGCGAATTTTGAAGGGTGTCCCCTTCAACCGAATTATTAGAAATTAAGAAATCTCTTCAAACAAAGAGATAAGCTTCGTGTAAATGTTATTACCGTCATAATTACTATGTTATTAGCCACCTGCTGATTTGCATGCAGTTGATGACATTTACGAATAATTATAAACAAGAAGGCTGTATGCATTTGTCGTCAAGTTTCGTTGACAATAGAAAAAAATTTACCTTACCGTCTGAGAAAATCGCGAAACAAGTGTCAAGGAAACTAGAGTTGACTAGTTTTCTTGCGTTCGGAGGTGTAATTGTTAGGTATTTTTTCCCCGTTGGGTTCCCTGCACTACAAAGCTAGTATCACGTGATCCGTTTTCCATATTTAGTATTGTACACGAGGTTCAGGGCCCTCGGATTAAAAACAGTTCTTACCGCCATCTTGATCTGATTTTACTGTGTTCCCGGCCCTTTTGTGAATACACGACAGTAGTCATCCCCTGAAAATGGCGATAGTCACTGTTTACAAACAAGTCTTTTGATATTTAAATTTTGCCAACCACAGAACAAAAGAATTCTTTGTTTCGAGAGCCAATAAACCTCTGGATGGCATATTAATGACAATAGGTGACGTAACGATGAGTATCGCCATTGTTAAGGCCAGACTTGCGGCAGCTTCGGACCACGAGCAGCTTGAGAATTTGGAATATGATAACAGTCAATTTCCTAGTAACAACTCGACTAGAGAATCTGTTTAGCGTACACAAATGACCTTAGCAGGAATATAAGCAGGAAAAAAACTTAAAGGCCGCCGAAGTCCGTAAACATCAAACTCTTGGTAAATTCATTACTACTTACAACTGACCATTAAAACTAAAGCTTTGCAAAGGTATGCGCACTGCAGCTCAGTTGTGTTTTCAACAACGTTCCAACGTTTGAGCCAGCGGACGAAACCCTTAATACTTCTATACTTGTTTTTAATGGAAGCGTTATATAGAGGCGGTTCTTTTGCAGTGTCTGAAAGATCAGTCCGGCGAGTGGGTAATGCATTCAGACTCACCGAATTCTCAACTTCTGTTTATTGAAACTTGAAGTCTTCAAAAAGTTCTCAAAACGTACAGTATGGGGCCCAGTTCTCGGCCACAAAAAACGTAAACTTGTACTTTTTTACCTTGGAATAGCCGTAAGGACTTGATACTTCACACACAACTAGCTTCAGCATTCAGTTTACACATGTAAAGCTATCGACTGCTCAACGCTGTTTCCACCCGAGTAATAACGAAAATGGAGGCTTCGTTTGCGGGCCCAGCCGGTTATCGACCAGCTGGCCCAGTTCTCGGCCACAAAAGAGTATGTGCTATTCCTCAGAATAAACAACGCTTCATTACCATTTTTTGTCGTTAAATCACTTGTCTTGTCTTGTGTTTGATATTTCGATCACAAATTATCCTTAAAGAGCTTTGTTTCATGTTAGAAAAGGAAGTTTTTTGCATACCTAGTTTTACTCTTTAGTGCAGTCAAGCGAGTCTTCAATGTTGACGGTGAGCAGGGTGGCCGAGAATAGGGAAATACGCAAAAGTACCAAGGAAATGTTGAGGAGTGAATTTAGGTCAAAGAATAAAACAGGCCAGCAAAAAATTACATTTAACAGATAGCTTTATCACTCTACGTTCTTTATGCCAAGAATTGGCTCATTTGGGCCTTCTATACAGATAAAATATAAAAATTTAACCATGTAATTCGAGTACCCATAAACAAACACGTTTCGGGGAAACCAAATTCACCTACCTTCACGTCACCCCGACGTGCTCACAGTATATCTAGTAGCTGTAAACTCAAAACTCGGCAGAACTAAAGACAAGGAATCAAGCTACCTTTGGAAACAATTGCTTTTTATTCAGATGCATTTGTGGCTCGAAAAACGAACGTTGAACAAAACGTGGCCAAGAACTGGGCCCGCCCGAGAACTGGGACTCATACTGTAATGGAAATCTTCTAACGACCGATTTACTGTGAATCATTTTCTTGTCCGACAGAAAGCGATTGAGAGGATTATATTACGTGTAATTGCATAATTGGCCGGATTCTTTTTCAACAAATCTAAACAGCAGAGACCATGCATCACTATTGTTTTCTATCTTACCTTCGCACTGCAACAGATCGCCGAAGTTGTCTTCCTCATGGATATGACGAGCTGTTATACAAGGAAAAAGACAACTCCTCATCAGATCAAAAATAGATCTTACTCATTTTATATAAAACTTGAGGTAAAAGAGTACAGGGCGAAATAATTTCAAACTACGCACAGCATGAAAATTTCAAGAATAGTCAACAGTGAGACGAACCAGTGAGGGGAGCGGTATTTACGGTATTGAAAAATAGAACCAAATTGACTTACCTTTGGCTCCGAGTCTTCAGTATTGGTTTGGAAGCTACATGCATCGAAGTGATGTCTGTTTGTACTTTTTTCGTCTGGTTTTTAGCAGTAGTATTTCAATTCCAAAACACCTGTGAAGCGCTGTTGAACCGCTGGGAAACAGCGCTGTATAATATTATTGAAAACTCAAATTCGATTTCTCAAATTTCAAGCATTTTAACTGGCAAGCCGGACACAGGTTATCAGCTCAGATCAGATCAAAACAATTATCCTGCCAAGTCGCGAGGAAAATCGCGAGATGCTTAGTAGAGGAGTTCGTAATTTACCGATTTTACCGCAGAAAGCTCCAAAAAACGCGACACACAAATCACGTATATCGGATATTTTGAATACGCACGATGAATTTTGAGAACGCCATGACCATATTTGATTGACAGCCGGACACAGGTTGTAAAATGAACAGTTGAAGCTTCTCGGTCAAATGTGAAATTTCAGCCAAGGACATTGTCCTCTGATGTACCATAATAATAATAATAATAATAATAATAATAATAATAGCTTTATTTACAGTAAGTCTCAAATCGTTCTAGCTGAACACGAGTGCTCTACTAATTGGGGAGACTGTAAATCAAATAAACTCTAAGGCCCCGTTTATATGGAGAAAAGTTGTCCCGGGTAGAAGGGTCACCCGCCTTGCCGAGCCAACTTCTCACGACTGTTTACATGAGTAAAGTTTTCCCGGTTGACCGAGTCAAAGTTGACCCTACTTAATTATTCATTGGCCCTGCTTAATAATTCATAACTTCAATATCTCTCTTTCCGCTGGATTTCCATTTTTTAAATCACTCACACTGGTCACTGTTGACTTAGATTTAACTTCTTTGATATCAATTTAAGCCACAAGGTTCATTTTAAAGATAAAACACGGACTTCAATTTCCGTGGAGTTGTTCCGGCTGACCGAGCCAAAGTGTTTATATGGAGAAAAGTTGGCCCGGCTAGAAGGGTGACCCTACCATCGAAAGAGGGTGACCCGGCTAGGAGGGTCCGAGCCAACTTTTTTGTCTCATGTAAACGGTTCGCCAAGTTTTGTAAGGAAATGTATGAAAAGTTGGCTCGCCCAGGGTAGCTGGGGTAGGCGGGTGACCCTTCTACCCGGGACAACTTTTCTCCATATAAACCGGGCCTAAATTAAATCAAATGTTGGTTTTTGAGGAGAGAGGAAAACCGGAGTACCCGGAGAATTACATCTCGGAGCAGAGAAGAGAACCAATAAACTCAGCCCAGTTATGACGCCGAGTCCGGGAATCGAACCCGGGACACATTGGTGGAAGGCGAGCGCTCTCACCACTGCACCAACCCTGCTCCCCAAGACAGACAGGGGTTTATAAACCTCAGATTCAAAGTTTCCACAACGCACATGTAAATTATGCAAAGGAAAAAAAAGCCGACTGCGGTGAACCTTGCATACGGACCGAGCCTCTGAAAGAACAAATCAAAATGCAGCGGGCGGGAAAAACTGTGCTATCCTGACGTCACGGACTTTGCGTTCCCTGATTGGTTAGCTCCAAAATAAAAAACAGTGCCGTACGTATTAGGGCCCTGGCAAACGAGGACACATTGTTCCGGACACATTTGTTGCTCATGATGTTTTTTGGACGCGCAAACGCGCAGGACACAAAATGAATGTTGTGTTTCCATGCTGCGCAAACAGGGAAACATTTGTTGCGGACACAATGTGTCCTCGATTGTGTCCTCGTTGTGGAGAAATCGAGCCTACATGAACTGAACTGAATTAAAACAATAGAACAATTAACGGAAATAGCCGCACACACTTTCGTTTATTTACCCTAATTTAGTGATTATCTGTTCTTGAACTTGAACTTGTTACATCGGACGTGGTTTGTGGGAAAGGAAATACTGACACTTTTAGTTTTTTACATGCCGGAACCTTGAGTGTGACCTTGATTACGGATAGCGTTTACTGAGAGGACTACGAGTTTCGAGGTTTAGAGCCTTACGGAATATCAAGCCTTGTAACCAGAAGGATTTAGTTAATAAAGTTTTACACTCGTTTACCAAGGCCTTTACGTTCTTTGCGCTCTGAAATCACTTAAATTGTCGCCCGATGTCTTCCTCAAGGCAAGGTCTTTACCCTTGGCGATTAGTGACAAGGAACGAGACGAATTGGTTATAACTGCCTCATGCTGTGAGTTAAAGCAACTAACGGTTAAACAACAAAGTAGTAGAAACAAAAAGGAACACTGTCACAGAAACCCAGTAAAGCAGAAACTGAAGACGAAAATGACTCGCTTTATTCTTAAGACTACGATAGAGTATAATAATGACAAAATTCCGTTGTTCTTCAACTGAAAGCTGCATATCAGGAGACTTTCGGGCACAAATTACTTGACGGAGTCTACCTAATTTGACGCCTAAAACCTTGCAAACAATAACGCAACAATATGTGCTGTTCAGTGTATTTTGCTTAGGGGCTCCTAACTTTTTGAGGGGATAGAAACGTCGTGAATGCCATCTTTATCGACTATTCTTACGAAGAAATCTGGAAGACGAACTAAGAATCTTCTTTGCACCTAAACAAAAGGAGAGATGAACAAACTCGGTTACCAATCTTCAAAACTACTGTAAGACGATGCTGCACGAAGGCCCCAGTTGTCAAAATGCGTGGAATGCGAGGCGAGAAGGACAAAAAATAACCAAATTTTCATACGCTCTACGTGTCTCAGGAATGTCAGAGAGGCAGGGTTTCTAGCCTGCGTTGCAGGTGTAAAAGGCTACAAAGGTGGGGGAGCGAGAAAATGGGAAAAAAATGCTCTGTTTTTCCCCTCAATCTTTTCTTTCTGATACAACAATTTTCTTATGCGCGGTTTATGACCATGCATAAAGAACAGTTCTTTTTAAGTTCACAGTCATAGACCATACAAAATAAGTCAATATTAGGAGTTGAAGTCCTCAAATTTACCCCCATTTCGATCGAGGGCCTGAAGATAGGCTGTTAAACTGTTCCAAACGACACCTTGAAAAGGACTTTAAACGTCCGAAGATCACGCTACACATATATCAGAAATGTATAGTTTGGTCATGTTCCACTCTGAGAAATGAAAGTACCACGAAAGATATTGAATTTACCTCTTCGATGCATTTCTGGAGAAGTTCTCTTGCCTCTTCACGACTTAAACCTGTTTTCAAAAACAACAAGAAATTGCATCGCAGTAAGTCTTTGTAAACATGCCCGTAAAGCAGTTTTTGACATCAAATCAAGAGTAGACCCTCGCCCCTTCTGACTCGGTCGTGTACCAAATAGTGCTTACTTTTTCGTAAGTTTTGAAGCCCATAAAAAGCCAACATTTGGTAAAAAAGAACAAAAAATTGTGGAATGCTATTCGAACAGGTTCAAAGATTTATTTAACCCTTTCACCGCCAGGAGGTTTCCCTTTGACGAGTAAAATCGTCTGACGTTAGCCGGAGTAAAATCTGTAAAGTGCCCTTGGCGGTGAAAAGGTGAAGGGAAAACAAAAATTGGGTTTAGGTGCACTTTAGTTTTCAATGCAACTGGTCAAATAATTGTTTTAAATCGTTCTCTTTTTCAACATTCATATCAAGGGGAAAACGTAAGGGTCAATTAACAGCTAGAAGTTTGATTTTAAGACCACATCCCTCAAGCAACATATCTGACTTCAGGAGAAGTCATTCACTAGGAAGCTGATTGTACCATGTTTGGCAATTGGCAAAAGAATTGATGAGGAATGCTCTTTCACAGCAGTTTTATCCCACACATTTTCCTAATGAATCACAGATACCAACTTATTTCAGGGAAGCCAGGGAAGGGATGTTTTTGTCATCCTTTCATTTCAGTAATTAACAATGATATTATTATTCACCAAAGGCAAAGTGAATATTCTCGAATAATCCCCGAGACAAAGTCAAGAGAGAAATTGGTAATCAACACATTTTATTTCTAGTGTAAAGATCACATGCACCTGCGAGAGCCCCTACCATTTTGTTTTGCTTATATGTTCACCACCAACCACGGCAAATACAATGTCATACAAGGAAATGCCCAACCAACTAGATTGCTGGAAACAGTCAATACTTAAATGTAGAGTGTTTGGGGTTATGGTCCTGGAGGAAGCCCTACCATACAACTACTCCCACCCATCCCACCCCCACAGGGCCATTTATAAATAAAAATAAATAAATAAATAAATAAATAAATAATACTGTGTTTATGGGTGTTACGAAAACTAAGACCCCCGAAAACTAAGACCTAAGACCTAAGACCCCATCTTAGTTTTCGTACTAAGAAAACTAAGATGGGGTCTTAGGTCTTAGGTCTTAGTTTTCGGGGGTCTTAGTTTTCGTAACACCCCTGTGTTTATAGTGGAAGTGCACTTAGCTATCCAAGCTAGTTTACAGGCACTCCACTTAAATCCCAAGAAACAAATAATTCAAATAAACATAACATGATAAAAATCCCAACTGGTGGGAGGCAGATCAGTTGGCTATTTACAAGGATGACCAAGGAGTTGAACCAGGCACTTAGCCAGAACAACACCAGCAAGTGGCCAGAGCGGGATTTGAACCCGGGTCACCGCATTAAAATCCAGCGCCCTAAACCACTCGGCCATCCTGCCGCAAAAACAAATACAAATGTTTAAGGAGAGATGAGAAGACAGATGTGAGGAGATACCTGGGGCAAGTACAACACACAACTTAGTAGTTTTTTTAAATTACTTTCACCATATAAATATAGTACAAGAGCACACCTGCTTTGTAGTAACGATCCATTATACTCAAAGAAAAGAATGATCCATAGCCATGTGCTGCAAATGGTACCTGAAATAGGTAAATATAGCAAATAAAATCACAAACTGAAAGATATCTACTTCTCATCTGAACCACATCCCACAATCTACTCCTACGTCCAGTTATTCAAACTTGAGGGTCATTTCAAAATGAGTCAGTAAGGGGAAATAAGAGAGACCTGAACTGAGTTTAACCTGTCCAATTCTCCTTCAAAGGTCACACTTCCAATGACTTAATTCATGTTTTGACTTCACTACTTTTGACTGGAATCAAAGATCTGCAAAACACTGATTTTGCAAAAGCAGACCTGACTTTATCACGCTCCTGCAAACAAATACTGTTGAAGGTTACTACAACATGCAGTATGCTTACTTTTTGAAGTGAAGCCAGCCAGTCCATAAAGTAGAGTTCTGGACCATTTCCATCATCAAAACCAGCTAATAACATGTTGACTTGGTATGCAGACTAGGAAGACAAAGTTAGGGAAGAATTGAGGATTACTTTGCCATGGCAATATTTTACAAGAGTCAAGTATAAGTACATGTAGAATTGGCTTTTTGAAAGCTTTTCCTTTCACATTTATTTTCTTGCTTTGTTGTAAAATAAAAAGTAAAACAACACACAAAACAATGAAACTACTGGAGTAAGAAAAACATGACATAAAGGCATATTTAACAGACAGAAATTAATCAACACAAATGAAAAACGTAAGACAATGGAACAAAAATTATTATAAACAGGAACTAATCAGTAGCCTCTGAAACAAAAGACTTTGTATAAACACTGAGTTCAATTTCCAGAAGACCGGTTTACTCCGCCAACATGGCCACTGTTCCTTTGTTTGCTCCCCCAACATGGCCACTGTAACATCAAGTAAATGCACTTCATACAATGTATACAAAAATATACAAGTTCACTGTTACGGAAACAACATACAGTTTTACTTACAGAACTACGTAAAGCATCTGCCAAGTTGCGTCTCGTAAAATTGGCAGCGGCATGAGGAGTCAGCTCATATCCTATGATATGAAGGAAAATTTATTTACTCTGGACTTTAAATAAAATCAGATCAAGAAAAGGGCACGATTCTCACACTACCCCATCTGTGATGAATTTAGTAAATGTTTCACTCAAACACTATTCATGTTTGTTGTTTTTGGAATAAGGTAAGTATGACGGTGACGCATGTGTAATAATTTATCAATGTATGGAGGTGTGCAGAAACACTGTGACATTATTACACAAAACTTTTGACACTACCAACTGTTACATGGCCTTGTACATGTAAGGATTCAAACCTTCTGTAATGGTTTCAGAGTCCAAATGGCACACAAGAAACACCTTCCCCCAAAACAACCACAGACACAGACAACCACTGTAGAAAAAATTGCAAGATTTCCACACAGCCCCATACAGTAGTTATGTAAACATTCTGTAACTATCTACAGTCACCATTTAATAAAAAGGGCTAGTACGACAATGACGCATGTAAATAATGATTGGGGCTGCGTAGAAATTTTCCCAAAAATCTCACCATTTTTCATTTTGTAAAGTTGTATATTTTTTTCCATGTACTCAGCAAACTGAACTGTGTCTCCTGCCTCTCCAGTTACCAGCATCAGCAACTTACTACTCAGTTTGAACATTTTATCCTGGTCTGGAAAACAAACATTAAAATAAGGTACCCACAGGGACCACACAGGAAGGGGGGCCAAGAGGGAAGGGGGGGGCAGGGCACCCACCACTTGTCATGGAAAAAATAAATTGTGTAAAATACATTTTTAAATAATGAAAAGTACACAGGACAATAGTGGTCGGCTAAAGCTAGCAGACCTTGTACAAACATCCAAGCTTGACAGAATAAGTCTTATGTTTGATGCGTTGCGTCATTCTGCTCCCCTCAGTTTAGGAGGCAGGCGCATCGAAGGAGCAGCCCCCGCACTTTTACAACTGCTCTGAGGGCGCTGACCTAGTTACTATGCTCAATTTCCAGCTGCTTCTAAGAAAATGATTCAATATGAAGATTTAAACCGACATCTTTGACGAAGCAAGTGACAGAAAAGATTCAAGGTCAAACAGAAACTACCCCGAAACTACGTATGACTGTGGACATGCTGGATTTTACGAGTTGCAGATGCACTTGAAAAGATTTGAATAACAAATTACCACCCATACACACCAAAACAGTAAAATAAAAGTTTACATATATCTCGGGTACCTGGCTGGATAACTGAAATAAAAATCTTTGAAAGACGTCGAGCCGCACAACAAAATTACTGAGTCATGGTAAGTAAGCTTTAAGTTTTGACTGGTCTCATGGCGTTCGCCCTGTCACAAAAGTTTGTCCCATTAAAGTGGGCATTTCCAATTTTTTTAGGAAAAAAATAAACTAACAGCCCCTTACCATCTTTCATGCGGATAATACTTCTTCCGCTCGCAGAATCGCTGGCTACTAACACAAAATCGGGTCCCTGAATTCCTATCAGACACTCCATTTTGTTCAAAGCCCCTTGAGACTTAGCGACCACGCTGAATCGCAGGCCTTCATAAATACCAGAGGATTTTCCTACCAAACGCATGCGTAACGTCCAAGCAAAACCAAGCGACCAGCAAGATGGCGGATTTGCATGAGTTCGTGGAAGACTGGGGGTGGAAGACTTGGTTTAGCTGTTAGAGAAATGCGGGTCCTAAGAATCAATCGCAAGATTTGTCTTGCAGCCTTGTTCATCGGTATCGTTCTTTTTCTTCTTATTCGTGAAAACTGGAAATCTGACCATGAGGGTGTAATTAAAAGCCACAGGGACCAGAGAAGATCACATCGCGGAGAACAGCTCGCTCAAAGGGATGCGCAAGAGCTCGTGGCAGCTGTCCTTGTCGTAGCCTGTAACAGGCCCGAAGTCTCGAGATGCCTTAATAGTTTACTGAAATATCGATTTTCGAAACACAAATTTCCAATTATTGTCAGTCAAGACTGCGGTCACCAGGAAACAGCAAGAGTCATATCTGGTTATGGGGACAAGATTCATTTCATAAAGCAACCCGATTTATCGGAGATTACTTTGCCTGGAGCTACTGGTCATTTGAAAGGATACTTTAAACTTGCAAGACATTACAAGTGGGCTTTGTCTCAGGTATTTGATGTCATGCATTATGATGCTGTAATAATTGTCGAGGACGACCTCGAGGTTGCATCAGATTTTTTTGAGTACTTTGAAGCTACTGAGCCATTACTTGAAAGGGACCCCACCCTCTGGTGTGTGTCAGCATGGAATGACAACGGCAAAGCAGAATATGTGAAGGGCAACAATTTGCTCTACCGTAGTGACTTTTTCCCAGGGCTTGGATGGATGTTGAAAAGAACCGTGTGGTATGAGCTGAAACATAAGTGGCCAGCAGCATATTGGGATGACTGGATGCGACATCCTGAACAAAGGCGTGAACGTGCTTGTCTTCGTCCAGAAATCCCACGCGTAGTGACATTTGGCAGGATAGGTGTCAGCAATGGACAATATTTTGATGAGCATCTCAAGTACATAAAGCTAAATGATGAGTTTTATCCCTTCACTAAAACAAATTTGACTTATCTCATCAAAGAAGAATATGACCCCAAGTTTATCGACACAGTTTACAAATCGCCACTGGTTTCTTTTGATTACTTTCATTCTGGTCAGGTGATGCCAGCACCATCGGTGCGAATCCAATACGAATCTCAGGAGACCTTTGTGTCTTTGGCAAAGCAGCTGGGGATCATGGATGATTGGAAAGCTGGTGTACCTAGAATGGCTTATAGAGGTGTGGTCACCTTTATGTTTAAAAACTTAAGGGTTTATTTGGCACCACCTAGGAACTGGAGAGGTTATGAATTTCATGAATGATGTAAGATGCATTATTTCTACAAAGCCTTTGATGCACCTCAAATTAACTTTTTATACTCTATCATGACTTTGACATCAATAAGAATAGCTTTGCTTGAGACTGACCTTCAAGTAATATAGAATGAATTTAACATATATTTTTGAGCAATTTATTAAAATAATTTTAGGAACGTCAAGGAAAACGGTTAAATTACCATAAAGGTAAAACAAATCCAGAGTCTTTGCAATACACTGCCTCCTTAAAAGAGGTGAGCAGAGAAATTTTATGTGTGTGTGTAGCTTGCTTGTAAAAAGTTGTCATGTTATTTCAGAGAAATTAAATTTGCTAGCTTGGATACAACATCAAGGTTTATATAGTCAAATATTTACTTAATAGTTATCACCTCCATCCTCATCATCACATGGACTAAAATACGACATGGCCATTATTTTGATTTTGTGAGGCATGGGTGGATGAATAATAGCTAGTTATTAACCCCCTTCAAGTGGGGTTATTTCCTGGTTTATGATATTTTGTAGCCTTTTCTCAGATGTTTCGTATGCTGAGCTATGCAAATTTCCCTTCTTTTTCTGATTTTAGTTTTCAACCTCTTCCATCTTTGCAGGGCTGTGCTCTAGCAGCACCCAGTTGCCCCCTGGCGACTTACTTTTGCCATCGGCCGACCAGGAAATTTTAGTTTTTGCCCCAAACTTATATGCTGAGCACCCTGGACTTCAAGGGTTTAGAGGTTTGGGCGCCCAACTACTTTTCTTAGAGCACAGCCTTGCTATGGGAAAAATAACACGAGTTGTTGACAACATTATTGGTGCAAAAGACATTGACTTGTGAAGCTAAACTACTTGTTGCTCAGTGGAATGCTATGAAGCATCTACACTTGGTATCTTACTTCTGAGGAGCTCAAGCTTAAAGGGCTTGTGTAAAAGAGGTGCAAGTGATAATTTGTCATTAAATCCAATTTTCCCTACAGACTGGTTTTGGCTGAAATGTCCAAACAGAAAATAAACCAGCCATGCATGAGGTCCTCATATTCTGGCCTTTAGACATCAAATTATATAATACAGGCAGGCATAGCATTATCCAAAGTGATAACCAGTCCATAGGCTAAAGGGAAGCAAATTGAGAGAAATTTGTATTGTCACCCATGCTTCTCCGTACGAAAACCCATAAAATTTTTAAGCTACATTTTTTTTGTTGATGAGATCCTCTTTGATGAGTAGGCTTCCTCTAAATTATAACTCAGAATCAAGAAATGTAAACAGAGCAAAATTTCCCTGATTAAATGAAGTCTTAATATTATAAATGTTTATTCTTGTACCACACGAATTTGAATACAAGAATTTTATATTTGCTAAAAGTGTACGTAAGTATTTAGGTATACATACGATTTTATTAAGAGTTGATTTTTTTTTTAATTAAGGTTTTCTTTACTTTATTTCATTTTTATTATTATGTAAAAAGATTTATCTGGCTTCAATGTAAAACTGCTTTCTCTCCATGAATATCATCTGCATGGAAGTTCGCTTGTTGAATTATTAAAAAACATTTATATCCAGCAGCGGTAGCTATCTATGAAAGGTAACAAAAGTTGGAGACTAATGCTATCTGGATGTCCTGGGCGAGCGTTCCAGTGAACTAGGAAAAAAAGGTAATAAAAAAGGGGCCGCCATGAAGCTCTCGAAACGTCTCACAGGATTGGTTGAGAAAACAATAAACACATTGTAAACAAACAAAAAACACAACAGACCCTATCCCTAAAACAATAGGGCTTCGTGCAATGTGAGGCGAATGAAGTTAGAGATTCCAAAGAGCTTCGTGACGGCGGTAAAAAAGGGGATAACCACAAAACAAAGTAGAGCACACATCTCACGTCCGAAACTTACAGAAAGGACTGGTGAAGAGTGAACAAGAACACAAGTTGCTAGGAGACAAGGATCCCAGGAGACGCGGGCGCAGAAATTAGCATAAAGTTCCGCGAACGATGAAGAATGTACATATGTCAAGATCGAGAGACGTGATGTCCAAACAATAGTTTCATCCATGACTTTTCCGTTAGATCTATCGCTTTGGAGGTGACTCCAAAGCCTTTTCATGGCACAGAGAAGAGAAAGAAACAATTTTGCTCCCAGGACAGCCTGTGTTTCGCCACTTTGGAAGCATTCGACTCCTAGTAATGTCGTGACTTTGAGAATGCGGCCGCCTCAAACTCCCTTTACTTCGCTTGACACGTTCATGGCAGCTCACAGTCCTCGGCGATTTTGCCAAGCAAGACAAAAATGTATTCTAAGTACGTGTGGATCGATCTTCTCTCTCAGAAATAAACCCAAGATTGCGCGAAAAGTTCAGATTCCACTGCATTTGCCGGGCGCGCGCACGAGATTTTTAATTACGATTAAGTTTTTGGCAAGAACAAATATAATTGGGTGTTTGTTTTTTCCCCTTGAAGAGCCTCTAGCCGTCGATAAAAGGATTACAGACACTGGATATGCCCCTGTACAACAGAAGAAAAGAAATGATTCAGGGTGAGTTTACAATAAGGTTTTATATGCATCAGATCGAAGCTGTGATGGTTTTCGCAGCCCCTGCTGAGAGAGCAGCCGTTGTTAGGTAATCAAACCACAGAAATTAGCTTTGGTTTCTGCCGTTATAGGTGAGGGTCTCCTTGGCTATTGCTTTTTATTGTACAGCTGCAGTGCAAGATCTTAAAACTGTTTTTTATTTACATCTACATGTAATATAAATGGTTTGTATTTAAATCTCATTGACAAATGCGTTTCAGTACGTTTATAATTAAGGCTAAGAGTCTAAACAAGTCTTCGTATCGTCATAGCCCATTTTTCACAGCATCTAGTTTTGCAAAACTTGACTTTAAAAAAAATCATGACATTTACCCAGGAAGCTCCACTCACCGCGAAGTGGTTTTCAGATAGGTCCTGCATCTGGATCGAATTGGAATATTTTGGGGCGAGGGGAAAACTGGTGTACCCAGAGAAAAACCTCTCAGAGCAAGAGAACCAACAACAAACTCAACCTACATATGGCGTCGAGTCCTGAAATCAAACCTGGGCCACATTGGTGGGAGGCGAGCAGGCGCAGATCCAGGATTTTGAAATGGGGGGTGAATTTTTGTAATAATGTAATAGAACCAAAGCCTGGTTGAGGTGTTTGAGGTCTGTGCATCACCATGATTGACAAATTCAGAAAAAGGGGGGGGGGGTGAAAATTCATCCATTTCACCTCCCCTGGATCCGCGCCTGGCGAGTGCTCTCACCACTGCGCCAACCCTGCTCCCTGTGGGAAAATTACCACCAATATTAACTCCATTTTGTTTATCTTTCATTACCTTCGTGTCGAACAAAGACAAAGAATGGGTTGAAGGCTTTTAATAACAGGAAATAGAATTGTAGACTTCTGAAAAATATGGTGGCTGTTGTGTTTTGTTAAACAGACTTTTGAATTGACAAGATGTCCACAAGCTATGATTTCGTTTCAGTCTCTCCATGTATCATTTTATTGTTTACTTAATCCAAAATTATAGTAAAGATTTAATTCTGAATTAATTATGTGCTATTTGCTTTGCAACTCCAGAATGTCCTTCACAAAATGGCTGATGAAGTGCCTGGTTGTTCTTTTAACCCAAAATAAAAATACTTAGCATCAAACTTTGTGGTAAAAACCAGTTCTTTGGAATTGACAACGTTAGATAACACTGAAAGCTTCAACTCATCACAGACACTTGTCATACCTCTTCAGCAATTCGCTTACAGATCAGTTATTATGAGAGAAACCTAGCGTTATGCTTACACAGTGGCTGAACTCACGAATTTGAAAAATTAGCATATAATTTACGTGATGCATGGATGCTTTATTTTGAAGCCCAGACAAAAGAAGTCGGCCCTGCACCAGATCCTTTTTGTTCTTTGAGTTTGTGACAAGTGTCATGCACTGATTCATTAAATTCTAGTCGTTTCAGCCAGAAAGTAAACATGGAAGTATGTTTTGAAAGCAAATAACCAAGAATTTGATAGGGCAAAGTAGAGCAAGTTGCAAATCATTATTTAAACCCTTTTCCACTGAGCCCTTTGTGTTATTGTGACCAGCATGTGATGGTGGCAAATTTATGCTGAGAGAAAGGCAACCTCCAATTTGATTACTGATGTATTTGTTTCTTCAGAAACAAAAGTTCTGACGATGTTCAGCTGAGACAAAGTCAAGTAACTCACAGAAGCCCACAGACTAACAGTACAACCACAACAGACAGCAGTAGTGAGAGTGAAAACAGGGTTGTAACACTTGGAAAATGTAAAATAAACAATGAAGAACTTCTCTCAAGTGATGGATCCTCAGAACTGTACAGAAGGAGCTACTTTCGGCCAGGGCCAAAGATCCCATTTAACTTCAATCGAAGCACTTCAATACCAACCATGCCTCAGAATACCAGTGATCTTATTGCTATTGGAACAATCCCAATAACATCGCAGCGACAGACACCAGTTAAACCCATGTCCAGGTATGGATAAAACAACAAAATTTTAATGTAAATGCAATTCAAGGCCACCTGTCCCTGTGAAAACCTCAGTTAGTCATAAATAAAAACAGACAAAGCCTGCATTAGGCCATCATTTTGTGATCCTTAGTTTAGGCTTGGGAGATTTCACTTGGGTATCGTTTTGGGGGGCTTAGAAGTCAAGCAGTCATCATGATTGTAAGACCAGCCAGTCAGTGGTTCAAGACTGGGGACTCTACCATTTGCAAGACTACCCATTTTGAAAAACATTTTTCATTTCAAAGTTAGTTGGGCATGTAATGAAGAGACCATAAAACAATGTACAATCCTAACAGGGGTGGTGGGGGTCTGCAGTTTCAACATACCTGTATCCAAAACCAAGAGAATATTTCAGTAATTTGTAACTTAGTGTTGATGCTATTACAGCCTTTGTGCTTTGATGAGTTTCAAAGACCAGCAACAGACTGTTAAACAAAACGAAAAGGAAGCAAACAGCAGCTATCTCTTGTTAGTTAATACACACTGTATGTACTTGGTTGTAAACACTGTTGTTAATATATTTATTCATGGTAGTAACACCTCACAAAACACACTGCATTTTTGCATTTAAAGCCCATTCATAGACCTTTTTATTCAAAGCAAGCCACAAGGCACAAAGGCAGATAAAATGTAATGGAGGACATAGCATGTCCCATTTTTAAATAACTTGCAGTTCAGTGTCGTAAAAAAAAAACAAATTCTGGTCAATGAAAATGGGTGTAAACAGTGCAAAAAATACGTATCAGTAAGGTGCACGTGTCTTTGGTTTGTACCATATTTGCCTTTCATTTGCCGAGAACAATGCGTGTCTTTTACCAACCAAACACAAAATAAATGAAGGAAACCAAAACCTAAAAAAAACAAGAATTAAAGGCAAGATTTCCACACAACCCCCATACATTAATAATATATGCATTTTGTGACTCTCACTCTATCCGATTTTGGAACTGGGTTAGTATGACAGTAACACATGTAACATAATATTATTAATGTATTTGGCTGTGCAGAAATCTTTAAATTCGACACTCAATTCAGAATCTCTTCAAGTTTATTGACTAGAAAGAAAGTGATTTTTCCTGGCCTAGGTTTTTTCACATTTGTATTACAATTTGAAAAGTTATTTGTTGACATGTAGCCGTCTAGTGGGACCTAGAGAGCAAATCAGCTGAGACTATTCCTTTAGTATAGGACCCCTTTCTTCTATTTTTCTGTTTAGGTATTAGTTCCCTTGACTCTCCTTCTAAGGGAATATTTTATCCCTTGTTTTATTCTTTCACACAGAAATCTTGACGTTAGTTGTACTTTAGTAACTATAGTGCTAAATAGCGACCAACTAAATTAAATCAGTTCTATTGTTTAAAGTGTGAAGAAAGGCAAGGACTTCTTATCACTTCTATAGTGAGACTGTAATTAAATTTTTGTCATGTAGCGTAAAACTTTATGCCTAAATGCAGATAAAGACCCATTTCTACATTAACGAACACCTAATTTTCTTTTCCATTGAATAAAAAGGCAATTTTAATGAACTAATTTACTTAGAATCAAATTGAATTTAAATAATTTATTTAAACCACACAGTTATCAACCTTGTGAGTTCAGAAAATATTCATACCTTTGCCACAGAAGGTCAATGGAAATTCCAAGGGGGGGGGCCCCCCAAAAAACTCTTCCTGTGGAGGAGGGGGAGGGGGATGGATATTTTCTAGAGGCACACAATTTCCATTTAGAAGCATTACACTCAGTCTCTTATGTCATTTACAGTTCTAAAATGTAAAGGTTTCCTTTAAAACTGAGGAAACTGCCTTTAATAACTTATTCAAACCTGTATGTCTTGTCCAAATATGTTATTCATAACCTCAAAATAATTAACAGTCCTGAATGTGATAATGGTGTGATTAACATTTCAGATCTTCCTCTGAAGAAGATATCCAACCAATGTCGAAGTCAAAACAGGGACCACTGTTAGTTTGCAAAAATAACTATTTTACATACCAGTATTCTTATTTAATTTAATTTCATAAAAAATGCACTATTCTCTTTAAGTTATATTATTTTAAAATGTTGAAAATATATAATTCAGCTGAGTTAAACAAACTACAATAGTCTTTCAAGATGCACAACAGACATGCTAATAATACTTTTTTTTAATATTGTTAAAATTTGCAAAACAAACAAGTGTCAAGTTGTGATACCAGTAAGTATTTTCTTCACACAAGCTTCCACTTACTGTGATCACTAGAAATAATTTTATTTATGGAACATTAATCATTTTTTCAGTTTGTTGTTTCTTTGATTTGCATGTCTGATTGGTTGAAGAACAATAATTATTTATTAAACATTCCAGAAATAATTCTTAGTGTTCACAGTTTTGTGAGTCAAACAATAAGTTAAACAAAACTTGCAAGATTTAACAGTATATGTAGTACACAAGAATGTCTTTATTAATTAAAGCAATTAACATATGAAAATTAATAATATTAATTAGTGAACTCTTCAAGGATGGATAATGTAACCCTTAAATGGAGTTTGTTTCATTCCAACACAAGCTCAGGAAGAAAACATATTTTTTATATTATTACAGAATTTTTCTTGCATTTATTGTAACTTTTCAGAATCACCTCTACCTATGATTTTCCTTTTTATTTTAGGTGGAAAACAAAGGCAACATTGAATCTAAAAGGTAAAAGAAAACTAACACGTTTTTAATGACATGAACTTTGAGTTCAAAACTGGTTAAGTCATATCAAATCAATCTTTAGCTGAAATTCAATATATGAAAGATACATTAAGATTCTGATTGGTGGCCTGTAAACTGTGTTTTAGTCATTTGTTAGTCATCGCTGTGATTGATGTGGGTTTGACATTTTGTGTTGCACTTCAGAGTTCACATGCCACCCTTCTCTATAACAGTAATTTGGAGGCCAGCTGTCAAAGATCCATTGACAATGCTATGAAGAACACCTTAGAATTAGCAAAAAGGCTGAAGTTGAATCACATCTTTTCATAGAGCCAAGTTCACCAAATTTACAGCCTCTTTGGTAAAAATTTTTGGATTCCCCCTCATACAGTGTACATCTTTCAAAGTCTCCTCTTATGTCAAGGAAAATACTGATTATGGTAATCTCCACCTTTAACAAAAAAAAATTGAAATTGTTCTGTAGGGTACTTGTCTTAAATCCGACTCCAAAGCATAAAAATCTGTGGAATGGCATGTACCTTCAAGTCATCTCCACCGACTTGTAAATGTTTAGAACTGCACTCGGTCTTGTACCAAGAATTACTGTTTATGATGTTTATATTATACTTAACACTTCCACAAGGCTCCTTTGCAAGTTATCTATGTCTATCTATGTGGATGAGAAATTTACCTTGTTTAAAAATGTAATTTTCCTGGTATGGTTTTCAGAATGTAAATATCCAGATCCTTTGGTTGGCGCAAGTCCATCATTCCAAGCACGAATCACAGAAATGGCCCAGCTAGAAGTAGAAACAATCAGATTTGAGAAGACAAAAAAGACCAGAAAGAAAGCATCCAGTTCATAGTCCCATGGGACATTTTAGACTGCTATTTACCAGCTAGTTAAAGGTTTTTCAAATTTGAATTAATAGAAGTTGTCATTGTGCAACTTGAGTGTTTCATAGTTCCTTTCAATTTTGTTGTAGAAAAGAAATATTTAATGTAAATGCATTCACTCATTAAGTTAGGCAAAGTGATGCGTTTTGCCATCATCTTTTGAGTCCTTTTGTTTCTTTTGTTATTGTTTTTTTTGCCAAAACAAATTATGTATATATCATACAAAAAAAATGTACAGTTTTTCCAAACCTGTATATAGTATGTATGCATTATTGTAATCACTAGTTTAATGAACTGTGCTACAACAAAACAATTTTCTTGGAAAAATACTTTAGACACTGGATGTCCAGTTTTTTCCAAAACAACTATTAAAGATTTGCATTATGACAGTGCTTTGTTGTTGTACCCCTCTTGTACCACCCCACTGTTATGACCAATGTTTTGGTATGTTTTCATATCCTATTGCCTTTTCTGTGTGAGAGGCAAAGGAAAATTAATAAAAGGTGAGTGGGAATGGCAGAGCTGAAACTGAATTTTTTGGAACAAGCAAGGATATGCAAATAGTAGCTGGGGAGTGGTATACCCCATTTGCTGTTTGAAATGCAATTCCATAAGATTTTGTAATGATAATGTGCTGCATGTAAAGTGTTTTTCTTTCTTTTCTTTTTGGGCCCGCTGTAATTGGCTTCTCAGCTGTTGCGATGCCCCTGCCAACGTCTATATATTGTATCCAATTGTTTTGCTTCTTTTTTTTTCTTTTTTGGTATTATAAAGGCAAAGCTAATAAAATAAATAAATAAAATGAAACCATCTTGGAGGGGAAAAACCTGGGCCCTGGCTGTTGGTGACAGTCATGAGGGGGAGGGGGTGATTGTCTGACTTAATATGATGTGACTGTTGAAGTGTCCATTAAATCAAGTTGTCCACAAAGGGTTTGGGTGGAAAGAGAGGAAGGCAACAGGGTATCTGAACTTAAATATTCACTCCAAGGTTTACTGGGAAAATCCGAAAACCGTGAACACTAGAAATATTTATGGAATGTTAATGTGTTCTGAGTGAAAAGCCAGTTGCACCAGAAAAGTGAACTGCAAACAATAACGGTGATTAGTTTCGGGTTTTATGTTGCTTCTAACTGGTTACTGCACGATGGGAAATGTCAAAATCAGGGTTTTTGGATTTGCACAGGAACACCACCTTTCTTCACCTTTTCTATTAGAGGTCTCTGTGTCACAAGGGGAGTGGGGAAGGGGGAAAAGAGTGTGAGGTGGACGATGGGATGGCATGGACTCCCACCTTCTACCTCTTCTCCAGGCCTCTTCTCATTGTTGCCCGCACGCTTGTTATTTTATTGTTCTCAGCAGGAGCCCCTTCGGAGGAGAGATCAGCCCATAAAGACCTGTGTCAACTATCATCGAGCGGCATTACTATTTTAGCATAACCCGTGATGATAAGTCTTAATTTCTATCCTGTGCTTCTAGGCATTCTATCGAAACTTACAAATAAATTAGCTACCAGGATTCGCCAATTCATAGTATTTCTCATTTCTCTCACTATCCCTAAGCTACAGTAGAGACAGCTCCCTCAGGTCCTGGGAGTTGCAAATAACTACCAAACCAAGAGATAATGAAGACTGTGCAAACTCGTCGTTGGTGCAAATTTTACCAGACGGCAATTACAGGTGAAGTAAACATCAAAAGCTAACAACAGCTAACAAGAGAATCTACACTCAGTAAAGGCCCCCGCGAACGAGGAAACATTGTTTCTTGGGTGCGAAAAAGAGCAGGAAGCAAAAAAAAATTGTTTTGGTTCCTTGCTGCGCAGACGAGGAAACATTTGCCGAGGAAGCAAAATGTTTCTGAAAACATTCAGAAACAATTTTCCTTCCCGGGAAGCAAATTTGGCTTCCGCAACAGATGATGCGTGTGCGCGCAACCTAGGAAACATTTCGGGAAACAATGTTTTCAGGACAATGTTTCCGCAACAATAATGCTTCGTTTGCGGGGGCATTAAGAATATAGCAGACGGAGAACATTCGAGTCAACGAATAAGAGTTTGCCGATTGACTCTCAATCGAAACCACGATTCATCTATTTTGTTAGTTGAAAACCGACATGAAACGTTTCAAACTCAAGCCAAGTCTCAAGACATAGTTGAAACGGTTAGAAAAGCTAATCCAAACCATCTACCTTATTTTTAGGGGGGAAAGAGAAGAAATAGTTCACACATGCAAAATTAAGATCGAGTGGTCAACCAGTCACCGAGATGACAAATGAACAAGTCTTCTCCAATTATACAGTCGGGTACCTGCTTGCTCTCCAAGATTCCATTAACAGTGTATTTGATTTTATATTCACAACACATGCCATCGTAAGGGCTTTACAGGTACAATTCGAGAGGATGACTTACTAATTAATTTTAGCTGTTCTATCGTTTGCGGCCGAGAAAATTAACCGGGAAGAAAGTAACGACAAAATACACATTGATTAACTGAGGTTTCACCGGCGATAAATTTCGGGTATGGTTGTTTGTAAACGACTTTTCCGGGTATCTGGAGAGATGTCAAAGACGACATTTGTTGTCATAAACGGATTCATAACTTCACTTCACTTTGAAAGACATTTCTATAAACCTGTACAATGTCAGTCATCACGTAGCTTTATCTTATTGAAGTGGTCGGTCCTCAGTCTTGAATTTCAATTCATCAGTACTCTGAAATTTCTCGGGGAAAAAATCAAATGTGAGTATCAATTTTGGAACGAAAAATAGCTGTGGTTGAACGGAAACTCTACTGGGGAACGGCAAACTACGGAAAAGTTTGGGTGTGATTTCAGTTTAAAATTTAGCAGGTGGGCTTCGCCGGCTCTTCAAAAGACGCATAATTACACACTGGTACCTTAAAAATATCAACAGGAAAAACAAATAGCAATGCGTGGTAATAGTTATTTGGAGACGAAAATCATTTTAAAGGGCAAATTTACAATAATCTGTTTTCAACTATCACAGATGACCGTACCACACAAAGCGACGTTCCAAACCGTAGAAAACCCACATCATTCAACGACGATCTGTAGTTGTTATCGTTATCTCTGGAAACTTCCAACGACTGTTTCTAAAACACCCCATCGTTTACGATGCCACACCCGAGGTTTTTTTCCCCAACCTTCTTTTTCCGTTTGGTGCCAATTTTTAGTATAGTATAAATGCCAGTGATACGAAAAATAAAAGAGGATGCTGTTAAGGATTCTCGCTCACTTAATGTGTTTCGTCCGCTTCAAACCGATAACAAGAAATTGCGAGTAAAACTATCATTGAGGGTGAATTGGTCCTAAGAAACGGAGTGCTCCTTTGCTTTGAACTTCCCCAAGTGTGGTCAGGTAAAGGCTTGCGACGTGGTTCTGTAACCTCCACGATAGAAAACCAGGCTTTGCGTGGGATGACCCCCTGTTAGCAGGCCAATTCTCAGGGGGTGGGGGTGGAGGTAGGGCTCACGATAAATACTGCACACAGTTTTCGGGTTGCACGCGTTCCAGTCCTTCATTTCTAGTCTTTCATTTTCATTGCGTATCGCAAAATAATTCTTGTTATGGGCCCGACTTTAGGAATTTCATGCGGACGCGTGTTTTAGAGCAAAATTTACAACGAAAAATTGGACACGATCTCGACTGGGGAGGTACATGTTCCCATTCTTTTGAGTTTGCATAACACACAAAACATGAGGGACTCCTAAGTTTTCTACCTGTCTAGTATACCACATATTAAATAACTACACCATTTGAAAGACAAAGAACTTTTTGGCTTTTTTTGCTTTTCCCCGCCCCGCACATTATTACAATGCGCGCTGAAACAAGCTTACAGGTGTTGCTGGAAACTTGCGTAGGAGGTGATATTCGGATTTCGGGAAGAATTTTATGTAGCCAGCTGCTAGGACTACCGAGTGTACACTCCACCGTGGGACTATCATTTTCAGAATAAACAGCGAATAACCTTGGCAATGAACGTCTCTTTTGCGACTCGATTTACAATTGGCCTTGCGGCCGCTGACATAACAATAAATTGTCAACTTAATTTGACGATACGGCGTAATTCACATAAGGGAAAGAAATAATTTTCCTTGGCAAGTTTAATCGAAGTTTTATTAGCTGACAGAATGCAAGAAGTGACAAAAAGAAATTGGTTATCCTTCAACACGCGCACATAAACTACACTGTCATGGAAAATATTTCCCGAAAAATGCGTCAGCAATGACGAGAGGGACGTTTTCCAGTTGAAAAGTGGCCGAAAAAACTAATGAACAGTTGACAGGTTGAGTGTTCAAGATGGACAATGGAGTATATTTTGTCGTCACACATGAACTTGGGTTGCCCCTACTTGAACTTAAAAAAAATTAAATACATGTGTCAACCATCCGTCGCAGGTGACCCATGGTGCGTGCATTAAAATGCACTTGTGTTGGCGTAAAACGAAACTGAACTGAAGTGGAGAATATTCACCTTTGTTTAACTTTCCCGTTTCATGATCAGATGGTCTAATTTTTTGTTGTATGTGAATGGCAACCTCCGCAAAAGTGAACACAGAAGACCCACCAAAACTACCAGCACGTTTGCAGTTTCGACATGTTTTAAACATAGTTTAAGTTGCGATGTTGCCCTACATTCTAAACTTTTCGACAACGGACAAGACTTTACCGCATCTGTTTATAGATATGGCATTTCAAGTAGATAAATTGAGTGTGTTTAATCGGGTTGGCCCAAAACCCAAATTCGATTTGGACCACAGCTGTTGAAACAAGGCTGCATTTTGTTTGAATATTCGCCTTTTAAGTCTTTCCTGTGGTGTAGCGATTACACACAATCGAACTTCCCCATAATTGCCACCTTAGGGACAGAAGGGGTGGGCCATTGTAGCGAGGTGGCCGTTATGGGGGAGGTAAGGCGGTTTTGTATACACTGTCATTGATTAAATCGCCGTTGTGGAAAGGTTAATTGGGAGTTGGGACGCGCTGTAGTGGCAGTTGCCGATGTGGAGAGGTGGCCGTTGTAGAGGTTAAAATAAGACTGAGTGAATGTATGGACGGTCCGCCAAGACAAGAATAAATGACCGTTATACAGAAGCGGCCGTTAGTGGAGATTCGACTGTATATTCCATCCAACACGATTCATACAGAATACACATTTTCTTTCAGTTTATAAGAATATATTTTATAAGAATATCAAGGCTGAAATTTGCGAAATTTTAAGAATACCCGAGGCTGAGATTTGGAAAAGAATATAATTTTGTTTGGTGCAAATCTGTAAATACAGCACAATATACGTATTTAACTAAACCGTTTAAAATTCTTCCTTTTTCTAAACGGCAAAACCAGCCAAAAAAATTTAAAAAAAAAAGCACTAGTACTAGCCGTATGTTCGATGCTAATAACATTTCTGCAAGAAGTTAGGTGTGTCATCAGGCTTCACAACAGGCTTCATACGCTGTAATCTAAAAATATACACAACTATATTTGCAGCCTAAAATCGGCAGAAATATAAGAATATTCAGTCTAGGCCGGAAAAACAATATTCTTATAAAAAAAGGAGTAAGCTGCGAATGATGAATGATGTCTTTTGACTGGACAGCGGCTTCCTCTCTTTTCTTCACGGATTCCGGTATTCAAGTTCCTGAATGAATCAACGAAGGGAAATGCTATCTCAGAGTATATTTCTACATGCTGGTCATACAAAGTCAGGGGAACTTTATCTTCCGGTTTTCGTTGATTCAGTTCTAACTTTGAAGTGATATAAAGTACATCCGGCCATGTCCTTGCACGCAAAGCAAAACCCCTGCGTTAAACCAACAGCCGCCGGATACACCAGCCCCGGTTGTTCAAAGGCTGGATAGCGCTATCCACCGGATAAATATCTATCCAGTGGATAGTGGAATTAGCTTTCCCATTACTTATCCGCTGGATAGTGATTTATCCGGTGGATAGCGCTATCCAACATTTGAACAACCGGGCCCTGAACTGGGGATCGGATAATCGAAAGGTTCTTGGATTCTGCCGTTAAACATCGCGAAAGAATAGACATGTGGACACACTATTTAAAGTCACATGGCTCATCCAGACTCTGCATAAAAACGGGCGATCTACTTGTTCAAAACATAAAAGCCTAAAAGACTCTGGGGGAGGGGAGGGGGGGATTGGGGGGTGGGCGAGAGAGACGAAGAAATTGATGTCCTTGATTAGACATCTTGATGTGATGTCATCTTTTTCGAACCATTTCTTTAACACAACGGTGAGTAGCACCGCAAGCAAAATTAACAAAAAATTAATTGCATTTCATTTAACCTTTTCCTTTTAAATAAAACGACCGTGAATGTCAAATTAAAAGCACATTAAAGCTGTTATAACACAAGTAACTGCGTGATTTAGAGATCACTCTTGCACAGTTTCTTCCAACCACGTTACTTACAATGTTAGAAGTTATATTGGAACTAACGAAAGTGACTCAGTTAGAATTCTGTCATAATCATTTTGTCTCCAGAGGTACATTTTTACTGAATATCTGAGCCATCAACTTTTTATTACTGTTGTGTTCGGTGTTTTTGTGGATATTCTCTGTAATCTGTTTTGAAATACAGCTTTGCGTGAAATTTGAACGTCCAGAAATCGCCGTTTCGAAGTTTAAGTAAAACTTTAGTCAATTGAAGGCTTCATACTTCTAGAAACCTGAGAAGACGAACACGTTAAAGTTTTAAACTCGATGAATACAAAATCAGAGCTAAACCTGACTGATAACTATGGTAATAGCACTAAGTGGGGTCAAATTCGGTCTGTAATCATACAAGTGATTAACAAAATCGGAGGACCGCGTATGGCGGGAGTTGGACGACACGAGGCCATGTTACCAGCTAATCGTATCTAGACCAATATTCGAGGAAGAAATAAGAAAAAAGTTTTCAGGAAAAAAAAAACAGTTTTCACCGCGAGATGTGTAAAAAAGAACGTGTAAAGTGGAACTGGCCTTTCTTGCCGCGCGCGATGGCGCGTACTGTCTTCACTGAGGCGTAACGCATGCACTATCCAATTACACTTTTAGGCTGAAATCATAGCTTGTGATAGCCAATCAGTTTCGAGAATTTAGTTATATTTATGATAATTTAGTAAAAGGCCTAAAACCAGTTGAACCAAAATTCGAGCAATGTTTAACTATATTACGACGCTCTCGTGTTCCACGAACGTGGGGAGGAGCGTTGCGTGACGAGACAAAGAACGGCTGCGTAGGAGACTATTGTTTATACGTCTGTCATATGTTTACCACTCAAAGCAACGGGGTGGAAAAACGAGAAACGACGGTAGACAAAATTAAACCTCTCACTTCCAGAGATACGGGAAAAATTGTTGAATGATTTGACAAAGTTGGTTCCGTAATCTGGATTTTGCGGATGAAATCCTGAAGTGCGACATTCAGATCAAATCCTCTGAGGACCACTCTCCTGTTGTGCTAATTGTTGCAAGCGCCTTGCGAAACGCAATTTGAATATTTCTTTAGCCGTCTTTGAAATGGAAAGTATTCCGAGTTTGCGCTCGCCAAAAACAACCAACGGGTTCCAAGGCATTCCATTCTTAGGTGTTCAAATTGTCATTTTCGACTCTCATGAGAGGCAACATGTGATAAACAGAGAAGCGGACAAATTTTATTTACAAAAGGAAGACCAGTTGTCGAAGTGTTTACCAAGTTGATCTTTATTTTGATCGCGATAGGACGCTTGACTTTTCAGTTCCGTTCAGGCCGGAAAACACGAAGATTAAAAAGCGTCATAAGCATTCAAATTCATCTTCATTATTTTCAGTTTTAATTTGTTTTCAGCGCAAACATGGTACAGTTCCGATGTGCGTAGTCTTTTTAATTTGTTGAAAGACTCCACGCTCGTAGAATCGAAAACAAAATCTTTGAAACCCAGCTTTCACATTATTCAATAAAATTTCCAGTTGGCAAAATAAATAAAGCGATGAGAAATATACATTTGCATCCGTATTTTCTTTTGATCAGAAAACACCACTGGTGTCAGATTTATTTAACACCGATTGTGTAACATTTAAGATTTTCAGACGTAAAACTGTTAAATATAATTACGTTTATTCGTGATGGGTTTAAAATCTAGAAACACCAACGCATGGTAATTATATATTGCAAAACATTTCAGTAATATTAAGAAACATCGAAAGTACGGAGGTAGTGATCCCATTAAAATATAATTGCTTCACGTTCGCTTTGTTGTAGAAACTGACGATCTTCTAAAATTCCTTGAATGTTATCAAAGTTAACATCAACTGTGACTTCCATGCAAATTGAAAATGGGCCTTTAAAAAAGTGGAACATTATTAGCTGTTAATCTAAACTATTTCCCATTTTCTAACTGAAGCGAACGCGCTTTTTCCGATATTACTTTTTAATTCACCTCTGCTCTAGGATGAGTGAATTATTTCGAGAGAGCGTAAAATTAGAGCCAGCGTAGATTTTCGTTTCCTCTTTACTCCGGCACACCATTTGCATAACCTTGAGGCTAGTTAATTCGCCTGACCGACAACACCTTCATTGTCTTAAGTGATTGAAAACTAAAAATACTCTGTATACACCACCAGAAATTTGAACTGGTTGACAAAACTGCAGGGTAGCAGCTAAAAAAGAGGTTCTAATTTAACCTCAAAAATTAACCAGTCGAAAGGCGCAATATCTTAACAGAAAACAGAGATGAAAATTTTCTACAGGGCTTAAATTGATCAATGATAGCAAGAGTTACACCGACTACAACTTACATAGAGAAATGAACTTGGGCGAAACAATATAAGGAACTAACATATAAAGAAACAAACACCAGAGAACTAAAACTGACAGCACAACGGGAATTTCAGAGTTGCAACAAACATTGTGTTCGCTAGAATTTTCTCCAATTTGATCAGCTTTCAGAAATTTGCTGCAAGCTCGCGCGAAGCTAACAAAACAAAGCTCGTGATATTAAACACAACATTGTGTCCACAACATTTAAAAAACTCGTTAATTTTCGTATCAAAAGCCTGTAATAATGTTGTCGAGCAAGCACATTTCGTCAAATCTAGATTCGGTTAATGTTCACATAACTTAAAGTTACTTAAATGTACTGTAAGCTCAGTGCCAAACCTAAGAACAGACTCGCTGTCAGAAAAATTAAAGGAAAGAAAAGATTTCCGTCAGGCTTTGTAAAAAGAAAATTAAAAATCAATACCTAGATCGGTGCGTCGAAAACCAAAATTTGTGTCCAAAATATTCACAGTTTAGGTGACAAAAGCTATTCTGCTCTCAGGCCATTTAAAATAACACTGATCTGATTTTCTTTTTTTTTTTTTCTCGTCCACCAATTTGCAGCGAAACTCGAGACCCGAGCAAAAAAGATCTGACGAGCTTTTTAGGATAGTGATAGTGTACTTATATAGAGCTAATCCACGGCAAGACCAGCTTCGGTTTCTTCTTTGCAAGTAACTTATCGTATCACTGTCAAAGATGGCGTTCGCTCGCAAGGCTGCGTTCGCATAATCTTTCCTATGAGACCTTCCGGACGAAAAACTGCCCGCGAACATCTGGTTCAGGTGGCAACGACCAATCAGCAGCCGGTATTTGTGTCTACTCGAGACCACTAGCATAATCAGGGAAAATATAATAGGAGCACCGGCGCAAATGTACAGGCTGTTTTGAAAACGAGAAAAAGAAAAAGCTGTTAACAGATCGGCAGGACTGCCGGGCAGCGTCTCGGTCTGTTGAGCAAACTTTGGGCTCGGGACTAGGAAAGGCAAGCGGCGAATTTGAGCGGGAAAAAGAAAGTTCGCGCGCGGCACGCCGATTGAAACCGCGGCAACGGTATCAGCAGGCAAGAACGACTTCTTTAATGGCTTTATTTTTGTATTTTGGAAATAACAGTCGAAGGATGATTGGCACTTTGATTGGCAGCCAGCTGGCGGTCTCTAAGCACGTGGGTCGTGCAGTGACCTCTAATGTCACCTGTTTGTGTAATAAATCAACCCTATCGCGACCGAACGCAACCGACACCTGTCTCGGAGTTTACCGCGAACAGTGCAAACTTGCAATCTGATTGGTCGAAAATGCTCGTCTCCAAAGCGACCATTTTGGACACTTCGAAGCAGGTTTTCTCGCAATCAACAGGTTGTTGGTTAATTTTTTTCTTGGCAAGATAATTTCGAGGGTTAACGCTCCGGTTTGGTGCTCGTCTTTATCGATATTGCATCGTTCTAAGGCCTTACGAGAAGAAATAAAATGGAATAAAAAAGAAAATTAAGAAAAGCGAAAACGAGGTGTGAGGCAGCCCCCCAGACATCCGGCAGATCAACAAAACCTCCTTTCCAGCGAATTAACATTATTAGATTTGCATTACTTTGGCACTCCAAGCGGAAAGGTGAATACGACTTTAATTGGCAACGTCCGTGGGGACTTCTCGTGATGGAGATTAGGAATTGCGATAGCGGGCTTAGTTAGACAAACGTACGCTCGGCGAAAACTGCGCAATTAATTAGCCATGGGAAAAAACCCAAGCTAAATGCTTAACTTTGTTTCTGTTCGGGATTTCGGGTAGCTTAGAAACGGGACCTAATTAGACGCTCTCATCACAGACCACCGCCCTCTCAAATCTTCCCACGGCAGCTTTAATATTCGTCAACGAAATTAGAAGTTGATCTCCACTGAATACCCCCACCGACGCAACGATTCCGCTTGTTTGTTCTCACTATAATACCTCTCCTCTTCTCTCCACTTAAGGCGATACTTTACGAAAACTGCGAATTTGCGGGGGAGTTATCGCAGCACCTCAGGAACTACGCTGTAAAAAAAATTCTAAACCATTTCGAGAGCACCTTTCTTATTCAAAACAGTGCAAAAACGAGATGCAAATTTTGGCATGTTGTGACAATTCGTTGACAATCCCTCAGTATTGTAAGTCATTACGAATGCGCTGTTCTATTGTTCGAAGCACGTGGCATGCATTCGAAACAGACTCGACAAAAATGATCGCGCAACATCCACGTTTTGATCTCGAAACAGCACGGATGAAATTTCACACGCGCGGCGGGCTAAGGAAATCTCAGAAATCATCCACGGGCTTTCAAGCGACTCACAAACGCTCAACGGACGAAAACACGGTTTTTTTTCACCCGATTCATGTGGCTGAATCAAAATCGTGTGTCACCTCAACACTTGGCGCGCAAACCCATTTTAAAACACACACCGAAAACGACCAAGGAGCCGTCGAGTGAACCAATCAGAAAGCAGCAGAGGCGGGGCATTGAGCGGGTTATGCCTCCCATCATTGGTTCTTTTGTGTTCAGCGTAAGGTGACGTGTCACGGAGTTACACAGAAACCAACGCTAGCTCCCAGTCAGATGTAAATTCAAAATAGAAATTGCCACGAACAGTTTGTGCTTGTTCACTCACTGTTAATGCGTTGAACCGAGCGCAACGGAGCTCAAACTCCCACGGACCGTGAATACGATAACTGAATACACCTGTGGCTTCAACGAAGCGATCCTGAACCCAGTGACTGGATAACTGGGAGCAGGAAAAGTTTGTTTCTCCGCGCGTGACAAAAGATAGCAATAGATTTCGTCCCGATCGACTCCAGCGGATCTGTAATGATGGTGTTTCAAGGAAGCGAGCTTAACTCGCCAAGCCCGCCGCCTCAAGTGCCCACAGTGGACGAGCCAGAAGAAGAACCTAAAAAGTCACTTCAACACGTTAAACGCCCCATGAACGCGTTCATGGTCTGGAGTCAGATTGAGCGGAGAAAAATGGCCGAGGAGCATCCAGACATGCACAACGCAGAGATAAGCAAGCGTCTTGGCAAGCGCTGGAAGCTGTTATCGGAGACCGAAAAGAGACCTTTCGTGGAAGAATCTGAGCGTCTTCGGATTAGACACATGCAGGCTTATCCCGATTATAAGTACCGGCCCCGCAAGAAGAAGCAGCCCGCCAAACAGAAAAACGGCGGAGCACAAGACTCTAAAAATTCATCTTCTAGTTCGGAAGGAAACTCGCACTCGCGGAAGAGCCTCGCGGAGACAGCGGGTACGAAACGCGAAGCCCTCCCTGGTGCTCACGGATTTCCTGGACTGGGAGCTTCCAAAAAGCACGCTAACTCGCACGGTGAGCCGCCGTTCAAGAAACAACGCCGCGACTTCGTTTCACCTATCACTCCACCGCCAAACGTTCCAGACGCGATCGGTTCAACACCAGAGGATCCCATAGATCAACTCTCGTTGTACGATGACTTCGAACAAGCCTTCAAACAGGATCAACAAGTCCCTACCATGAATCACAGTCAACAGATACCCAACTCTTGGCCCGGCCTCGAATTTGGCAACGGAATTTTCAACGGCTTGCCTGTCTCTCCTTTACTCGATCTGAACGGGGCAAATGGCAGCCAATTTGATTTTCCCGATCTCTACACTCCGCCGGAGGTATCAGAGTTGATTCAAGGACAGTGGCTAGAGAACTCTCTCGGCCATTTGTAGCTAGCGGATTTCAATTTTCCTCGTTCACTGCTCAACTGGTGGAAAGACACTGTTTTTGACTTGCGGAATTTTCGCTTCAAACAATTTTTATAAACTTTGAGACACGCGGGGTGTTGTTACGACCCTTTCGTTTTCCAAGCAGCCAAGGACACGTTTTTCTGTGCATATTTTTTTTCGACTAAACAAGTTTATTTCGTTTTGTATCGATTGATATGTATTCTCGTTTTAGAGAGCTTTTATTACGATAATTGTACAAAAAAACCAATCTAAATAATTTAATAGTGTTGTATTTTTACTAAATTCCTTCTCTTGCTTCACCATGAGGAGTCCGTTTTAAAGTGAATCGAAATTGAAGAAGAGAAAATTATAATACTATTATTATGAAAATTTAAACTTCTGTGTTTATTCTTATGCGCGCGCGCCCATCAAGCACTAGTGGCTGACGCTCGCGAACGACTGTTTAAACCGAATTGCGAAAGCCAAATACATCAGTAATCTTTTCTTTAGAAGGACGTACGGTTTTTTCACTGGTCACCGACATTAGAAATTCATGTTTTCAGCAAAAAGTTGCAACATGGTGTTTAGATAGCTGCGCTCCGCTCAACGCTTCGCTGAACAAGCTAAATTTTTTATGACTGAAGAATATAAACTGGCGACGGGTATTTCAAGTTTGTCGACTTGTAACGAGAGAGAAAGAAATCCAGCTAGCTGGAAGTCAACGTCGAAAATGCGGCGGTTAAAGTCGCCCCTAATATGCACGCAAACTTTCGGATTCAAATCGCAGCAGTTTATTCCGCGTCCGTTGCCGTTTTGGGCGGGGTGTGACGCTCCATCTGTTTATCACACCGCATATTTTAGAACGGAGCTTACAAGACATTTCAATTTGAATTAAAGTTGATTAGTTGCTCGCAATAATCCGCCTAAGTCGCGTAGTTCACAGGATAGAGTAAATTACGGAGGCGCAGAGTTTTGACGTTTCCACTTGGATATGAGATCGCATCGCGGGAGACTCGGGTTTCCCCTGTAGAAACGTGTCCACTTAAAGTTTATCATAAATATTGTATGAGGGCGTAATGGACCATAGCGAGAAGCAAGGCCTAGATCACGTATTTGATTGTGAAAAATCAAAACAAAAACTGTGTGATCAAACTGACAGCTCGCGCAAACTTTTAAACCCTCTCTGCGCGTAGTTTAATTTTACCAAACTTTGCAACATGAAAACCGACCTAACACGAGGTACTGTTTACATGTTTTGAATGAAATTATTCCTCGTGTGGGTTTCCTTTGGCGGATATCCACGCTTTCAACTGCTAATTTACGGTTATTTGGTGCAAAGATAAAGAGATCTCGTGGGGTTAGGAATTAGCGTGTGTTTGCCGTGGATGCGAGACTCCGCTTTTCAAATGTTGGCTTTCGCAAGAGGGAGCATACAGTCAGGCACGCGTCAGAACGTGTCCTTTTGTTCTCCGACCAATCAGCGTCGTGCATTCGAAGCATCGTCAACAATGGAAAACAATATCTGGCGCGTGCGGTCACAATCCCACCCGTCGATTGGCGGATCAGAACTGATCCCACATGCAACTTGTAAATTGCAACGTCGCTGAGTTTTCCTGTTTACAAATGGGCCACTTTGCACGCTAGGCTGAAGTGATTATTATTTGCGGAGATGACCGATTCCAATAACTACGTTTTAAAACGGATAGGAACCTACGACATGACAGGGAATCGACTGGGAAAGGGTAACTTTGCGTACGTCGAACTGGCAACGAATCGAGTCACCAAAACTAAGGTTTGTTCTGCATAAGTTTGCCTCTTGATCTTGGAGATGATTGTTCCGCGACTTAATTACACCCATTGTGAGCCATTGTCACGAACTGTGGGTGTATAGAATAGGTATTATTCAGCAGCTTAATTAAGCAAGGCGACTCGTGTAATAACTAATAATTTTTTTTGTCACTGCCTGAACTCAGCTTGTTAAAAACTTGATCTCCTAGGTTGCCATGAAGGTGATCGATACGAGGAAAATCAGAGATGACTACGTGAACAAAAATCTCCTCCGCGAAGCTGTACTGCTCAAGAGAGTCAGCCACCCGAACATAGTTCGATTAT
The DNA here is from genome assembly GCA_948470475.1 of Galaxea fascicularis. NCBI lineage: Eukaryota > Metazoa > Cnidaria > Anthozoa > Scleractinia > Euphylliidae > Galaxea > Galaxea fascicularis. The sequence continues at coordinate 3,784,987 of OX419345.1, read as the reverse complement.
ACGAGACCCTCAAACAGCATTCGATCTACTGTATAGTCACGGAGTTCGTTCCCGGAGGCGAACTTTTGAGCTATCTCCGAAGCCAAAACGACTCGAAATTGAGCGAATCACAAGCGAGACCGATTATGAGGCAGCTAATTTCGGCGCTGTACCATATGCACGAGCAAGGAATAGTGCATCGGTAAGAAATCGAAACCTTGACCTTTGTAAGACAAAATTGTTGACTCTTTTACTCGGCATCTACCGCATAGAAGTGTATTCTATAGTTGCTCCGAACTGCCTTGAACAGCGAAGTACCGCTCAGTAACTTTCATTAAAATGTCCACACTCGAACATTTTATCCACACGCTCAAAAGGTAGAGCTACCTTGTATAACATAACAAGTTCGACCAAAGGAAACTACTGACTGACACCTTTCCGTTGAGGTGTGGTTACACTTAATGGTTTTTCCCTCAGGCTGAGAGGTGAAATACCTTCGCAAATCAACAGCACCATGACAAACTACTGTTCGCGAGCTTTCGACACAAGTTTGAATGATTACAGCATAAAATTGCACCCGAGGACTCAAATTTAGTCACTTTTTAGGGATCGAGGGGACAGTTAAACGAAACCTCGCGTTTTTAGTTACTTGTTAAAAAGCAGTAAGACAGCCAAGAAGCAGAAAGCAAGCCAAATGCGATTTTACAGTTTTGCTTGAGGGAAAATATGTTATTTGAAAAGCAGCACAAGCTGCTGGCTTACAAAAACACCGATTGATTTTCTTACATGGTAATTTGTGGTTCAAGTCGCTGAGTGATCAAACGTAAGCGAGAAAAATTTCTCTTTTTGAAAATCGCCGAGGAGAGAAATCGTTTCTTCACTTTAATTAATGACAGACGCAAATTCTTCTTGGAGTTCATTCACTCACTGAGACAATCCTGCGTTTCTAAAAAGCTACAGTCTACGGCGTACAAGATGTTTCTGTCAGTACCATTGAAAAAAGTTGTCAAAAATAGATACCTCAGAGCCGGACACAATATTAATTTTGGTCAGCGAGGTATTTCCAATACCGTTTCCATCGCTATTAACACTAGAAGAAAAGCACAGAACGCCTACAAATGTTTTGAGTTATATAGCACTCTTCGCTTTTGTTTGACTATTTGCTTCCACCTGAATACATGGCGGTTATTAATTACATAGCTTGGGGCTTGTTTCCGAGTGACTGAATAAATTACTGTCTCTAAGATCAGCTTTCAAAGCCGACGAAGTTTGCATAATGTTGAAGGAAGTATATTTCCTCTCAAACCAACTTACTGTCTACTTGATGTAAATATCTTATCTCTGTCCGCAAACCATAAACGAACAAAAATGGAAACTCTTCTCTGGTAGCGGTTCTGCCTATGTCTGTATAATTTGAACAACAATCATGAACATGTCCGAACGCTTACGATAAAAACCAGTATATCAAAAGCAACATTTTTAGCTCTGTTTTTCTGACGACGGAAATAAATAAAATCCAAAGCGAATTTCGATGACAGACACAATAATCGGTGCATTTAAACTTTCAAATTATGACTTCCGAAGTTTTTGGATGCGAGCTCATCAAGTCCTCGCCTTAATTCCTGGCGGTGTTTGGCCAGCTGCCTGCGTGTTTTTAATCTCCTTGTCTTCATTTCCACGATATATTCAATTGCAAAAGAGCTTAAATATTCCTGGTTCTTGATATTTAGTCTGGAAATGGGAGATAAAAATAATGAGTCTGTTAATTTCTAAAATTATTGGACCATCTGCTCGTTTGTCTTCAACAATTTCATGAATAATTGACTGGATATTTTTATTTCCAGCGAAGAAAAAGAAACTCCATCGGCGCAACAAGTGTCAGAGACTTCTTGGCTTGTCTTGAAACGCGCTTTGGATAAACTATCGCTAAAAACAACTCAGCTTTGATTAAAAAGAGATAAAAAAAACAGGAAACAGAATTATTCTCGCAAAACAATCGCTTTTGGGGGTGAAAATTTGCAAAATACATTATTGGAAGATGTAACAACGTCAACAGAAAAATGAATATATTCATACAGCTAATAACACCAGCCAATACATTTGCAACTGTTCACGTTAGTACAAAACACGAAAAGGATGGTGAAAAAAAAAACACAACAGAGACACGAACAATTGCTTATTCAGTTTCGAAAATGTTTAGTAAACTTTTCTCGGCCGAAAAGGGCTGTGTTTTGATGAAAAAAAATTCTAAATTATTTATGCAAACCGAAGGAGACTTTTTATATTTTCGCTGGTTAATTTAGGGACCACATCTGCCAGTTGCACTTAGAATGTCAATCAAAAACGCCCAGTTTTGAACACACCCTGGATATTTCTGCCCAACCCTAAATAAATCTTTCAAGAAACGAAACTTTCACGACTGTACGAAGCGAAATATCTATCGTTCGGCAAATAGTACACACTGAAAAGTTTGATTGCTAACAATGAAGCTTGAAACAGCTGAAAATATCTTAGGCTTGCTGTTTAGCATGAAAATCGATCAGAGAAAAAAGCGGAGCTATTATAATTGATCGGATGCAAATAACTCAGTGATCTTCGAAACAAATGGTCCTTCTGGAAAACATTTCTCGTAAGCTTATTAAACCATTAAACGTTAACTTGAATATTGCGTGAGCTAAATTTTTTAATCGCTAAATGTTCAGCATTGCAGTACCACTTAAAAATTTCATCTACACACCAATAGCCACGGGAAGTGTTGCTTATCAATCTTCAACTGAATGAAAAATTTGGGGATTTAACCCACATGCTCAACACTTTTTCAGGCCTTGGACAGGGCAATAAATAAAGCAAAAATAACTCTCTTTTTACAACGGCCGCAATTAGCTGGCAATTTTGTTTGAAACACCTAACGCAAATACTACCAAAGCAAAACACTGCTCAAACATTTTTCGTTGAATGGTCCACGAAACTTCGATCTAAAAATACCTTACAACTATCTTGTACAGTACAAAAAACATTAACACAGAAAAGTGCAGTTCTAACTATCACTTCAATGGTCTCACTTAAGGATCTCATCCAATTTTCCACATCTTCAGCGACGCGATTTTAAAGTGCGTTTTACAACAATATTCTCTCAACGAGATCAATACATATTTCAGCACTTGGTTTACTTTGTCAAATCTTATTGAAAATTATTTTAGACTTATCTTGATCCTAGTTATTGTTAAGAACGATAACAAGAAAAAATCCATTCCTTGAGACATTTTTCATCCATGTAATATTATACTGATTTTGTGGGAATATTTATGTCTTTGGATCTAGTAAATTATTTTCTCCTCAGATAAATTTACATTAAGTTACATTTCTACCTCTTTTTGATTATAAAACTGTACTCCAAATTTCATTTTCTACCTCCATCAACCATTTTACTTGCCATTTATTATAGGAGTTTAATAATTAAGATTAAGTATTTCTTATTTTCACCACATCTTCTACATCATAAGTAAATCAGTTATTAATTTAATAAATTGTATCAGTATATTGTCATAAATGTATAGAAGCCAGTCTTCATTATTTACCAAGTTTTATTTTAAACTCGTTTTTTTATTCATTTATCTATTTTTAGAGGTTCGCGAACGCCGTTTCGCAGCAAAATAGAGCAATCATTAGACTGTAAAATAAATGTAGCTAGTGCTGATATCTGAAATATGCGGTCTATGTGCTTTTATATTTAGGGCGTTTTATGGACACTGGTTTAGCCGTCATTAGTATAATTCGATTGTTTGATTTTAATATCTCAGCATCATGGAATTCGTAATTTTATAGAATTTTGAACTTTTATTATGAATGATATTTATTTCTATCTCTTTTTGTAAGGTTAAGTTATTTTTACTTTTTAAGAATTTTAATGTAGTGTTTTTCTCAATAAAGTCTGATTATTATTATTTTTATCTATTTTTAATGTCTAAGCTTTGTTTGTTACAATGAACTAAATGCCTTGATTGATCGTTTTTAGAGATCTTAAAATGGAAAATATTCTCCTAGATGAGAACAGAAAGAATATCAAGATCGTAGGTAGGACAGTATCAGGTAGTTATTTCATTAAATAGGTGGATCAAACAAGAATTAATATTAATAATTTATCTTTGTATAGATCACAGGGAACAGAGCTGTAATGATAGGTAATAGATCTAAAGACAAATCAGTATAAAATTAACAAGCCTTGAATGTGTGGTTCCACAATATAACAATACCTCCCACTTAGGACCACTGGAGATCTAACAGGGTTAATTCGGGAGATTTATCAAAAGCCAGGTTTAAAAAAAAGCATGATGCTGACCTGGAATTTCCACAGACATACGAGATGAGTCCCAATTTTAACATCACTATTATGTTCTCTTATGTTGGTGCTTGCTAAAAAAGGTTTACCACTGATTGCAGAGACAAAAATAGAACCTGACTGAAGGTTAACAGACAAAGGATCCAATAAAAAATCCTCTATGCAAGAAGCATGGATTTTCCTGCTGTATTCGTGCTTCTTTTGGAAGTGATGCTATAACATTCCAGACCCCTTTCTGCCATCCCTTTCTGTCATCGAGTGCTCATGCTTTAAGATAGTAGCTTAGTGATTAAGGTCATTCCCTTGAAGAGGTTGTACTATCCAGATTTTTTATTGATAGCCATGCATAGGACATTGAAAAATGCGATGAAAAGATGGGGACACCATGCTTGTTTTTGCCCTGCATGCTCATTTTAAGTTTTGTTTACTGAGTTGCATTGGAAATGTTCAAAACTTTATCAACTGTAAAAAATTGTTACCAGAAACTATGAATATTACTGAAACCTAAGGCCTACTTGCTTTTCTGGGTTACAATCTCTCAGTAAAGTGACGTCAGATTGCCCAATCTTGCAGACGTGTTATATCAGGTATAAAAACACTGACGCTCATTTTTTGAACATTTCTTTGACAGTTATACCTTGACTAGACAGTGAGTAGCCAACAAACAAAAATTTTAATATTCTACCTTGGATATCACATGTTCCTGATACAACTGATGGATTTTCATCTCTCTCCGCCTTCTTTTAGACTTCGGCCTCAGCAACATCTGTCAAGGGGACAATCTTCTCAAGACACAGTGTGGTTCACCGGAGTATGCTGCCCCAGAACTCTTTAGGCGTGGATGTAAATATGGAGCAGAGGTTGACTTATGGAGTCTGTGAGTATAAAAAAACTTTGATTTAAAAACAATAATTGTTTTTAATCAGGGTATTTTGCAAGTGTGGGAATAATTATTATTCCCACATTTGCAAAATACCCTGATTCACGAGCCACTCTACATAACTTACTGCCTGTTAGGTACAACATCACAAAGATGAGTTGCTGGAGATCAGAATGATAGTATTTCAACGATAATTGTGTGTACAGTATACACGTCATTCTGAAATGCTATGCACTGGTCAACTTGAGGCCACAAAGTAATTTGAGTCACCTTCTATACAACCTCTGCAGTATATTTTTTTTTAAATTGAAACATAGCTACAGTCTGCGACAAAAAGGTTGAGACACATCTCTCTCTCCTGCCCTCCCATAATGCTGGTTCACAGGATTTGTGAAGGAAATTCCAAGAAACGACATAGAGAGGCAGGGCTGTCATTCATGGCGGGCAGCCAGCTTTTATACCCAGTTACTACAGTAAAACCAGCCGGCTACTCTCAGTCAGAAAATCAGGAAAACATAACAGCTGTAGGAAGATTTGTTTGATTTTTGACCAGCTACTTTCCTTAAGACACCAGCTTCTAAAAATCTTAATGACAGCCCTGAAGAGGGAAGGGAGAGTGGCCCAAGGCACCAAATCTGTGTCCTGTGTACTGTCTCAAGGAGTTTTGTCGCAGACTGTAGTTCAGCAAACAATAATTCATTTGCTCAGCTGAATTAAGTTAGTATATCCACCACAACTAAAAAAGATTCTTATTAGGCTACTGTTCAAGCGCAATTATTAACTTATGATGGTAACGGTGTAATGTGCCAGTGAGAAAGATGATATGCTAGCTAGTTGCTTGGCAATGGGCAAAGGGTGTTAGCGTCAGTCCTTTGTCTATTAAAATGACAAGTAAAACCAAGAAACATTCTTTCCCAGAGTCCTCCATTTAATTTTACTCCTAAAGAGCTGCAGACCCCAGTTTCTTTAGGCACAATCTTCTTATTCAAAAGAACGTTAATTTAGTACTTGTGGCTACTAATGTTAACTTGATGATAGTAACAAGGGCTTATTTCAAAAGTCTTACATCATAAAAGTCTTGCAAAGACGTTCTTAGAATTGATTTTTCCCCAGATGGACACAAAAATAATGACTGAAAATGGTACACAAATAACCACGAATAACCAAATAACCACGAAACCCCCTCACAAAAACCACTTGAAAACTTCTCTATTGATAAATGAATTGAAATAAACTTGTGCTTTGCCTTCCAGAGGTGTGATCATGTATGGTATTGTAGTGGGGCGACTTCCATTTAGGTAAGAGTAACCCCTTGATAAAATCTTTGTCTCTTTTTTAAACACTTTTTAGGGAGAAAGGGTAGCTAGACAAAAACAGGAGCGATTTTCTCCGATTGAATCGCCACAAAATATTTTTATTAATCTGTTTGTCCTGTTAGTCTAGATTATCGTCTGCTCTTCTTAACGGCCAAAGCACAGTGAAGATTTCTTTAAATGAAGAAGAGACCTGATAAGAATGAGTAGAAAAAGTAATGGGATCCTTTTTTCGAAGATAAAATTAAAACTCGGCTAAAAACTTACCTCATTTTGTTGCTGTTGAAAGCACACGCTCTTTTACAATTCCCGCCAGGCGTTTTACAATGCGGCGGGCTGGTGCTCAGTCCCACGCGTGGGAAACGCGATCTACTTTACGCAACATAGCCTTTTTGCCAAGCTGCCAAGGCCATGATTTATCTATCCAGGAGCTGATCTATCCCAATCCGTTCAACACAGAGAAAAAACTATTATTTCAAAGTCGCAGTAGTCCCACAAGTGACTCAACAAAATCTCTAAACGGTGAGTTCCCTCGCCAAAATATTTTACACTTTCCAGCCGAATTGAAAACCGGTCATGTTAACAAATTGGGTCATCTGCAGCACGAAACGCTCTCTGTTTTTTGTCCAATTGTCTTTCAGAAGTCCTCACTTTGGCGGCAAGGGCCGTAATGAGTTAATTGAACAGACTTCTCGTGGGCTTTCGAGCACGCACAACAAATACTTGTGTCTTCTAACTCCACGTGAGTACAAAGTTCTCCAACCTCCTAATCCAACCTCCTAATCCTAAGGGGGGCAGGGGGGGATGATCCGTGGAAAGGAGGGTCGTCCGAACTGAAATGTAGTTCCTAAGGAAGAGGGGATAAGGGAAGCCTAAAATACTTTTATAGCTATGAGGTATCTCCTACTCCACCCATCTTATGATGACCGCACCATTGTACCTAAAACTGCTTTTAAGGAAATTAGTGCGGGGCAGTGGATGTTTATTCTCATTGTAGCTCAAATTATAAGAGATATTTCTTTGAGTGTAAAGAGAGCTAAGATAATTACGAGCAAGGCCAGGTAGCGACTCAAACACCATGACGGCCTCTTGAATTTGACGTTGCGTATCTAACCTTTTCCAGTCTATCTGTTTAAATAAGGGGCCAGAAAAGGTTAGAATATGAGCCGCACGGTTTTGCAATATTTGAAGCTTATTTGCCAAAGAAGTGCCACAATGCCCCCAGACCGCACTGCAGTAATCAAAATGAGGTTGAATCGAGGCATTGTAAATAGACTGCAGCGCACTCACTCTGAGTCTGAGAAACAAAAGGCCGACAGCGCTTCAGGGCTCCAATGCCAGATGCAATTTTCTTAGATATCTTATCTATGTGGGCATTTCATGAAAGATTATCATCTATATGTACTCCCAAAGATTTTACACATTTTACTTGTTTTATAGCGTTACCATCAATCGTGAGATTAGGGGATGTATTATTAGGAGACACAACTGAAAGAGGAGTGACCGATTTTAACGGGGTAATTTTAATTGACAGAGTGTCGGGATTTGCTGAGAAAGCTTCTCGAGCCTAGACCCGAGTTGCGTTTGCCCCTGCTTGATGTGATGGTCCACCCCTGGGTAACAGTGCAAGGGACCGCTCCATTGGTACCCTACTCGGAACCACCCATTGACGAGAAAATAAAGGATAAGGTAGGAAATGAGTTCCATGGAGTACAAAAAGTTTATATAAAAGCTTCCCATTTATGTAAAGATTCAAGAATGAAGGCCTAGGTTAGATTAAACAGGAGAATGATTTCAATCGGTATGTTTTTATGACAGGTTTTTGAAAAAGCCTCGCAACTCATCAAAATCAGCAAATCCCAGATCGCTTTTCACGTCCAGCAGAAACGATATGACGCCGTAGCAGCAGTTTATAATCTTCTTTTGGACGAAGAACTCAAACGCGCTTACATGCTAAACAGTGGCAAAACGAAGGTCACCCAACATTCTCAAAAAGATTCTGTCATCCGGGTGTCTATCAAATCTGTTGTGAGTGACAGAGAGGAGACCGAGCGCAAGAATGGAAACCAGGATTTGAGTTGTTCTAAAGACTGGGAGGCTCAACCTAAGATAGGGCAGGACCGTGACGGGGAACAAGATTCGACACGGAAACAAAATGCTCCGAAGCCAAAGTGAGTCGTATTAATCAGTTTTGTAATAAAGTGCAATGATTCGGGCGAGAAACAATGTGACCTTTCTCCTCCTTCATAAATTGTGCGTTATTTCTTCTTTGGCTTTTCCATGTCCTGCTCTCAGCATTCTGTTCGATGTACTCGCAGGAACCTGGGTATGGGAATACTTTTAAGACCGCGCACATGCTTCAATCTCCTCTAGTCCTCAGTTCACAAGGTTACCACAACAACAATTTTGAGTAACTGTGGTGAAGTGTACCAAGTAACTTCGGCCAGCAATGCTGGTCAATTCGTACGAAACGGTGGAAAGTGTAGATTTAAAATGGTTTACTGTGTTAACCACTTATTGAGAGCTGCAGTTTGAAACCTTGGTAGGGCTGTACGGCTTATCAGAATTTACAGCTGTGATAAGCCATAAAGGACGAGTTCATGACTGGCGCCAACGTTCAGCCCTCTCATCGTTTTCTCCACCATGAGGAACCACGAACAACTTATTGAAAACTCTTCCAAAACGTTGCCGTAATAAATAATTTTTTTTCGTTTCAGCCTCAGCTCCGTTGAAATAAAATTAGAGGTAAGTCCCTTTCTACTTATCTACATTCAGAGTCTCCCAAATAATTAACTGCTGGCTTTAGTCATACCCTTTCCTAAACACCCGAAACGTCTTCTTTATTTCTGGAGACTTATCCAGGATAGAACTTCCAGTGAAGAAAATTCCGGCCGAGGTCTCAGTAGTTATTCGTGAAAAGTATCAAAATTTTACGAAAACGTTTAAGTTGAGAAATTAAAAAATTTTAATCGCGATCATTCCTGGGCATTTGTGAATTTCTGGCCAAAAGATAAAAGTTCTTGTATTCTCTTTAATGTATGCTAGACAAGGTTCAATAGGCCATTTCTGAGTTCATATCTGCCTCCTCATCAAAGCGAGTCTAAGTGCGAAGTTTTTGTTATAAAAATTAGTTTTCATTCATATGTTAAGTAGCACTAATTACCATCACAAAAACTTCGCACTTAGACTCGCTTTGAAGAAGAGGCACACATGAACTCGGAAATGGCCTATTCCTATTGAGGCTGATTTTCATCTTTCCGCGTTGACTGGTCTCTAGGGTCTATGGATCAAAGGGCATAACATCTGCGGTAATGAGGGCCGATATCCCAAGACACGCCCCAACACGGCCACACCCAACCGGACATCAGTAGAAAATCCTTCAAAACCGAACGGAGTTGCCTCGCGCGCCTGGAACAGAAGGGGTAGAACAAGATGCAAGTCTTGCATTCCGAGGTTCGTGCCCAAGTTTGAGAGTAACCTACAGGGGAAGCGAATGGTAATGTCGCCGCGAGTAAGACAGGTTCCAGAGACTATGACCTCCCAGTTTGAAACGAAATTGGAACCTAAGGTTGCGGAAAATGAAGAAGAGGGCTCTAAAGATTCTGAAGAATATGTCAAAATGAACGTTAACTCTGATGCGGAAAGTGCCGCTGAAAAAGTTCCAGTGAATGATCCAACCGAGAAATCCAATACAGAGAGACATGAAGATATTATCAAAGAAAACGCAGGAAGTGCCTTGGAACGCATGGATCCAAAGGACTGTTATTTGAGAGATGCTCCTGGGATAAAGGAAACCCCTGAGATGGCTAAATTCGAAGGGAATAAACCGGGTCAATCGTCGCAGGCAAGCTCCAAGCTCGTCACTTCGAGGGGTGCTGTTTGGTCGCTTAAGGGAATGCCTCCTTCATCACTGGCCACGCAAACTGGCAACCGCGCTGTGTCACCACTAAAAACAAGCCAGTTTGTTGACCTAGCTGATTACCACAAGTACGTTCCACAGCCACCAAAGGCGCGGACTACGGGACTATTGGGTGATGGATCTAGACTGGTGGTTAGGGAGGGTGAAAGTGAGGAACATTTAGACAGGTAAACTATCACAAGGAAAAGTTAGGTTCCTAACTAGCCCAAAGAACTACCCCTGGAACTAGCCTGAAAGCCCGCAGTAAAGCAACGTAGTTATGCAGTTATCACTAATAAGAAATGCAACGCCTCTATGGCGAAGGAAAACCTGCAACGTACTTGTGCCACGCGCGGGAAACCATTCGACCAGAACCACGTTTGGGAAAATATGCCAATGGCACCACACCCGCGAAAGGATGTTCCTGTTGGAAAGCTAGGAAAGAACCAACCAGTATCGCTCGCGGAAAAATATGAAACCAATTTCAGAGCGTGAAATTTATTGTGAGCCGAACTGCCAAGTCACAACTGGGTTTGGGCTACCAGTTGTTGATCCTAATGGCTAAGAAAGGTTACTAGATTCGTAAGTATAATTTTGCAATTTATAAAAGGCAATAAGCAAAACGGTCAAAACCGCTCCGCATTGATATTCCATTTCAAGCACACTCTTTCTTATGAAAACAATCATATGCAACTAAAACTAATATCCCTGTGCAAACCTTTTCACGCGACTTGTTTCAGACAAGAGGCTAGATTAAATTCGGAAATAGCCTATTAAACTGTGGCAATCGTCCAATTCTGTCTTTCTCTTTACAGTTTTTCTGCTGCGTACCAGTATTGCTTGAAGAACATCAAACCACATCACCAGCGCTTGTCCATAATGCAGGCGCAGGAAATTCTTCATCACGAGTTCAAGTTTCACGTCAAATATGGCAGACGATTGAGCACTGAAAACAACATAAGTAACACAGATTCGATGAAACAGCACGAAAACCATGTGTCACGCTTTAGTCATGCAAGCAATGTCAAACCTTCGGATGTCACAATGCCAAAGAAAACAATTGAACAACAGCAGTGCACTATTCCAAAGCCAAGTTATGTAATGGGTGTAAGTCTTCATATGAAAGATAAAAAGGAAATGCTCATTCCTAGTTATAACCAAGAGGATAATAATGAAAAGCAGTTCGTTCCGGGTCAAGGTTGCCTTTCCGGCTCTAATCCGACGGTTGACCGACGTTTTCACGAAGACAACCCTCAAAAGCCGACTGAAAGTCGACTACACGCGAACGAGGCTGACGGGATTCGACAACCTCAAGCAAATCTAAATATCATACGGCTAAATCAAGCACAGGAAGAATCCCTGAGAAGACAAAAGGAGAAAGAACAGACTGAGGACCGTGAAAGAGAGAAACTCAAGTTTCTTAAAAAACTGGAGGATCAAGAACGCCAAAAAATTATTACGCAATACCTACAAGAAGTGTACTCACAGTATGGGCAACAAGATTCGTCTCATAGTACGATCAAGGCAACCACACCCAACTCTCGCACGTTTAAAGTATCCAAAAACGGCAGAGTTTACTCGGTGGTAACTCATCCAGCAGAGAAACTGCGGAGTGCTGGAGTAACACGCGTTACTGTCACCAAGCCAACGCCTATTGTCCACTCAGCTGCTCGGGGCTCGCAAGGGGAGAAGAAACTAGTTTTCAGGCCTCAAACGGTCTTGAAAGGTGACAATGGCGTTCGTTTTGTCAACGAATGGAATAACAACTTGTTTACAGAGTACATCAACAGTTCAGATGGTGATATAGCCGCGGGAAAGGAAAACGACAAACTAAATGTAAGTGCGAAAATTTTGTTTTTATAAGAGTGGAGAAAAGGACCCATGCATCATGGGTGACACGTAACACAATGAAATCTGCGGTCAATCGTTTGAGATGAATCGCGTATATAGGCCGGGTAAAGTTTACATGTTGTCATATGTGAATTTACTGCTAAAAAGGCTTGTTTCCCTGGAAAATAGAATGTTTAGTTAATCGCGGTATTTATAGCTTAAGTGATTCACACGGAAATGTCGACAAGTAGACAAATGAATGTAAACTTGCTTTCTTGTTATTGTCGTTTTCACATCCTTGTACCAACACTAAGAGGTTTTGTTATCTTTCTCACGTCATGTTTACAAAACCCACACGGACTATAAAATAAACAATAAAGTAATTCACACCCGCTAATTTTGCGGTGACGAAAATGTGCAACGATAGCCGGAAATTACGAATTTTTTATGAAAGGTTCTAGGTCTGGTCATTAAGTATCCGTCTTTCCCCCTCCTTTTTCACAAACGCCAATAATATTGAACCTTTAAACCTTTACCAGCGTAAACGACCCGACAAATTGTCCGGCCATCTAAGGATTTGACCGGACAAAACCTATTTTTGACCGGACATTGTCCGTTGACCGGCCGTTACGTCTTAAAATAGCCGTTTTCCCCCACAAAGGACTGAACCCCCCCACAATTCACTTGGAACTGATCAATGACAAAATGGTGTATTTAGACGCAAGTCCTCTTTCACTTTCCCGTCACTGTGGCTAATTCCAAAAGTCATTAGGGACCTTTAGATTTGGGTACGAGTACGACTTTTCAAATCTTGTTCGCGTGCCTTAGATGATCACTAGTGACACCAATCTTATTTCTACAATCTCAGGATCTACTGGTAAGTAACAAGGAAGACTGAGGGTTCAGGGGAGGTGACTGGCTTGAAATTAAAAATTCGTACTCGTACTCAAATCTAAAGGTCCCTATTAGCTTCACAACGACGACGGTCAATCGTACAATCGATGCGTTTCGCGATAAAAAGCTACAGGTTGAAAAGAGCAAACTGAAAGTCGACCGAAAATTGCCATTTCTAGTCATTAAAAAAGTTATGACGCTCTTTTCTTGTTCATTGCAGACCAAAGATCCAAGTTTTTGGTTGGAACAGCATTTAAACGGAATTTTGGATGAAACGACGGTTACAAAGCCAGACCTGCACGACTTTCAGCAGCTTATACCAAGAGAGACTTGACATAAAATAAACAATAACAACATCAAACATTTGTAAGAGAAACTTTCGAATATTCAGTCAAAACCATGGTCAATGGTCAATTAAAAACAATACTTTCCTTACAAAACGTTTTGAGTAGTGAAGATACTTGTGAGGTTGAATAAGGTAAACGAGGTAAAATAAAAATCTATTCAACAGCGACAAAGAAATTTGATTGGCCTGTGGTTTGCCTTGAGATAAGCAGAAAGAATTGGCGGTTTACAAAGCAAAAATACTAAAGCTATGAAAATTATAAAAAGGAAACGACTCACACGATAAATCCAAGAATTTTTATTCCATCTTTTTAAACTCAAATACAAGGCCTTACGTGGAAATGGTATACCTCAAGAGTAAAAATAAATTAGTCTATTTACAAGAATTTTAATCTATAATAACCACAATCCTTAAAGTGTATATGACACAACATATTTTATTAGCTCATTAGGAAGACCTTTTAAAATGATGAAGAATGGTGTTTATTTTATTGTAACAGCATTCTTGGTTGCTGAGTTATTCAAGATTTTGGTTTATACAAATTAGAGGACTTGTGACGCCACAAGGCGGACACAAAATGAAGTAAAATCGCCTTTCAGTGATCACAATACCTTGAAACGTTCCACAACTTTAGCGAGAACAAGAAGTTAATATGAAATTTGCATGGTATTCCACAAGAAAGGTTTCGGCGGAAAACCATTCGAGGCCATGACAACCGCGCCACTTTACCGCGGAAAAATATGTGAAGTCATCTTCGCAGTCGTATTACTTGCCGTGTACTGTTGCACGCAACCAATAAGATATCGCAGAACGGATTGCACAACAGTCTACAGCTTTTCTTTACATGAGAAAAATTACAATCAAGCCTGCACTGACAGCCATAGGCTTTGCAACGAACGCGTTCCGAGTCCTGTCTGACGTCCACTAAGACACTACATGTCTCACATATAAGAGTCATTTAATTCTGGTATGGTCACTTGGTGTTTGAAAGTTCGATTCTACGTTAAATGTCAACATTTGTCGTAGATATGAATAATTATCTTAATCTGTAATGCCCATACTCGAATGTTTTACTTCAATAACAAATGATTTATATAAGGCATCAAAATAATGTTTCCTGACAATGATAAAGACAGGAATTGGCTTAAACGTCTAACATTTCAAATAGCATTTTCTAAAAAAGAACTTTCATCTTGGCACAAGATTGACATCTATCTCAACACCTCACAAATCATGATTACTATGTTCACTAATCCAGGCTGACATTTGAATACTTGAGTCTCAATTCAAGTCTATAACTGATATATGGCGTTTAAACCCAAGCCTAGAAAGGTAAGTTAATGTGTAAATCATAAATACTTTTTTCTTTTCCACGACTTCTTAAAATTGCTATGGAATAAAATATAACTGCAATGGCAACTCTAAATCGACGTTGCTCTCGAGTCGCTTATAAAAAATCTTTTCATACTCGAAACAGCTCGGGTTAACTTCATTCACAGATCTTGTCTCTCATCTCGGTTTGCCCACAGAATGAGAAGATCAGGGAATAATTCAAAATTCTTTAAAGTATCTAAAGGTATGTAAGCACATTAAATTAAATTGCCTCTGTCACCTTCCGTCCCAAACTCCCAGAGTGCCGCTGTAGAAGCAGAGGTTACGTGTCGGGTATGGGATAACGGAGGCTGGGGAACCGAGCCCCTGAGGCAAGAACGAATTAACGTCATTGGCTGATTCTTCAAAGTGGTTGGAGTCCTGTGGACACATAAAAGTCACGGGTGTGGTGTAAAACAAATATGCCATATATCACTCACAACAAATAACGACAAGACCTGTTCCTGAAAAATCAGTTTATTTTTTGACAAAAATTGACCGTGAAAATGGGAACAAAAAACTGAGCGCCTACCTGATGTTTTGATATAAAATCAAGCAACCTCAACGTGAGTTTTCGGCTGGAGTGAACAAGCGCTTTTAAGCTGTAAGAGTAACAAAAAGTAAAATCAAAATGGCAGGCAAGATCACTGGTTGAATATTGGTTAAAAATAGAGACAAAATCACGAGAAGTGTTCAAGTTACCTGTCATCGTGGCATAAAGCTTTCGAAGAGATCTGACGAAAAGAAAAAAACATTTCTTGTTTTTAAAAATGTTACTCTAAGCCTGAAACCTCACAAGCGAACTCCTGCTGCATAAACGGAAACGGTCCGAAAAATAAAGGGGAAAGCAAATCAACTGCTGTGTGGTGATCACTAGTCTCAAGCACAGCGATTGAAGATTGCTGAGCAGTGACATTTCGATCCATTCTCTTTCAGTCAAATTAAGCGCACGGTTTTTTTTCTGCTTGAACGCGTTTTCGTGAAATGTTACGTGCGTGAAAGTTCAAACAGCAGGTGCTAAACAAGTAGAGAACAACGAGTATCTATTTTCATTAACTCTTCGACATAACAAAGTGGCAATGGATGAAACGACTGTGATTAGACTGACATGCGTGGCTTACTACTAACAGTTGGGGTGAATAATGTAGTCAAACTGAAATCAGTTAAGGCGGTGTCCAGAGCTTGAAATGCTGTTCGTTCGTTTGGTGTTTGTTTCTACGACACACTTTCACTCTATTCCTTGTCAAAGCAGCCATATGGATTGTTACCAATTGTCGCGCAAACCGAAATAACGATAAGAAGGTAGACGAAGTGCTTTCCAAGAGGGACACTCAAGAGTTACACCATCACAACAACTTACAAACTCAGGTAGAACAATATCACACGTATCTGCCTACCTTCTGATACACCTGCTTGCTCAAGTCGCCATCAAACAACGGTAAACCATAGCACAGGTCCAACGGCACCCATTTATTGGCACCATAATCTTTGGCTTCCTTCTTGTCTTTATCAACCATTACCATACCATCAACAGAGCTGCAAGACATCGGGTCAGCTCCGTCTTCTTCGTTTTGTTCGTCACTTGCAGAGTCCGTGCTACTGTCCGCATCGTTGACGACGATTAAAGGCGACAGCGACCGAGGATCGTCTATAGCAGGCGACGGCATTCCGAAGTTTGCCGAGATCGTTCGTCGGCGTGCGTTCGCCGCTTGTTTAGTGACGGAAGGCTTCAGCATGGAGATGAAACCACAAGTGTGCTCGAGGTCAAGGCATTTCGCGAGTTTTTGAATGGTGGGGTGTGCTTCCATGTTGTCTTCGGAGAACGGCTGGCCTGTGGAAAGTTGATTTGTGGTAATTAGGTTACGACCTAAATTTTCAATGATTTTCGTTTTCATTATATCTGATAAATAACGAAAATTGTATTATACGTTTTGGTAAGTCAACTTCGAAGTGCTAAAACATTTTTCCTGTTACAAAGCTCGTCTATGGAATTGAGGTATCATTTTGTGGCTGAGATAAGCCGAGATAAAGCGCGCTCTAATTGGCTCAGTGCTATGGTATTAACTCCTGTAATGCCTCCGATCCGATTACGAACTATGCAAAAACAACACAAAACAAATTTCAGCTGTTTGTTTTAACCATATAATCAGTAAACAACATATCAATCTCGAACGTTCAGGCTTTACAGGAAAATCTCAAACTTCAGACTTGTTGTATTGACCTCGCAATACGGCAAGGCCTCAGTTTGAGATCTGCCCGTGAAGACCTCACTCTCGGTTAATAAGTAGTTAGTAATAAAGAGATATATGTCAATTTAGTTGCCATGCGCGATTTTCAAGAAAAACTGTGTAGAGCAACATCAAAAGGGGAAAGGTTTCACACTAGGTTTTCATCAAAGAACGACGTCTTGTCTTCCCGTTATTTTCTCTTGTTTCCACAACTTTCTTCACTCACCGTATTTACAGTCAAGAGGAAAAGGAACATACAACACATCACCCTCAGTGTGGATTCCATGAGCCTGAGTGGAAAGATAAAAGCAACAACGAGCAGTTAAAAAATAAAAAGGAAAGAAAAACAGTCCGTACAACGGAGGATTATAGGTCTGCAATGTACACACGCCTTTATATATTAACGTTTGCCTCAATGACAGCTTCGCTTCCCGGCGTTCCGTTCACCATCATGTAATTTTCCCGCGCTTTTATTCTGTTACATGCTTCTCCCGCTTTCCCGCCCTTTCTACACATCGCACGTTCAACTCGCTTGACATTCGGTATTCGTTCATGCTTCCCGGTACATGTTTCCCGCGCTTACTGCCCGTCTCATGATTATTGCCCCTCGAACTGTCACTTCAGAGAGAAGGGAGCAGGGTTGACACAGGGTTGGCACAGTGGTGAGAGCACTCGCCTTCCACCAATGTGTCCCTTTCGATTCCCGGACTCGGCGTCATAAGTGGGCTGAGTTTGTTGGTTCTCTGCCCTGCTCCGAGAGTTTCTTGTTCAAAGCCAATGCTTGTAGACGCGCTACTGTCTAGAAAACGATTCACTACATACACGTTGCCGGACTGTCCGCATATTAAGGGTACTGATTTTTGAGGAACTATTTCGGATAGTAGGAATACTTAGAATAGATATATATGTTGTGCCGCATAGCACTATAAACACTCCAGAGTTAATTCTCTGTTCCACCACTTAGAATAGATAGTTTGCTTTTTTTTCCGGGGGGGAGGGGAGACCTCTGCAGTTTTCGGAAATAAAGGAATTGTCAGGCGAATATTAACGTTAAAAGCCGACGTTTCGCCGTCATCGTGACGCCATTCTCAAGGCAAAGTGAATGATTCTTTCAGAACAATTTCACGTGCTTACCAAATGTCCTAACAAGTTTGATAGCCTAATTAAGGAGATGCTTTTTATAAGAAAACTTAAACCATCCCTAAACGTGCAAACGGATTCGATTCGCGCAAAGGTATTCACTTGAAGAACTCGTGATCCTTTGTTATTATGTTAATTTGTAGAGACTATAGAAATCAAATCATCGATATCGCATTAATTATTCACTTTGCCTTGAGAATGTGTGACGATGACGCCGAAACGTCGGCTTTTAACGTTAATATTCGCCTGTCTATGCCTTAAGAAATCGTTATTAATAAAGGGATTGTATTTCGTTTATTCTGCTCCAAATAGCAGAATGTTCAGAATAAACAGAATATGGTTTACCCAGTTGGTTTACATGCAATAAGCACAAAATTCGTTTCTTAGGGGAAGTTTCCGCGGGAAAATCATGTGCGGCCTGCCGAAACTGCGACGTTGCGCCGGAAGTGAGGTTCAAGTGATCGGTCCAGACTCCTCTTCGCACTGTGCTCAAGTCACTTCCGTCAGGTCAAGAGTATTCAATTTTCACAATATGCGTTTGTCTTTGGAAAACCTTTTCCCTCTTATTCTCTCAGTCTCAAACCGGGATAGGGATAAGCAGAATAAACCCAAAAGCTGCGCAATTATCTGAGTTTGGGTGTGAGCTTACCTGTACCAGCACTGCGGAGTGAGAGAGTGCATCGTTGAGCGTTAGTAACACATTTGACACTGGAACAATTCCTGGATCATGGCCCCATGTTGTTATCATCAATCTTTCATAGTCCTAAATACGAATACAATGCACTCCTACTAGTACTGACACGAAAACAACTCCGCAATATACAACTTTCTTATATCTAAGCTATGATCTATGTAATTGCGTTTCTTTAATTTGAAGTTGTCACGACGAAAATTAACAAGAACATAGAAAAACGCTTGCAGTGAATTGTTCTACTGTAGTAGCAACGCCTTCAAAAACCTCCGTTTTATACCATTTTACTATCTACAGTCTGGCTGATGACGACGAAGTTTGCGGTTTGACGACAACGCAGCATAACAAAATTTCCACTTCATTACTAACACTTTCTAACCAAACACCTCTGCTGATATCTGTACTTAGGATCGATTGATAGTTTCTTTGTTGTCAGGAGGACAAAGGGCTTCACCAAATAAAAATCACCATTTTCAATAAAAAATAGTACGAAAAAAGCCCTTGACGACTGATCACAAGACTTGAATCTTGTCTGTGTAGCAAATACACCAATACTAAGAAACTGGTCGATAGAACTACAAACGCAGGTTAAACGTCAGCAATTCTCTCTCGCTTACTTCAAAAATCTTGGGCAGCCATCTCAGCCGAGTGCCTTTTACCAAAAGAAGCGACGGGGGGCCACTTTTCACTTGATCATAAATGAAGAGTTTAAACCACACTGAGTTCACTTCAGGTACCGCTGGACCAAAGTGCGGCGGGTAGCAACTTGTCACTGGACGAATCTCATGACTAAGTGGTGCCATAGATACCAATAGACTGAAACATAAAGAAAAGCACTGAAAATACACCTCAAAAAGCTTGGGCATAAAAAAAAAAACGCAATATAAACGTAACTTCCAATTATTGTTTCAACTTCCAAACTCGCTTCCCAGTATGGAGACCCTTTTTCAGGTTTCTCGAACACTGTCATCTTGAAACACCTTAAGAAACCTTGAACATCAATTACAATAATATTAGAGGAGCGAGCCCCTCCGTCCCTACATTTAAGTGAAGTTTTTCTTGACTTCCTCGACTCGTTCAACCCTCTCGGCTTTATTTAATGTAGCTGCACTATTCATGAGCAAATTTGAGGGCGTTTATCGGCCCATTATGACCCCAGCAACACTCCCACTATCTAAAAAAATCTCCGTTTCCTTAAATGTTGCAGTTCAAATTTTTAGGTCACCTGTAGTTCTTCTGTAGAACTCGACCACAAGCAGCAGAGTCTAAACTGTTGAGACTTTCACATCGCAAAAGATCTGTAAAGAAAATTCAGTAAAGCTTCATCAAACAGAAACCTTTGTAAACTGGCTCTTTGAAGGAAGAGCTCAAAATCCTGGATCATGAACCATTCACTCACCTAAGCCCTTAGCAGGGACTTGGTCAGGCTCCACACCAAGGTCCTTGTTGTACCTCAAGAACAAGACGGTGTCCCTCAGGGTGATCGCGTGGTCAAAGTACCTCTGCGCCTCACCTTCTGCAACGCTATCCACCTGTAAAGTTACAATGCTTGTTGATTAAAAAAAAAAAGCCCAGTGGGGGTACTCCGAATTTCAAGTGACGGGGATGACAGAAAAAAAAAATTCCACTGGACTCCAAATTAATCGCCAAAACAATTCCATGCCGAATCTCCGAGCCTTACAAATTTCCATAAAGGATCGCACTTTATATACTACCCCTGGGGAACTACCACGAGTCTTCTGATTGTTTAGAATACCCCTAAAAGATCCCTACTTAAATCAATCGACCGTTCCTCAACAAAAAATTATAATGCTAGTCTATGGTACCAGGAAAAGAATTCCAATGACAAAACTTGAGCGATGTAGCCGTGTTTTTCCATACATTAGGGTGTAATTTTTTCCCGGGAATTTTTCAGCTCCAAGGAAAGAATTACAGACAAATGTATGGCAAAATTTAAAACGCTACCAGCGAAAAATGTCCATGAAAATCTGGCAAGTATAATCCTCTAACCTGCAACTTCTACCCTGGGTACAAGAAGTTATTTTTTCAACGGGTCTCTGGAGCCAGGGTATGCAACTTCAGTTTCCAGTTCGTAAATTTTTCAGAGCTAACGTTTTACGATAATTATCTGACATCAGATCCCCATACAAACACTGTAAATTCTTTACGCTTTGCACACCCGCCAAGATGGCGTCTTAAACCGTGATAAGGTCTATTCTCTGGTTATTCATCGGTTCGGAAACATCGATGAGTTGGGTTGCATTCTACAGAAACATCACTTGTTCAACTTTGGCAAGCTCATGCTCATTCTTGTCGTTGTCAGTGGATAACAAACCCTTACCTTTTCAAGCTCACCAAGAAAGCTGTCCAGAGATTCATCTGTAAGCTTCCCAACTTCAAACATTGTGACTGCATGGCTTTTTAAACCCTAAAACAAAGAAATATCGCGTGATCTAAATAAAGCGGAATCCAAAGAGATGATGACCCATAGCCACTAAGTAAAGAAGTTACGATAGTATGTACGTGGTGTGTTAGCAAAAAGAGACTATTTCCTTTTGCTCAGGCAAAAGGCGGCCAAATTCCTTGCAATGTGACTCATGTTCACCTTCGTTCAATTCTAGGTAAACTTTTTTGGTGAAGAGGCTTTATGTCTTACGGACTGAGGAAAACAAAACGCCCTCATCTCATCTCATCCTCATCTCAAGAGGCTACGCATGTTACATTCAAATTCACAACCATCCTGTCTTTTTCCTTGCAAAAAGCTTAATATGTGGAATGTGAACTACTAAGAGACATTTTTAAAATTGCGTGCTGTTATTCGTCTCTTACAGGTGATAGGTTCCCCATCATAAGAAATGCTGTCAGTGTGGAATCAAACAGGAATGCAATTCTCTTTGAAGATCCGCCCGAGATACTGTCTGCTGAAAAAACAGTTAAAGCTCATCAGGAAATATTAACCCCTGTGGCTTCTTCAGTGGGTTGTTGAAACTAAAATAGAATGGATTTTCAGATTAAAATTAAAATAAAGGATTATCAAAACGGTTTTCAGGCCAGCGTTTTTAAGCTTACACCACTGATAAAGCCAATAATAAAAAGAGTGATAAGGAGGGCCACAGTTGCTGTTCCTCGTTGACAGCTGATGATATAGACAATGACGTACAGTTTTTGAGCATATGATATTTCTTCATTTAAAAATTACTCATGCAAAAACACGTGGGACTGCCAAAAACAACAGCTGTAGTAACAGCATTAGGGGTAGGAAATGGTACCTCCAAAATCTTGGGTCTCGTAAACATTTCATCCGAAACCTCACCAGCCTTTGCAAAGAGTCTCAAAGTCTCGTTTATAGTGCTTTTATTTCAGTCCTGAAGACTCGTATGTTTAGTCTCGGTCTCGGATTTTCAAACAAGGGTCTCGGCGTCTCGGCGAGTCCAGCTCAGATTTCACCATTCGCCACCCCTAACATTCAATCAACTTACTTAAAAAAAGACCAATACAAGTACCACAATCAATATTATTTAATGTAAAAACAATAATTATTATTCTAGTCATACCACCCTTGAACATATTTGACCCAAAATTACACACAAATCTTCAAAACACAAACATTGTTATCAGTGTTTAAACATTTCCCCCTGCTGTGTCAGCAATACCTGGTGTTGATAACTCGCCATTTGTTTCTGGGACATCACTTGATGCACTGTCCGATGAAATCACAGAATTGGGCTTGTCAGGAAGGTTACTGAGATCTAAAGTTAACAGGTTTTCTCTGCTGCTATACCTGAGGAAAGAAAACAATAATTACAGTCAACTCTCTCATAAGCACTCTTGTAAGAGTGTTAAATTTAGAATCCAAACCCTTCCAATAAATAAGCTGATTAATTAAATCAAAGTCACACAAGAATGTTAGCCCCCTGAATAAACCAGTAAGCTTATGGTTTCAAACTAAATAACAAAAATATTCGAAACACAAATCAGGGTCCGACATTGCGACTGACTGGTCGCCAATGCGACCAAAAATTGAGCGTTGGCGACCAGAAATTTAGAACTGGTCGCCAGCAGGCAACTAACCTTTTGTCCCCTCGGCATTTGAAATTCCAAGATAAATGGGCTTTTTTTTTTAAAAGAAAACATAAAGCTGCCGTGGAGAATTGTAGTAAAACAAAGCGACGATTTTACGATCGCCATAATTACCCGGCGCTATATTGTTTCAGCGACTTCTCGCAATTCTGATATCGCGGGCAAAAACGTGACGTGGCGAAAATCGTGACGAGTCGTGACGAATAAAGCGTCAGCCGAATTTAAATCTTTTCATACTTTACCTCAATACCAGTAAACAGAGTAAATGCCATTGCGATTGTATTGGTCAATAATCAACTCAATTAGTTTTGTGTTAAATTTTTTGCTTTTACTATAAATTATCGTAAATTAAAACTACTGGAGTAAAACGAAAAATTAATACAACCAAACCAAAACACTTATCTTTGGCGACCAAACCCTTCCATTTGGCGACCAAAATTTTTAGGTTAGTCGCCAATTGGCTCCCTTAGAAAAAAGTTAATTTCGGACCCTGCAAATGGTTACTGTAGTAAGAATTAGCAAATTGGAATGAATTTTATAGCCTGTATCATGCACAGTGCTAAAAGATTTAAAGTTTGTTTGCAAATTAGTCTGAAAAATGAACAAAGTAACCACCTTTTACTTGCTAAACTGTTGACTCTTTGCGACCAGGAGTGGTGTAATCTGGATTCATCTATTTCTACTCCCTTCTTGTGAGCAAATCCCAGTCGAATGTAAACGGAAACAGCATTCTGCAAAAAGAGAAAATATAAAAGTTTGATCAAGATAATTTGTCATTACTCACTCCCTGATCAATAATAATTGTCATTTTGTTTCCACCAAACCATTACAATTTTATAAGAAAAACTACCTCAACCTGTTAACCCCTAAGAGTGACCAATGTTTACATTCTCCTTATAGCAATGGTGCTCAATCAAACATAAAGGTTGTGAGAAAAAAGGAAGTGATCAACAAGTAACAAAGGTCTTGATTGTTTGACAAATTCTCCTTATCATCACCATAGAAAATGTATGGAGAACAGTAGGGAGAATATATATGCTGATATAAGGGTGTAAGCATTAAGATAAGTAGACAAGGAAATCTAAATTTACCAACACTTAGCTGGCTGCCAAAATAAAGGAAAGAGTTCAGAACTGACGCAACTTTTTGGGAGCCAATTAGAAAACTAGTAGCATGTGTGACTTAAGCAATAGACCACAAATTTCTGTGGTTTATAGGCTTATAAACCACACAAGATGTTGGAAGAATACAAGAAGAATTCATAAATCATGAGCCGTAGGCGAGTGATACATGAATTCTTTGAGTGTTCTTCCAACATCTCAAGTAGTTTATCATGCCTCTAAACCATAAAAATTGTGGTCTACTGCTTTTATATCATAATTCAGAAAACGCGCAAAATTTCCACGAGTTTACAGGCACAATAAACCATAACTGATTGACCAATCAGAGTGCGTGCATCAATTTGATCATTATAATTATAATAGGTGGTAACCACAGAAAAAATCTTGTAATGTCTGACAATAGTTCAAGTGCCAAAACTTCAAAGCAGAAAGAAATGACAGAAACAGTAAAAACTTCCTTACAGCATTAAGGCAAAATTGGCAAAAGACAACAATAAAGGAAAATTAGAAAACTGCAATGATCAGTAACTGTTCTCACCTTTACCAACTGAAGATCAATCTGTAAAACATTTGCTAGCTGAAAATACAACCAAAAGAATTTCACCATTTAAAATAAGTGTAAAAATGCTTTGGGCAATAATTGTGTGAGAGGAACAGAATCAGCATATTACACCTGTCCAATATCAACTTACCTCTGCAATATTTGTATGTTCATCTATTGAAACAAATATCTTGTACATCAGAGTTTCAAAGTAATCTCCAAGAACTCTGTTCATTACAAAATTTTCTAAGGGAGGAACTGCACAAAAAGAATTGAGAAATGTTAAGTTAGCCCCTTAAGTTTTGAAAACTCGCTAACCTGTTTACAACTGCATTGCTTACCCACTATAAAATCGTCATCAGCAATTGGGACATCTATGTAAATGAGACCCTTGGTGTATAAACCTGCCGCAGAAAAATAAAAAAAGCAATAACAATTTTCAAGCTTCATGACTACTCTGAAAACCTCTTGCTAATTATGGCTTTTAACTTTCTCCTAAGTTTATTCCAAAGCAAGCATTGCAGCAACCAAGCCTTGCCCTGTTGCTTTTCTGCAACCATAGCTTTTCTGGGAAAACAAGGTTCTTTCTCATCCCGGCTTCCACCCTTTCCTGAGATTTATGGAAGGACATATCACAAAGGCAGGAACTACTAACTGTACTCCTTGCAATGGCTGCATAAAAATGCTTTTAAATCCACTTCAAATTTACATATTTAGAAACAGACAAAGCCACATGTTTACTACTTAGTGATTTGTTTATCTTAATCCTTTATCCCCTAACAATAACCAACCTGTATTTCTCATTGCATTGTTGCATTTCATAAAGAACGAAATTATAGAGAATAAATGAAATGATCACCAAAGATGGAATGTCCTGATCATTACACAGATTCTCCCAACTTTTACCACAGGACACATGTGGAGTACAGTGAGGAGAAATTTTCATTTGTTCCATGGCTTAAAGGGTTAACAGAGGTAGGTGCTAAGCACACAGTCAGCATGATCTCTGGTTTTGGTAAAAAGCCACGACTATCACCTAGTGGTGTGATTTTCTTAACAACTGAGCTCAACAGGTAATGGTTGGTCAGGGCTGTCATTAAGGGTAAGAGGCCAGACATTTTTCCCTCATATTTTGAGGTGTATGTCCAGCTACTATAATATAAAACCAGCATGTTGACTTCACTACAACAGCTCGAATCCCTGGCTATTTTTTGTATATCCCCATCTACTTCAAAAATTAGTGATAGCCCTGGTTGGTCAAATCAATATCATTACTCACCCTGACTATGTATGTACTTATGGTTACCTTGTACAACTTTGAGGTCCATAGCACCAGCTTGTAGGGGACCTTTGTCTATAACAGTGTCAATGGCCTGATGTTCAGCATTGGAACACATCTAAATTAAGATATCATGAGATCAGTTTGGAGCCGCATTTCTGGGATTTCTTGAGATGTAACAACCATCTGGAGTTGTAATTTTCTTACCTGAGCCAGACAGACAATAACTTTATCTGGGGTGCAAAATTCCAACTCTCAGAAATGGCAAAATTAGGGTATTGTGCATGCAATTTATTCATTTCTCACTGGAAGCCCGCTTAATGCAAATAGAAATTTCAATCAAATCTAACCAACCAATCGATTCAATAAGATTAAATTTAACCAAAGTCCTGGCCAAAAAAACAAATTTCATTTCAAATGAAACACGTCGGCCACTGTAAAGTTTGTTTGAACTGATTTAGAAAAAACATGGTAATCGGCCCTCTTGATTACTAAAAATGCCCTTCATTGAGAAAAAATGCCCTCTGTCTCAGCCAATGAGGGTTCAGTAATTTTGCCCTTTAGTGGTAACTTACTTAACCTTTAACTCCCAAGATCTGACTATCAATTCTCCTTACTAGCTGCTATACAGTTCCTTGTACATTAGTTCAGAGAAATTGGGGTCATATCAAGATAACACCATCTGGCTGATAAGTTTGTCGATTATCATCACCTGTCTGCTGGACAATGTATTGATATTATAAAGAGAATTATTCATCTGAACCATTAGAACTGCTAAGGGCGCTTACCATTAGTCAGAACTGGCCGGCCAGGCCAGTCCATTTGTAAAGAGAATTCAACTATTAATAAGAACTGTCCAAAAAGATCAGTTTATTTCTACATATAGTATGCATAGCAGGAGAGTTTTTTCTAGCAAAAACTCTCGGAAGAAGCCTATTTCATTTTCAAAAGGACCGGTCTGGCTGGCCAGTTCTGACAAATGGAAAGCACCCTTAGATTTTCAGGCAGTAGTGAAATGCCAAGACAGAAGGATTCATACAATGAAAAGTCAATCATACAGTGTAAATGACAGAAAATCAAGCCTTTCGTCTTAGCTTTGTAGAACCAAGAAGGGTCTTAAAACAGCTCACAGCTTACCCTGATGTCATCTTCTGTCACATAGCCAATCTGAACCATCCACCACGGCTCCAGGACCTTCAACACTGCAGGTTTAGTTGGCAGTAGATCTCTGACAGGTTTCTTTCTGAAGAATTTCTAAACAACCATCACACCATGAATTGTGTGGTTCCAGAAAATATCCATACCCATCCCACCTCCCATGGAGGGATTTTTGGTTTCCACCCCTCGCCACCCCTCTGGAAATGCCAATTTGACTTCATACCTTTCTTTAAAAACTTTGGAAAGATTTCTGCACAACTTTTGTATTTGAAGATAAAGAAAGTTGTTGTTGTTGTTAATTATACATGCAACACTGTCTTACTGACCCTGTTCCAAAAACGAATAGAGTTTGAGTCACAAAATGCATGTATAATAAATAATAATAATAATAATAATAATAATAATAATAATAATGATAATGATAATGTTTTACTTATTAGGTGCAAATTAGCATATGAATATGATCAAATGCGCCTTACAATAATAAGCTTTACAATTCGAAATCTTTACAATTCTCAAATCAAACCAAGTCAATTAAATGTTGGTTGTTGCAGAGAGGGGAAAACCAGAGTATGCTGAGAAAACCTCTTGGAGCAGAGTACAGAACCAACAAACTCAGCCCACTTATGACGCCAAGTCTGGGAATTGAACCCAGGATACATTAATGGAAGGCGAGCACTCTCACCACTGCACCAACCCTGCTCCCAAGTATGTATAGGACTGTGCAGAAATCTTGCCAAAATGTTTTCTTTTGTCAGCCCCCTCCCCTTGGAATTTCCATTGTTCCTCTGTAGGGGAGGTCTGGATATTTCTTGCAACTACATTAGAGGCAAAAATGAAAAACAAAATGTAGCAGACTAAATAATGATCAAACAGTACAGTGTAGCTTGTATCCATACCTTGGTTGATCTGCATGTATTCATCAACTCAATGTACTGATTTCTACCAACAGCCAACAAACGTAAACCTGAAATTTTGAAGAAAAAAAATATTAGTTCTGTTGTCATACCAAAGTCAACTTACAGTTCATGGTCAGCTCTCCAAGTTAATAATCCCTGGGACAAAGTCAACCCCAATGAATTCATTCATGTAAATAGGCCCTTACGTATTGAACTAAATTGGAATTTCCTGATGGGTGGTTCGAATAGTGTAGATAAAAACCATCCTTGAGGGGTATGGGTATTTTCTTGAACCACACATTCAGTGTTCCAAGAAAAACCTTAACTCACAATCAGCTGCAGTGAAGTTAGGTAATGAGTCATAGCTCCTTTCATTTGACATGATGTTCTCCATGATGCTGCAATAATATGAGAATGGAGTGATCCTCAAGCCCTTCACTATCACATCTGACAGATGGTAGGGGAAGAGCTGAAAAAACCACAGAAACATACCAAAATTATTATATACTATAGACTTCAGTATAATTCCTCAGAAAAGCAGTGTTGTGTCTATCTGAGAGGCACTCACAGTGCTTTCAATAGGACCCGACACCCGCCGGAGCTCCGGCTGGTATTCTGTTGAAAGTCGGCGGGTATTTCACCGCGTTCAAGTCGAAAATTCGGTTGAAATTCTCCTGGGCTTCTCAAATTACTCCGGCGGGTGCTGTTCCGAGGTAGCCACCTATTTCAAATCTTATTGAAAGCACTGCACTCATTAAAATGATGGTTATCAGATGACCTTAGGATGTTATCAATGTCCTGAGGCTGAACATACCATGAGGTGTTGTTTGCTGTACTGCAATAAATCTTCATAATATTTTCTCTCATCTCTTCTGACGTGTCGCACTAATAATTAAAAATGATTGAATATGAGGATTGGTCAAAACGAGGATGCAGCTTTGGAATAATAACCCTGCTGTCCACTTATGCAATAAAACTGGATTTTTTCAGAAAATATCGAATACCCACTTTTGTAAGATGTTTTGTATGGAATCCCCTAAACTTAGGGTCAAAACTAGGTGCCGTTTTAAGACCCCTTCCCCCCTTCCCCTTGATGCTCTTTCAAAGGACAGTGAGAATAATATTGAAAATATTTCCACACAGCTCCATACATTAATCACTACATCACTGTCATACTAACCTGGTTCCAAAAACGAATTGAGTTTGAATCACAAAATTAATATATGGGGCTGTGTGGAAATCTTTCCAAACTTTCTACACTACCCTATGCCTTATTCACACATATATTACTGTCAAGCTATCCCTCACAAAAACATTTAGTGTATATAAACTAAGTTTCAGACAGAAAATATGTGACTTATGGTTGTAAATATGGGGATGTACAGAATTCTCACCAAACAATCTGCAGGCACCAGTCCATGAACAAAAAGTAATATTTTAACAACTGTTAGCTTTTAATGTGATCAATTACACCTTTAATGTTTACACAACAACATGTTAGAACTAATTATCAATTAATTGATAACATCAGCATAATGATCCACAAAATACTGAAATTCCAGTCATCCTTTCGTATCGCTACCCGAAAGGAAATTTAAAATGATGCTAAATAAAAGATTAAACTTTTGACCTTACCTATATTTCCTCGATACCTGAGTTGATTTCGTACACTGTAATCGAAAACACACTTTTCCCATTCCTTTTGACTATTATACAGCGACTAGGAGAGAAAAAAACCAGGAAGCTCTCTTATTCAGGTCAAATTTACCAGAAACTAGGAACTCTTAACTTTCCTGTATCGATCTTTGAAGCCCAGTGACCATTCAACTGTACGTAAGTCCTGAGCGATAGTTTCCGGCAGGGATTCCATTTTCCCTGCAAGGATTCCTTAAAATTGAAACCTAAATACTCGTCGCAGATAAAAGGTTAACACAATAAGCTAGTATCATGGAATCTTAAAATCAACAGGCCCACAACGTCCACCATATCAGAAATACATGCACAACAAGTTCTTTACCTGCTTTATATTTGACGGAAGCTTTGCCCAGGGATAATTGTGGAGAATGTGAAACTCAAGGTCGGCACTTAGGGTAGACCTAGCCATTTAGTCATCTAAAATTGCTAAAAGTACCGAAGAATGAGACGAAAATTCTCCGCCTTCCATGCTCATATTTTTACTTTCATCCTGGTGCGGTTTCCACTACTTATGAAGTTAACCGCTGCCTTGATGGTGGGCTCGTAATTTGGACGCTTCCCTTGAAATCCCCAATTTATTTTGTATTATCTACTCTTACCGTAAAAGACAAATACAGGATTACACCTATTTCAAACACTCCTCTTACTATAACGAAAAGGAACTCACCTCATAAGTTAACCTTTACAGTAAACCACTCCCACTTAATCGAATTGTTGAAGTTTTCGCTTTCCTTGGGTGTTCAAATTGGAAAGAGTTTTATAATACATAGCCAGACCTGTTTGATAAAATGATTACTCTGGTGAGCCGTAAAAATTCTTTCAAGGATCGGAAATTTGTCCTTCTCTCAACCCCTGCCCCTCCCCCACGGCGGCCCCTCCTTGTCACTTAGATCCTTGTTTTTCGCATTTCCACGGGATAACAAAAGCGACAGCCGCGGAATGATTCCACCGAAAAAGAAGGAGTATTAAAAAATATCTCAAACTTCGTCCAGTTGGTTATCACCTTATGTGCTTTAACAAAATGTAATAAAAAGTAGAGGTCACCGTGCTCGTTTTTGCACCCAGAGATGACCTTTATGGCGACTTGTGACCAATGAGGTTCTCATTACTTAACGTTAGTTGACAGAAAGGGGCAGAAAGCTTGTAAACACTACTAACTCAAAAAACATATATTCTCTCTCTAAAAAAAACAAGAGAATCTTGGGGGTGGACTAGGTGCAAGACGTGTCGCTATTTTTAAAGCGGTTTTGCAGAGTTCGTTCCTAGTTTCCTCACGGTAACCATGACGGTGGAAAGCAAAATGGCCTCACCTGATGTAGTTTCCTATGGATACGCGATGATAGTAGCACTTGGTGGTGTTATTGGATACGCAAAAGCTGGTAGGTACTTGACCACTTAATTTTGATTCTCTAAGGAATATTTTGACTGAATGATGATCGCCCAAAGAGGAGATGTTAGAGTGCACATGTGTTGCACTACACTCCAACTTATGCAACACGTGTCCACAAATTTGACTGAACTGTAAGCTTAACTTTTACTCACATGTATTGCAAAGATGAGGGTACCGCGGCAAGAAGATGTAGGTTAAGACTCAGGAGTATTTGAATTTTTTGCTGTTTAACTAAAGATGAGATCTGTTAATAGTTTGAATGGAGTGGTGACTGATTCCAGCATTGCAACAAATTTGACTTTTTTGTTCCAGGGAAGTGAAATTCTAGTGGAGTTGTGAATAAGTGTCACACATGACTATTCCTTGATATCCATATTTCATTTTTATTATATCTCTCAGTTAGTACACGTGCTGTGATTGGTCAATTTAGCAGGCCGTACTTTACTGTACGGTAGTTCTTCAAACATGAAATGTGTTTGTATTCCAGGAAGCATACCTTCGTTAGCTGCTGGACTGGCATTTGGTGGCATCTCTGCAGTTGCTGCTTACCAGACTAACTCATACCCAAGGAATGCTTGGGTTATGCTTGGTAAGCAATATACCTGCAAATTCTAGTCAGGTTTGCCTCCTAATTGTGGTGGGCACCAGACGTAAGCACTCTTACATATCAGTACTGGTTTTTTTTTTAGTTTGAATCATCACTTTGTTTCAAAAATGTCACTATTAAGTAACTATTGTAAATAATTGTTTATTATCTATGTTTGCAGTGACATCAGCAGTATTGTCTGGGGTGATGGGAATTCGATTTGTTAAAACAGGGAAGTTTATGCCAGCTGGCCTTGTGGCCGGTATGAGGTAAGAAATAATATAAAAAAAATAGGCAGTCCATGACTGCATGTGCCTCAGGCTGAATAGAAAACCAAAAGGATATTCTGTTTTGAAAAAATAAATTGGGTAACAAATAGAGTTTATTTCTGACAATTAATGTACCAAATCTGTGAAATAGATATTAGTCTAACAGACATTGAGTTAATTTACTGAATCCCAATCAAACAAAATAAGAATTGCCCTGTGCTGCATTCGATCCCCTGAAGTGTTAAATCCTGTCGAGTTCGGTTACAACTTGGATTGGTGACCTCGTGCGAATATACCTCATTGCTTGGCTCCCTTTTTCTCTGTTTAGTTCCTCCTAAATATTACTATATCCAAACCAAATCCAAACTATTCATCCAATCATTCAGTAATAAAAATGTATAAAAAGGTTGCTAAAACAAAAAAAAGGCTTGCCCGAAGCAAGATTGGAAACTTGGGTCGCTCGAATTGAAGGCACGGACACTTCACAGTCAACCAAAGAAAACTCAACCTCTGGCTGTTAAATCAATGTTGGCAAGCCAAATGAAATTGTGATTTGTTAACAAGGCATCAAAACAACTCCTGAAAACAGTAAATGTATTCTCGTAGATGTCAAGAAAGCTGATGCTTATCAAAATTGATATCTTACTGAGTTGTGGTGCTGTTGTGCACTTATAAGGTTTTGTCATAAGTATGCGAAAATACTAAGTTTTTTTGTCCAGTATTGTGCAATATACATGATTACGCTTTCACTCACTCAATACCAGAAGGCCTTTCGCCACAAAAATGAAGTTCTGGTTTGAGATGGGGGCAAGTGGCCATTTGGCCTTAGAATCGAAATTTGTCAGAGTTCGCTCCACTTTTGTTATCATACTTAGTATTATGTCAACCCTCCAATTGATGAAACACCCCTGAAGGTATACAGTAACCTTGAATGTTTTTATTAAGTTACTGTTGTCTTTGTTGATTACAGTGTTTATCAAGCTGTACGCATCTCCTACCGACTGATGAATAACTGACACTGGCTGTGAATAACAGTTTCAAAGAGGCAAACTGCATAATTGAACAACAAGCAGAAAGCTTTGCACAGTGTTCAATACATTGTACATGTAATTAACATAAGGGACTTAAGCACCTTGAAACCTAGCAAATAGACGTCATACACATTTCAACTTTCAATATTATTACAACATCGTGTTGAATTAAACTTGAAAAGTTTTGTTTACCTGTATATTCCTATTTGTTGTGTTATTTGATGAGTAACTTAGCTGCCAGGGTTTTTGTTGAACATCAAAGTACAGGATCTTTTGAACAGTCCAATTTACAGTCATGCATTGAGTGTCTTGGTCTTTGAGTAGAAGCAAGGCTAGGGGGTATCCGTCATGCAGATGCAGACTAGTTAGCATAACAACAGCATGATTTACATGAGAAAAGCAGTGAGGTCTGTATCAAAACAAGGTCAACTCCAGCCTTGCTTCAACTCAGAGGCCAGGTCACTGAACAGACAACTGTAAAATGGCCTATTCTGTCGCTTGGCTTACTGTAACCCTCTGATTTAATAATAATAATAATAATAATAAATTTGTTGAGCGCCATTTCCCGATGGTTCAATGGCGCTTTACAGCAATAACTAAAAAATAAATGATTTAGGAACTGGCAGACAATACAATGCTGTTGATGGGTCAGAGTCGCATCTTCTCCAAAAATCTTTCTTTTCTTCGGATCAGAGCCTTTGAATTAGCTTTTTCAGATATCCAACAGTAAATTTTACTTCCTCATTAATTTTGTTTCCCTTTAAATGAAGTAACCAACATCACGAGCAATAAAAGCTGTGGTCAAAATTTCTTGACACACTTTCATAAAATTTATTGCCAGCAAAACAAAAAATCCACCTCTGAAATGTGGGTCATAATTGCACTAAAGTAAGCTTCATTAAGTTTCGTTTTTCTCAACCTCCAAGGGCATAGCTAGGGGGGGGGGGTCCTGGGGTGCCTGTGACCCCCCCTTTGTAAGCCTTTTTTTAAGCAAACAACTTACATTATTCAAGTGGCAATCTGGTGAGTACCCTGTGTTTGACACATTGTGACCCTCCCCCCCTTTGAAAAATCCCATGACCTCCATACTTGGCCTCATCTCCCCACTCCCGTCTTCAAACATTATTGAAATGGCTGAACATAACAAAATGCTTGAGCAGATCCATTAAGTGTAAAGCTTGGAATTGTGTCTGAAGAATTTCAACCTATTGTAGACTGTAAAAATGAGCACATTAGATCTGGACACCACACCATGAACAACCTATGGGACTACCACATTTCTGTAAGGCAACCAAGTGCATTCCAAGATATTTACTCAATCATTTACACCCTTAATTCCTGAACAAGCCTATGTAAAGCTGTTCCCACCCAACCCCCCCCCCCCCTCCCCAAGAAAAAATGAGGGCTGGGTACGCCTACATATAGACTAGACTGATTAGTACCAGCAATGTTGTCATATCCCTACCTCTCTTAGAAAAACATCTTTATTCATCAACTACTACAAAAGTATTTTACAATAACTATGGGGGTAGATTGCATTGAATTACAGCATGCTATGCATTTAAGACGAGCATTAATTGCCAATACCATACATGATGGCCTCACATTGATAAAGGCAAGTACAACTGGTCGTAGCTGTATTCTCAAACCCAAAAATATGATGTAAAAATAAAATTATACTGTACTAAAAAAAAACATAATTTTGTTTGACATCTTCATTATCATACAGATACATGTAAACAAAATACCATTTAAACTTCCTTCCTATGTTTTGGAGCATTTACAAAGTGACAAGTTTCTTTATACAAAGCAGGGTTATTGTGTCTATTTAACCTGTGAGCAAGCTCTCTATCTATTTGGGTTTTTTATGCCCAAAATAAATATCGTGTAAAACCCAAATAGAGAGCTTGCTCACAGGCTAGTGTCTATTCAATAAGGAACACACTCTTCCATGCTATTTACATGCATTGATTTTGTTGGGGCTAGATTTTCCAACATTGCATGATATTACTGTGAAAATCCAAAAATGGTAAACACTAGAAATACTTAATAAAAATAATACTTAATACCTGTAACACGCATTTTAACATTACAAATCATCAAATGCGCAATATCACTTGCTGAATAGATCAGAAGATTGACACTAGGGGTGGTCACAGCCAGGGTTCGTTACGTCCCTAGTGGTTCTTTAACGTCCCACATGATCAATTAAGAAGAGTTGTGAGACAGGACCTCTGGCTTATCGTCCTTATCCAAGAAGACTAGAAAGTCTAACCATTTGCAGATGTCATTGCAAAGGAAGCACTTTCTCCTCAGTTATTTAAAGAGTGTTGATCCAGCCGGGGTTTGAACCCATGACCTCCCGCACGTTAGTCCGGCACTCTACCAACTCACTTCCACTCTACTTGTATTTAAAGTAAATAGGCAATCACGCACGAGAAAACTAAACCACAAACTGTAACAGTAATTTGTTTGTGGTTTCATGTCGCTTCTGATTGTAAAAGTCAAAATCAAATCAAAGTGTTCACGGTTTTTGGATTCGCACAGTAATTTTGTTTTCTTTGGGTGATGATGAATCTACCATTGCATTGTGAATGTTGCTGGATTTAAAAACACAACACCCCACTATAAATCAATTCTGACTTGAATTGTTTGCAATAATAAACTCAGCTCTGAGCTGCTGGTGATTTGGTGTTTGTCCTACGTGCCACACCTGGCCTCGCAGGGGACTTGGCAGTATCTCTGCTTGCTTCTCTACCCCTAGAGTTACTACGTCCCCGCTCAGAAGTACTTCCTCCTGGCGTACCAGATGTTCTCTTAACCACTGCACCTGGTTTCTTTCCAGCTGCACGAGCTTTCTTTCTCTCTGCAACTATCCTAGCTTCTTCTGCTTCTTCTTCCTTCCTCTTTCTTTCTTCTTCAAGTAATTTTTCTTTCTGTTCAGCAACAGCATGAACTTCCTCTATCATGTTAGTGGCCTAAGAAAAAAAGTGATGATCGGTAGGTAAAAACAGCAACTCTAACAAAAAATCCACAAACTTGCAATGTTAAAATCCAAAGTGTTAAAACATTCCACAGTTTTCAAGTGACCAAACCTTTTTCAGTGAAATCTTAATGTGTGATGATTCAAATGAAAGCTACTGGGTATTATACTGTATAACATAGGGTTAACTTTTTTCCGCAAAGGAGAGGACTTGATTTGGGTTCTCTTTTGGGAGGTAATAATATCTTTTTTGGAAAAACAGATGTTAATCTGTTGAAACAGAAGTTTAAGAAACTCTAAAAGTGAAAGAGACAAATAAAAATTTAACACTTACCCAAACATAAAATGTAGCTGCTCCTGCACTGACATCCCTAATAGTCTCTAAGTCAGTGTCCTTGAGGTACTTTTCAAAAGCGAAATCAGCCTTTGCCATGTCAACACGAAGAGGATCCAGTGAGGTGACTTGTCTCTTGAGGCCATCTTTACCAGTCTTCCCTAGTAATGCTTGCATGTTCTTCCAGTTTAACAACTCCTTCTCTGGGTAATTGAGAAGCAAGTATGTTGCAATCATAACCTATCAAACAAAATAGTTAAAAGAGAAACGTTTAGCATCTGATGGTGGACATTGATTACTAGAAAAATTACTGCAACACTCAGTGCAGTAACAGTGAAAATGAAATGCAGCCTAATTAAAGTTACTTTAATTTATTGAATTATTCATCAAATAAATCTCAAGAATTATGCAATCGTGAAAGGGAAAGTAAAATAATAGGGTTGTGCTATGGTTGCAAAACTATGGTGATCAATCTGACAGAAAGACAAAAAACTTCACAAGCCAGCAAATAATTGTCCATGAGCTGGTCATTTGTCAGGCCAGGGTCAAGTTTTGGCCGGACAAGAGAACAGTCTGGTCAGAAACCCCCGGTCAGAGTGTCCGACCAGGCTAAACTTTCGCCGGTCAAACCCTAAAATTTACCGGACATTTGTCCAATGACCAACTGTTATTTGCAGGCTTGAACTTGAGTCAAATTTTGTTGAAACATTTTAAAATACAATCAAATTTTAACCACAACAGTGCAACCACCAATAAGCATGGCACTTAACCCTTCAACCCCTAAGAGTGATCAGTGTTTAATTTCTCCTTATAATAACACTGCTTAATGAAACAAAAAGAAAGTGAGAAATAAGGAAGTGATCAAGAAGTACAAAAGGTCTTGATTGTTTAACCAATTCTCTTCATCATTACCATAACAAATGTATGGAGACCAGTGTGGAGAATGTACATTCTTTTTTCGGTTTAAAGGGTTAAAACAGAAGTTAGTATGGCTACCTTATGTACAGCAGGAGGTGGATTCTGATAACTCCTGATTTCAGAAATCACACTTTGTTTAAGCTCCATTATTTCTGCTTTCAATTTCTCCAGACGACGCAGTCTGCTAGCAAGCTTCTCTCCCTCCTTCAATTCAATTCCCCAGTCTTTCTCCCAACCATTTTTGCGAACATGGGCCATGGATTTCTCCAGGTCCCCTAAGTGGCGGCGTCTAATTGCACTCCTCAAGTCCTCACCAGCCTTAACATTCCCCAGGGTCTTTTCAGCTTCATCAATATCATTCTTCAAACCTTTTGAAATAAAAAACCCATCTTAAATTTCCTGACAAGCACCTTGAGTAGGATGATAAAACAAGACTGGCTGACAGTTGTATAATTTTGAAAAAACATGCAGTTTCTGAAGAGACTCCAAGTCTGTCACCCACACTAGCAACTAAACTTGTACTCAGTTATCCAATCCTGCCCCCCCCTCCCACCACTTATACAGATGCAGCCCAGTCCAAACAGTTGGAGTAGTAGGCAGCTGAGGCCAAAGGCCTGTGCAGTAAGAGCCAACCCTTACTTAGTAGGGAGGTGACCAGGCGCATACTCCAGAAAATTTTGAAAATATTGATTTCAAATGGTTTTGTCTTCAAATCCTTTGAGCAATATCCTGTATAAATGCAAAACTATAGGTCTTCTAAGTCTTCATATTTATAAATTTTCGGAGCATTGGAATCGTCACCACAAGCTTGTTTAGACCACCTTGTTTGTAACTGCAATAGTACTAACACCTGACCATTAAAGTAGCCCATTTTCCCATGCCATGCAATGTTCAAGGCATTCCGAAGCTCCGGTAATATTTTGCATGCTATATTTGTCCATGTTCATGACACAGCTCAATTCAACACAAAGAATATCAGTATACTTTTTTGCTTACAATTAAAACAAGTAGAAACCTCTTATTTGTTATCGATGAACTTAAGTGTGAAAGTGGACAGCAAATATTTTGTTTTAGGCAGCAAAATAACTGGCACATTTTGTCTGGGCTGAGATGGTCCCAGACAACATGAAAAGACAGGGAAGTCCAAAAGATCTCTTTTCAATTCCAGCTACCCAATTTTTTCGCAGACGTATGACCAATTAAAAATTACCATTAAGTGATAGTTTTCTTCAAACATCAACATCAATGTTTTTCTTTGGATTTAAGATTTTAATCAAAATTAACCTGGCATCTTGGCATTCTTAGCTTCTTTGACTGCTCCTTCGATCCTCTCCACTTTTCTTGACTTGGTTGCTCCTTTCAAGTTGGCTCGCAGTCTCTTTTCCTTATTTGCCAAGGCCTCAGCGAGTGCTTTCTTTTCAGCTTCCTCTGCAGCTTTGCGAGCTGCTTCATCCGTTGCTTTCTTTGCTTCCTCAGCTGCTAAACGGGCTGCTTCAGCTGCAGCTCTTTCTGCATCCTCTGCTTCTTCTGCAAGATCTTCAGCTGCCATGGCTTCCTCCCTCTCTCGCTGCTCTCTTTCTTGCCGTTCTGTAGCATGAAAATAAGTAAACATTTTAAAAAAAGATAAACATTCAATTCTAGCTGACTGGACTGGCAGCCCAAATAATTACATAAAAGCACTTATCAAACACAATCAACAAACTTTTTTGGTTTTTGCAATCTCAGAGAGTAAAAACAATTATTTCACAAATAACGTATTGCCATAAGATCTCATTTATAACATATTACCTCTTTCTTCTTTCTCTCGCTCAAGCTCTTGTTGTCTGAGTAATTCCTCTTTCTTCCACTTCTGGGCTGCTTCTTCCTGCTCTCTCCTTTTCCTGTCTTCTTCCTCCAGTCTCTTTGCTTCCTCTTCTTTAAGTCTCTCTTCTTCTTCCCTCAGTTTTGCTTCTTCCTCAGAAAGCTTCTTCATTTCCTCTTCATATTTCTTGCGATTTATCTCCTCCTCTTCTTCTCTTGCCTTCCTTTCCAATTCCTCTTGTTCAGCTTTCTGTTTAGCTGCTTCAGCTTCAGCTTTTCTTCTTGCTGTATCCTCTTTTCTTCTTGCTGCCTCTTTCTCCAGTCTTGCCTTGTTTTCTTCTGCTTTTCTTGCCTTTTCCTCTGCTCTTTCCTGCAATCAATCATTTACTGAAGTTGAGCATTTCATAGTAATCCTCTCCTAACCCTTCAAACCCTAACAGTGATCAGTATCAAAGTTCTCCTTGTAATGTCAATGCTTTGTAAAACAGAGTGGTCACGAGTATAAAGGACTTGATCACTTGATCAACTTCTCCCCACTACTTATACAGAAAATGGGTAGGGGTGACAAATGAGAATTCATATTTTGATTTTAGGGTCACAGCAGAGCACCAAGCAACCCATATGACTGAGACTAACCTCAATTTCCTATTTTGGTATTTTAAGCTACATGGGAGTACCCAGTAGGAGCAGGGAGAATAGCGTAAACCTGATTCACACATGTCATGCAAATGCAAATGCAAACGCAAGGAAATACATGCGTGAACTACTGTTATACAAATGCAAATGTAAGCACAAGTAATAATGCAAGAAATGGAACATCACATGTGTGAACCAGTCTTTACACAAGTTAAAGATAGGAAGGTGTGAAAAAGACACCATTGCTTACCCAAGATAAGAGCAATACCCAGAATAAAACCTGTTACCCACAAAAGGCTACAAATTACTAACTTCAAACTAAAAGAAGGCCATTACTTCTCATCATCAGTAATATCCATTTTTCGCTTATAGTTCCCTTATTCTCTTTGTCTAGCATAGCAAATTCCCACTGCAAGTCGCGGACGAGAAAATACCTTCGATCCATTTCGTTGAGAACATCGCAGAGCTCTTCCCTGTCGCAAGTTTCGCATGCACAAACCTCTGCCATTGATGCGACAACTTGCGGCAAACTGATTCCTCCGTCTCGTATGCTAGCGTGAAGCTCTTGTAGTTGTTCCGATGTCAGTTCGCCGGTGAAATCTTTATCGAAGCGGTTGAATGTTTCTGTCAGAGCGTCATCTTTACTGATCCAGTCCATAATAGCCGCCATCTTGTTTATTGTTTTCAGCCGGAGTCCTGGACACCATGACGTCAACGACCTCCTTCCCCTCTCCGCCCACCCTATCCCCCGCCCCCTCCCCTGGAAGACCCTCACGTTCTCGAAATCAGCGCTTGTGACATAAGAAAAAATTGGCAAGTTGGGCGTCTCATATTTCCACAAGTTTGCGACGGATTCTTATGAAACCTCGCATATTTACTACATCTTGCATGATAAATCGATCTGTGGAGGTTGTTTTTTGTTTGCATGAAAAATACGAAAAATTGTTACATGAGTGACTGTCAATCCACTGTCAACAAGCCAGAGATAATCAGATGGTTGATTGAGTTCGTGTCTACAAGAGAAGTATATTGTCACAAATGTAAGTCAATTTTCAAGTAATAATTTGTGTTTACATTCTTTTAGTGACAAAAACCCCCAAGAAAAAAGGAAAAAGGAGGCTGCTTTCAGAGATAAGTAGTTAAAAAGGAAACTTGGAAAGGAATCGTAATTTTTTTTTTTTTTTTTACAAGCTTATTTGAATGTTGAGGCGTTCTGAAAAGCGCTGATTAGTTTGAGCTTGGCGGAAAGCAGTTAATCCCAGTACAATTCATTAAAAATCGATTAACACAAAAACGACTAATCCTTGGTTGCGTGGTGTTCAAGACAATACTGCGAAACAATTCAACAGGAAATACAAACATGGGCCGGGTCACTGCGCTGCATTGAAAAGGTCATATGCGGAGCTTCACAACGTCACATTTACAAACGAGCCGTTAGAACCTGACATTTATCATGAATTTCTAATTTGGTGAGCTTTGCTGTTAAACATGACGACTTCAGCGGACGAAAATTCGGCTTTAAAAAGAAACAGTGTTCACCAAACAAGATTAAGCCTGGAACTACAGCAACTCGAAAAAGATAGATCGATTCGCTTGCGCGAAATGGAAAAAGCGTCTCAAGTGTTCGCGAGAAGGCAGGAGCAAATGCAGGGTATAAGAGATAAGGCTTGCGTGCGGCGACTTACCAGTGCTCCGCCTCAAAAGACGTCGGCGAAACCTCTGGCGTATGTAACCGGAGTTTCGTGTGAAAGACTTGACGATGATTCTCCCTTCGTAACAAAAAC
>OX419345.1:3731074-3736074 GCA_948470475.1 Galaxea fascicularis | reverse complement strand
GGTAATTTTTGAGGTTTCCCGCCAATAAGTTAGAATCATACCACGTTGTTGCTAAGTTGGCACTATCCTTTAACTGGGAAGTCACAGCTGCCTGGTCTGCTCCTGCGTGGTAAATTTGATGGTCATCTGCATACATAGACAAGTTCGCTGTTAGGCAGTAGGATAGGTCATTCTGGAAAACATTCCATAACAACGGGCCAAGCGCGGAACCCTGAGGACAGCCACGACTCGCGAATCGGCTCGAACTAACATGACGGCCAATCTTTACTTGATATTTCCGTTCATTTAAATAGCTGTTTAAAAGTTGAATAGCGCTTTCCTGAAAACCAACTAACTATTAACTATTAAGTTTATTAAGAATAAAACTGAAACATACAAAATATAATGTACCACTGCTCGCAGTTAGCTACAGCTATTCGAGGCGAGCAGTGGCTTGACGCATAGAATTACGATACTAAGTAGAATTACAATACTAAGTAAAATACAACAATACTAATACTAAGTAGACTTACAATACATTAAAATAAACTTACAGAACTAAGTGTAAAGTAGGAATCAGATAATGAAACTAAGAAACCAAGAAAACCAAGAAAACAAAGTTTACTGATATAAAAAGGAAGAAAATAAAATAATGATAATAATAATTGAATGTTGGCCAGTATAACATGGGAGAAAGACAGAGATTCATAGGAGAATTAGTAGACAGATTACATGAGAAGCTGGAAGGATGATGCAAATGTAATGAGTTCAGACTTCAAGGCATATTCAAATCCAGTGGATCAATATACTCATTTGTCTCCGAGAGTTTCTGAAGGAGCATATTGTGAATGCTGCGTTTAAATTTCACTTTAGGCATTTGACGAATTTCATTAGATAAGTTATTCCAGATTCTAACACCATTCCTAGAAAAAGACATGTTTTGCTTGTCTAATCTAGAGTAGAAGTAGTGGTGAGTGTAACGAGTCAAATGCCTTTGACATGTCAGTTGAAAGTATGCTCACAACCTGTCTTCGATCCCTCGCTAGTCTCCAATCTTCTACTAAATTGATCAATGTTGTTTCGTAGCTGTGAGCTTTGCGATAAGCGGATGAATTTTGGTAAATACGATTACCAAAGCCAGAGTTGATTTGCGCTCCAACCAACTTCTCAAGAACTTTACTTACACATGGTAAGAGAGTTATGGGCCGGTAGTTTTCCTTTGCATTTCTGTCATCCTTTTTGTATACTGGGGCCCAATATCCATACTTCCATTCACTGGGCCATGCATTCTTGTTAATACAAGAATTGAACAAGGTGGTTAGTGGAGCGGATAATTCATTAGCACCTGTTTTTAAAGCCTTTGAAGGAATTCCATCAGTGCCGGTGGCTTTTTGTTTCTGTTCAGCGAATCGAGAGCTGCAAGGACTTGTCCCTGTGTAACCGATTCGATTTCAATGGTCTGAGTGGAATTCCTATTTTCATATTGTATCCTCTGAACACAAGGATGGTTTCTAAAGTCCTCTATTGACTTTCTTTCAATCGCTGTACCGCCAATGCCATCCGCCAAGGTAGCAAAATGCTCAACCACTTGTTGTTGATCCGTTATCAGACTGCCGTTTATTTTTAAGTGGATGTCGTTTCTTTCAGTACAGCTCTTAGAACCCAAAAATGGCTTGAAAGTACTGTTTGATGGCGATTCTTCGTTGTTTGGTAGCCTCGTTCCTGGCTTTACGTCGTAATTCCCAATTTTCTGGCGTTTTGTTTTTCAAGTACTTGTCAATGGCGTCATGTAGGGCACGTCTTTATCACGCACACGCATTTTTTTCACAGGTGCCACTTCGTCCAGTATGTTGTTCATAAGTGCACAGCACTCCACACGTAAACTTGATCGTCGACGTCATCAAACAATTGTCTAATGTGCCATGGGGCAGAGGACAAAAGCTGTTTATAATGTTCGGGGTCAAAGTTCTTATAGCTCCTAAATGTGATGACCTTTGGTTTGTTGTGATTTATTTTCTGCCTCAGGACACCGTAAACAAGGTCGTGATCACTTAAGCAAGGATGGTAATTGCCAGATAGCTGGAAGCTGTCCGGTCTATTAGTGAGCAAAACATCTATTAAACTCTCTGTTATAATTATTCCACGCTTTTCTATTCTTGTTGGCTTAGTAATTAGACATTCAAAACCTTGTTCAACTTCCAAATCGAGAAGCAGTTTTCCTTCAGGTTTGTCAGGGCGAAGTCTGTTCAGATTTAGGTCGCCAGTAACTACAACAAAATTTCTGTTCAAGCTTGCCCAGTTACAGACGTAACTGAGTTCGCTTTCCAGCAGTGTTACATGCAGTAGTATGTTGGGAAAGATTTCCGCAGAGGTCCCTACATTAATATTATACCTGCATCACTCTCATACTAACCCTGTTCCAAAAACGAATTGAGTTTG
This sequence comes from Galaxea fascicularis, assembly GCA_948470475.1. Lineage (NCBI taxonomy): Eukaryota > Metazoa > Cnidaria > Anthozoa > Scleractinia > Euphylliidae > Galaxea > Galaxea fascicularis. The sequence goes on along the minus strand of OX419345.1, from coordinate 3,733,656 downwards.
AGTCACAAAATGCATGCATAATTAATGTAGGGACCTCTGCGGAAATCTTGCGTATGTTGTTCCAGCATATATAAAGAGGTCGACTTGGTGCAAGTCTAAAGACGTTCATGGAACACGATTTGACCTTTTCAAAAATATTTCGCGTACTGTCGGTATTAGTCCTCGCACTTCGTGCATAACGCATACTGATGCTCTACCCTGTCCCCCGCGACCTTAACCCGAGTAGTCTCATTGTGATTAGTATTAAGACAGTAAATACAAGGAAAGAAATAGGATGTAATATGGTATGACTCTATACCATCTTCAGACGAAGAAAACATACAAGGCGTGGAAGTTGAAATTGTTCTCTAATCACTCTGCGGTGAAACGAGAACAAATCATTTTCACTCTAGAAAACATGAAACGCAGACAAGAATCAGGAATAGGCATCTCGTTTATTGATAGCTAGAACACGGGCAAAATACATGAATAAACATACTACAAACCACAGCTAACGAAGACGTAAGCTAACAATAATGTCAATATAGTACAATCTGGTAATAACCTTTCTAAAAGATTAAATATAATAAAATACAAGAAAATTTACAGAACGGTAGCGAGAGATGCCGTCAAGTGACCTTGAATCTGCAAAGAACACTTTATATACCTGATAACAAATAAATCACGCACACTGTCAAAATAACTCACGCGACAAATACCAACACATCAGTATGCACTGAAGCAACGTGCATTCCTTAACGCGAGAAAATACATTACCAGCTAAAGGGTAGTAATTAGCATAAATAAGCACGTGAAAAACCGTACTCGAACAAAGAAGACACAATTAGGAGAAAAGGTCTCTGTTGGTTTTCACGCCATTAGTCAAAGCTGCTTTGTTTCCATTGTAAAAGAGTGGCGCTCTTTAGTAAACCTACCACTTATTAGTATGCAGGCACGCATTTTACCCAGCGAGTTTGAATATAAATCGACTGCTGACAAAGGTAAGTTTGACAAAAACAATTGCTTGTTTTTGTTTTCAAGATGACATTTGCTAGTGGAAGTATTCACCAAGACCACTAAAGGTTTAGCGATGAATCTCGAGAAAGGCAAGAGATTTTATAAGTTCGGCTGTTCCATTGCTTGTGATCAATTTTTTCCGCTTTGTGAATGGTGGTGCAAAGATATCGATCAGGTTCTTTAGGCTACTTTAGGGCGATAGGCTACTTTAGGGTGACAGCTTTTGTGATACAGGACCCCATACAGATTTCAATGGTTTTTGCATAGTTTTTGTTGTCAGGTCTGTAAGCCTGTGTTCGAGGAAGCAGGCATCCTCGCGAGGGTGAAAGGTGCGGTATTGCGAAATATCAAAATATCAGTAGCTCGTACCACTTTTGATATATCAAACTTGTTCTCATACATTTCTTTTAAGGTTTGTTGATATTATCATGAGATTTTGATAGTGATGGAAGACAATGATATTTTGATAATCTACAGAGGTAGTTGGATATCATAATCTCAAGTCTTTGCTAGGGTCACGTGAGATGTGGTGAGGTTTGATATTTTGATATATCATGATATTATCAAGATTTCATGATATTATCAAAATATCAAGGAGGCTATCAAAATCTCAAGTCTTTGCTAGGGTCAAGTGAGATGTGGTGAGGTTTGATATTTTGATATATCATGATATTGTCAAGATCTCATGATATTATCAAAATATCAAGGAGGCTATTAAAGTCATCAAAATCTCAAGTCTCTGCAAGGGTCAAGTGAGATGTGGTGAGGTTTGATATTTTGATATATCTTCTTTTTTTTATTTCTTGCAAACACTGTACACAACAAATCGACTTGCACCAGATTACTTAATTACATCTGTCCTACTTACAATTTTCTAATAGAGAAAGGAACGGTTTCCATACAGAATAGTAAAACTTGTTCATTTGACCTTTTGATTGTGAAATAGCTTTTTGTTCAATGATCTTATTCTTAACAAAGTCTAAAAACTGAGATAGGCTTAAAGTTTTTAGCTCAAGCCTTTGTACAAAAATGTATCTTTTACCTAACAGAATATAGTAGTTAAAAAGCCGGGTTGGTCTCCCTGCGGGATACTAACCGTATGGTATACTTATCTACAGTGTAGGAGTAACCGCTTTGAGAGTTCCAGCAGCTAATAGCTTTGACACAAAAATCGTAAACAGTATTACACTCAGCTAACATGTGGGGCAAGGTTTCTAATAAATTGCAATAGTTACAATGGGGAATTCATCATATATAATTTATTACCATACGGTAAAATGTTATGAATTATTTTATAATGAAACATGCTTAATTTCGTTTCTTTACTTACATTAAAAGGAAGTAAATAAATTGCTTTGAGGTTATCATACTCTATTCCTAGTCTACATAACCTAGAACTTGCTAGAGGATTGCAAAATTTTTTTTGGATGGGCAAATTGCGGATACTTTTACAACTACCTTTGTTAAGAAATGATTGATCTTGTTTATTTGTTTGTTTGTTATTTAAATTTGCACCAGATCTTAATATTTGCTTCCATTTAGTAGGTATGGCGGATATCAGCCCAAAGAACCTAGTAAACGGAGAC
>OX419345.1:3631074-3726074 GCA_948470475.1 Galaxea fascicularis | reverse complement strand
GTGTCCACACTGATGCGGATGCCGTAGCGTTTTCAAAAGGATCCGTTTTCGATGAAAACGTCCAGCGTTTTCGAGCGTATCAGTGTGGACGGGAGGCCAAAACGCATACATATCAATGCATTTTCAAACAAAAACGCATCAGTGTGGACATGGCCTAAGATTTACGACGGCGACGGCAACGAAAACGTCATTTCAAAATACAACTTCTCGTTTGTGTAACTCTTTCGCGATTATTCCAATTTGTTTAACATGAAAAATGCTGGCGAGCTGGCCGGGGCCTAAATTACTATGAACGATCGTTCATAGTAAAACCCCATTTACACTACAGAAAAAAACGGCTAGGCAAGGGTGAAAACCGGCAAGGGTAATTTTCGCCTCAGGCAAGGTAAGGGTAAATTCAGTGGTGCAAACTGTCAAAGGTTGCCTTACCTTGCCAATTTAATTTTCGGTTTTGGGACCACGTTTAGATGTTGTCCCGTTTTTGAAAATATCGGTAAGGCAAGGACGAAAACCGGCACCTTGCCCTTAAAATGGAACGTGTAAACGTTCCTGCTTGCCTAGAAGGTAACTTTTGATCATTTTGCGCATGTTCTGATAACAGCGCTACTTCTCTTGGGTGAAGGTACTGTCAGCCATTTTAAACCAGTCATCGGACTGAGGATTTATCTAGGGGTTTCTTTTCCTTGGAGGGTTAATCAATGTTAATCAATGTTAATCTTGGTGAACGTGAGCAACAATAGTTTTTTTTTCCTTCCGCAGTTCCGGTATCTAATGAAATGCTCTTTCTTCCTCGATTCCTCACTTATCTGGTACTTTATTTCACGTTGTCGACGTTTCTGCTCGGTTTTGTTTTATTTCCTTGGTACGGAGGTTTCGAACATCAACAATCCCGTAGACGCAATCTTGAATTAGCACAATGCGCATGCTCACTTACAAATCTAAGCCTTGCCTGGAACAAAACAGCCTTACCTAGAACAAATCAAGCAAGGGTGAAACGGTACAAGTGTAAACAATCCTTGCCTTACCAAAATGTTAGCTACCCTTGCCAGTTTTTATCCTTGCCATGCCGTTTTTTTCTGTAGTGTAAATGGGGTTTAAATGGGGTTTAAGTGTCTTAAAAATGGCAACGGCTGTTTACGGAAGGGAAATATACTTCGACGCCATCTTGTTCGCGTAGGCAAGTGTATCGGAAATAACCGCACTGTATGGCGGGGAGTCCGATGTCAAATAACTCAAGAAATCCTTGAACGAAGAAAAATTTTGAATTTTTAAACTTGAGTTTCTAACCAAGGGATTTTACTGGCAAAATTTGAGTGTCTTACTAGCAGTAGAGTTTGCACGGTGGAATATTAAATTTCCAAGATTTCCCATACATTTGCCTGTAATTTACGTATGCTTCAGACTAAAGTATGTGTCCGTAAATTACAGGCAAATCTATGGCAAATTTAAAATCCCACCGTGTACAATCCTTTGATTAGCGACTTAAACTTCACTCAACGAAATAATGTTTTTGGGCTTAACAGTGGCAATTAGTTTTAACTTCACGGTTGGTAAAGATTGAAAATGATCTTCATAAAGAGATTATTCAACCTAAAGCCCTGGCCAAACGGACTGGCAAGTAGTCGCAAGTAGCCGCAAGCTGAACTTGCGTTAGGTGGCCAAACGGATTCGCAAGTTTCCTCGCAAGTCGCACAAAAAAAAAATTCAAGGCTACGGGCTTAGTCCCGTGCGGCCAAAATATAACCCTATATCCTGTATTTCATTGGTTGCTGTCAAAGGTTGCTATAACAACGAATGAACGTCACTCAACTTGTATTGACTTAGGTTGGGTGGCCAAACGGTGAAAAATATGCGTCAACTTGCGCGCAAATTTGATAGTCTCGACCAAAGTGAGCGCAAGTCACCGCAAGTCAACGTAAGGGCACGCAACCCTGGCCAAACGGAGTCGCAAGTAGACCCAAGTTTTCAACTTGCGCCAACTTGCGAGTCCGTTTGACCAGGGCTTAAAATTGGGTGCCTTGTCACCCACATGTATTTCTTTCAGGCAACATGCATATACCTCTATTCTTCTAACGCCATCCTATCGAGTCACAGAGCGCGAAACAGTTCAAGGTGTTGCCAAAGCAGCTATCAAGGACTTCACACTCCTGATCCAACAGGGTGTATGCCAAGAAGGAGAAATTCTGCTCTTAATGGCGGATGGCACTCACAAAAATAAATCAAAAACCAGTATGACCGGACCGTGGTTTCTCAACGTTCAACATGATGGAGAAATTGTGCCACTACTGGAAAGGTACTCAAAAGCCAAAAACTTTCCGTTTGACGAAGAGGGTAGTCTAGCAGTTCCCGTAAGCTCTTTAAGAGGACGGTGAATTGCACATGCATTTCAAAGGATCTGCTCTCTTTGTTAGCTAAAAGCTTAAAAGTTCCTTCTCCGTTTAACTGACGTCCGCTACTGACGCCGGAAGGTCTAACGCTCGAAACGTCAGCTTTTAGCATCCCTGTACCGTGGTGACCCTTTCCGTTTGGATTGTATAAACGGAGTTGTTAATGTAAATTCACCACCGTACAGGGATTCTAAAAGCTAACGTTTTGGAAGATGAATTTTTGTTCTAACCCCTTTATTCGGGAATGGGAATACTTGGAACAGACAGTAATCGGGATTTATCCAGACCCATTCCGTTTTGGGGAAAGAACGGATAATACTTGGAAAACCGCATTCTATTCATTCTCTCATTCCTAAACCGGCATAGGATTCGAGCATAATAGTCCAGAAAATGCCTTCTAATTTTCGACATTTGTTGTAATTTTCCTGGATTAGTTCCCTGTGTAATTTACTTTTATTCTGACGTTCAATTTGTTTTAGACACAAGATAGACTTTGCCACTGTGGTTACAGAGGACAGTGGTATTTTTAGCTCGTGCCCTGGGAAAACCGACATCCGAGGGAAAGGGTCGCAGTTTGAGGCAGCTTTCAATTTCATTCGTCACGTCGCTCTACGAAACGGCGGGCAAGACAAGTCGCACGTAATCTGCATTGATTCAGACCTGAAACGTAAGTAAAAAAGAGAAACTAGGGAATCAAGAGGTAGAATGGTTTATGAAAGAACGGAAGGAAAATAGACGAGCTCAACCAATCAGAATTGCAATATTGAACTTCGAGAAACTCAAAGGTTCGACATGTGCACAATACGAGAAGTCGGAGTTTCAAAAAACACTTGCGCGCGTCGGGATAAAATCAAGAATATATTAAAAATACAAAGGTTTTTTAATGCAAATTTGAGAGAGTATTTTGCAAGACAAAAGAAGAAAATTATATGCTTCTTTTTATCCCGACGCGCGCACGTGTTTTTTGAAACTCCGACTTCTCGTATCGATCGCGTTATATATTGGAAGCATTATCATCCTTTTTGGTGCGTGTTCTTTCAGGACTATTTCGTAGTAGGAAGTTTCTTAGAACAGTGGAAAATGTGTTCTTTCACTGAGGGGAGTTGTGCTGTTTTCGGAGTCAACAGAATAGCGGCGTTGCCGTTCATTCAAGTAAACAGCAAAGTGAAGAGAATCTGGTTTTCTTCAAATACATGGAACATACTCCCGCCAGAACTTTCTTAAAACAACGTAACCACACCTACTATAAGGAGAATATGAAAAAAGATCTTTGAAATCATCATAATATCAGTGTGTATATCTCCACGCTGTTCTCCATACATTTCTATGGCGATGGCGAGAATTTGTTGAACAATCAAGACTTTGTTGACCACTTCGTTTTTTCTCAAAACTTTTTCGTTTGATTGAGCAGTGTTACTGTAGGGAGAAATTAAACACCCTCACTCGTCAGGGACCAATAAGAGGCGGGTGTGTTTGCAGGCCAGTTCAGCCATGATTGACAAGAGGTTATTGATCTTGTTTCTAAGGTACCGATGGGTATGTGTATCGCATGCTCCTTGGACTGCACCAGGGGTATTCATACCTCACTCCGCTTTACTGGCGACACAAGTATGAAGGCAGAGCTACCAATCACCTCATGTTCCCACTGTTCTCCTCAATCACACGAAATGTCCTTCGCCAACCAATTGCGGGCCAATTCGCTTTCGACCGAAAGACACTTGAACGCTTCACAGAGCCTAAAAAATGGAACGAGAGCTGGAGAGATTTTGGAATCGACATTACCATGAGCATTATTGCAAGTACGAGTGGAGATCCAGTGGGGCAGGTGTCCTTATCGAGAAACGTCAACTACGTTGGAGACGATGCTAGAATGCAAATAGGTGACATATTTGTCCAGGCGGGCAGAAGTCTCTTCAATGGTCTGATTGATTTGATAGAATCCCCACATTTCCGGATGGCAGCCGAGGTAAACTTGGCACCTGTAGCTGAGATGGAAGCTTTTCGTCAGACCAACATGAAAGTTGAGCTGTCGGAGACTGGTGAAATTCTCGCGGATCTCCGCTCGTTTCTAGTCCAGCATAGTAGCCCTGATTTCCAGATGAACGTCATGGATATTCTGGGCGACTTGTCGTATCTTATCAAAAACGCCTTCGAAGAATTCAAAGAGAATGGCCTGTGCAGTGTGTTAGCATGGAATAAGCCTAGAGTGATACCTCAGGAGAAACAGTCGGAGCTGATCAGTCAGCTACAGAGTTTAAACAGATCCGTCTATCTAACATCTGAGGGGTGGGCCCAAGTAGTCTTCACCTGCCTAAAGGAATTCCAGGCCAGGAGAAGTTACGAGGAGAAAGCCTGCCAAACAGTCATCCGTGGAGTGTTGCTGTGTGCGTTTTACCTCAGGGTTCTAAGTTTTAACATCGAGACCTTAGGTATGCCAACCTACCCAGATGCTGAGGATTTGCTTATGCGTCAAATGCAAGAGTTCTCTCAAGTAGCTTCAGCTAGTCTTGCTGAATAAAAATTAAACAATAACATTCATGATGCGGTCGTGTAAAACTCTTCCGCTGGAGTTTTCGCTCGTTTGTAAGAGACCCAAGGAGACAAGACACTTCAAAAACGTCACAATATTTCAAATGTTCATAACCTGACCGGCCGGTTTTACTTTGTGTTATTAAATAATGTCAATGCCTATAAAGAAATTATTTGTTCAGTTAGGCCTCTCTTCATCTTTTGTTTTCGAACTATACTGAACTACCGCAGGACACTTTTTCATGGTGTATGTCCTCTTCGGCGTATATGTCTTACTACATTGTCGTGTTTCTCATGTCATTGGTTACTTCGCCCAAAACAAACGACCGCATTAACAAGTCAACATGATAAAGATCGACCCGATTTCAGTGTATCGTGTTTACAGAGGAAAAAGAAAAACTAAATGTGCGAGCACAAAATCAGTATTTCACTTCCTTTTACAGTGTATGCTTTGAAATGTTTCTCTTTTTCGATGGAGTTGACTTCATTTTAGTCCAGCTTCTTGAGGTTTCTTTATGGGCGAATTGACTGATGTTGGTTTTAACTACTTCTTTCTGGGCTTCAGTTCGTCCGCACAATTTCTGAGAAATATCTTAGGCTTCACTTGTGGGTTGAAATATTCATGGCCCTTTAAAAGAAGAACAAAATACATATTGATTAGTTTCTATCAGTTGATCTCAAAATCTAGTTCATTCCTCACATTTTAGGAACAATCACACTAAAGAGTTCCTCTTTTACTGCCTAAAATCCCTTCCCTATCTTCAGGAAATTAAGTATACTAACTTTAGACCAGTCATAACTTGATGTGTACGCGAAGATGTTTCCTCTTGAGTTAAAACAACAAGCTGTTATCGGCATGTTCAGCTGTTCCGAGGTCTAGAATGTGAAATTTAACACAACGATTAACATACACTTCTCGAAACGATTTTTTCGCGTTGCAAATGAAAACGTTAACAAGATCAACAAGCAAAAATTGACGTAAAAACTCACTTTTAGCTTTGTGCGTGCATCCTTGTCCCAGAAACTAAACTTTCCGTCTGACCCCACAGTGGCCAGCAAACAAAAATGCACCGGGTGAAAAGCAATGTCATTAACCTACGAAAAAAACATGATAGAACAGTTTTCAATAGGCCATATTCGTATTCTCGGTATTGAATACTTCTCGTATTGAGTGTCGTAAAACCAAAATCAAGCAGTTACTCTGACCAATCACAAGAGACGAAGACAGCTCAGTGAACCAATCAGAATTTCAAGTAAAGACATGCAACCGGCGCCAAGCGCGGGAAAATTCGCGCTTTTCAACTCGTGATTGGTTTTGGTTTTGCTTCTCATTGGCTGAGAAAGTGGCGCGTGTTTTGTCAACCAATCACAGAGGGAAGTAAGGGAAACCCAAAGCAAACGCGAATTACTTTAGACACACCACTGAAAACCGCTCCAAGTGCAACGGAAACCACAATTTTTATTCAAACTCAGTGGAAATATGGGGGCATAATTGGGAAAGTTTCTCACTCTGTTAGCCACTCTCTCTCTATCTCTCGTCTATTATGCCACACACTAAATCGACTGCTTACAATCTCAGGAAAATGAACAGTCAGTGGTCTTAAGTTTCACTGCGAGGTTTAAAAATAACTTTATCAATCGCCTCATTTTTAAGTACAATTTAGTTCTGGGTATAAGTAGCATATTTGTAATTTTTATATTATATTCTTAATTCACTTGTGTAAGAATTTTGAGTATTTATATTCATGTCACAAAAGATATGTATTTTTATCTTTTGAGACAATAAAGACCATTATTATTATATTAGACGGGGGAGACTCTGTGAGGCAAAGTTTCTATATATTACAACTGAGGAGCTTCATGTGTAGTAAAAATTTGGGTGTGAAATAATTTATTGTGGCTCGTCTCGTCTTGCTGATGATTCAGAAGCAATTCGTGACTGAAAGGACACTGAAAACTGTTTCAGTAGATTATTTCTTTGGTATAAGTCCCATGATACCCCCTTGGGGGGGGGGGGGGGGAGGGATGGCGCAGAGGTGACAGCACTCGCCTTCCACCATTTCCGTCCCAGACTCAACATCGTATGTGGGTTGAGTTTGTTGTTGGTTCTCTTGTTGTTTCTCATGTTTACTTCATGACCCCCTGGCTCGGGAGATTGAGCAACCACTCCTCACGGTATCGAGCTTAAATAAATTGATTTGATTTGATTTGGTACAGTATTTGACCAAGAAGGGATGTGGAATTTGAAAAACTAAGCCAACAGAAACAAAAAATAGTGACCAAAATATACTTAGAAGTATTGTCGTGTGGTTAAACCACATGTATAACTTACTGCATAGATATCTTGAGCATTGGCTCCAGTACCGGTACCATTTGATCTGTGACACTTGAAAGTAAAGTTGTCTTTTCTGGATAAAATAAACAAAACAAAATTTAACCCTTTAAACCCTAAGAGTGATCAGCATCAAATTTCTCCTTATAATATCAATGCTTTATAAAACAGAGTGGTCACGAGAATTAAGGACATCATCACACAAGATGAATTTGCTTGATATGTTCACAACGTCTCCCCACTACTTCTATAGGAAATGTGAAGGGCAACAAAAGAGAATTTAAATTTTGATCTTAGGGTTAAAAATATTGTTTGTCAACAGTAGATAATGCTTGCTTAGGTCTTGTTGCACCATGGGACACACAAGCCTTGCAAGGTCCATCAATTGCTCCCTGCTTTGAGCAATCTTTGCAGCCTGACCCCAGGTGAGACTGACTCCTTCCATCAGTTCTTGCTACAGTAGATAATACCACCAAGAAAAGCTTTGCTTCAGGTTAAGTTCATGCAGGTATACTTGTGATCCAATGATACAACTTGCATGTGTGAACTTAAGAGGACTTCTAGAAAACTCAAGTTCATCTGCATGTGGCATAGTTTTCATAAATAAACCACAACACTAATAACCAGTCATTTAGTTCGTTCCATCAGCCCATCAAATGTACCAGCATACAGAAACATAACATAACTTGACCAGCCTTTAAAGCTACCAAACCATTATTAGGATATGCACCCTTTTTCAGTAACAAATTTCCAGGACTTTTCTAAGCTTTTTCTAAGATTTTCCCCAAGGAGAGAAAGAACGTTTTTACCCATAGTGTACATTATGTATTTTTCAATTATTGGATCTTCCCATCTGGCTGCTCCTCAATGTCTTTCAAGAAAACTTGATTACCAATACTTGAGTTCACATATTTCATAAATTTTCCATGAGCCACAAGGCTCTTTAGAGCCTCCAATTTCATTGGCCCCATATGGCACAAAGCTCTATTGTTTCAGGGATAGGATAGGGATTTCTTTTGTTTATTGTTTGCTCAACCAGTCCCATAAGACATTCCAAGAACTTTGTGACACCCCAGATTTTCCAGGATACCACTTTCAAGGGCATTCCAGTCCTGGAAAATGCCAAACTAAAATTCAAATACTCTCCCAGATTGAACCTTGCATTGTGGTACCAACATACACGTCATTCACAGATGGTTGTTTTCTTGCAGAACATTCATCCAAGTAATTGCGTCAACAAATGTCTTCTATGATGCCTCCTGTGGCATTACGAAGCGGCTCCAACTGCTAGAGATCCCTTTCACCATACATATTCCTTCGATATTGAACAAGGTGTAAATCACCAACATTTTTATCTAAACTGATGTTAACTTACGGATTCTGTGGTTGAATGAAGTGGATGGCAACTCTTCCCTCCACAGAGCCAAGTGCAAATCCCACAGTTTGATTATTCTTCTTGGGATCTCGGAAAATACTTACACAACGATTCTGTGAAGAACAAGACTATAATTATATGCATGCATGAAACAAGCCATCATTCTTCATGATTCTTCACAAAAAACACTGACATTAAATTGACCGATTCCCATAACCTCCAGAAATTTACAAATATAGCCTGGAAAACAACTAGGAAAATACTTGAGTTAGATCTTGTCAGTTCCTCCACCATGCACCCAGCCCGACCAAGAAGTGCATGTTGAATCCTTCGCCTTCAAATGTCAGCACATCACAGACAATGAGTGTGGCTCAGTTTTTCAAGCATGATCAACCTTACCCTGTATTAGTGTGAACTACACTGTACATGTAATCACAGCCAATTTTGACTCACCGGCATGCACTTCACTTTCCACTCATAATATACTTTTGTACTAGCTGACAAGTAGCCCTCCAAAATTATTTTCAAAGCCTTGTTGACTTAAAATTAGGGATTATTATATAGATACTGATGAAATACCAGGATTTCTCCTTTTACTAAAAAATCATATCTTCACCGCGCGCAGTGAAGATACTATTTTTATCTTTCATGTGTGAGGATATTGGTGTGGCCATGGTTACCAACATAATTACCCAATTAGAATAGAGCTTCTCGCTCAGGCGCGCGGTCGGTTTTATGTGGAAATTTCATCAGTATCTATATAATAAACAAAACATTACATGACCGCTTGGGGATACGAATTTTATCTTCTCGTGCTGAAAGTATCTCTCACTCGTTCGCTGCGCTCACTCGTGAGAGATACTCTTTGCACTCGAAGATAAAATTCGTATCCCCGCGCGGCCATGTAATATCCTCTATTTAGCATCTATTGCTTTTTGAACAAGTGGGCCAAGGAAAATGCTGCACATTGAAACCTTTAACCACTAACAATGACCAGCATGTAACTTCTCCTTTCATTGTTATCATCTGATTAAGCATAAAATTCATGAGTCAAAATAAACAAAATGATCACCAAAGATGGAATACCCTGATGACTGAACAGATTCTCTCAATTAATACCATAAGAAATACATAGAGTTCCATGAGGAGAATATTCATAATGGTCCTCCAACATAAATAGTGAAAGCCTACACTGAGTCCTCTTCAAAACCACCTTGTCAAGGGAGTGAAAGTTTTTCAAGAACATTAACCTTACACCTGTCAGCAGTGTGACTAGCAAACACAGTCTGCAGAGGAAGGTACTGCTGTCCAGCGATATCATTTGGTTATATTTAAAACACACATGTACCTGGTATTTCAAAGGTGACTCCAGTCTTTTCACTTCAGATGGTTGATTCTCCAGTTGATAGCATATGATTCCTCTCTGTGCAGTTCCCACGATAGCCATTGGGTACACAACATCCGCACAGTACACCCGCTCAGGAATTTGCAACACCGCAATTGGGTTTTGTGAGCGTGTGTCCCAGAATTTTATTGTGTTGTCCCAGCTGCCAGTCATGAGGCAGCTGTAGTTTGGTGCTTGAATCCAGTGACAAGTTTTTACTGGTTTTTCATGCTGATAAAGAGACAAATAAAATGACAGAGAAAAACTCAATCCACTTAGAATGAAGCACCAAGCCAGGTGGCTGTCCAGTAATCTACTGGACAGCTAATTCTTGACAGCTGCAATGTTGTGTATTTTACTGGTGCATTCTTTACATCTACATTAACATCTACATGTAACATTGTCGTCTTTTTGACTAGGCATTAGCATTTAATTTACTCTTTCATTTAAATGTAATTTTCCCTCTTCCTTTTAAACTTGGAATATGTCCTTAGAATCTGACTGCAGGAGAAATTCCCTACAATTTAGCGAGTTGAAAGAATTGTGATCATGAAGTTTGAAAGAACATGAATTCACTTTATAGATAACATTTTTGTTACCACCACCGACATGGGATTTTTTTTATTTATTTATTTATTTATTTTATCATTATTTATTTAATTTTTTTTTTGGGGGGAGGGGGTTCACCTAGGTTTATAAGTGCTTATAGCAGCAAAAGTTATGTTATGTTTACCTGAGCCACTTGCATGGTCTGATTGGAATTAAGGTCCCATATCTTACACTGTTTGTCAGTAGATGCTGTGAACACTTTTGTACCATCCTATAACAAACAGGAACATCCAGAATCAGATTACAAAGTTCCCATTGTTTCTGCTCTGCAAAGAGATCTGTAACTCAAGTTATTTTGAGCCATTCTAACAAGCTGTTCATATGTATGAAGCAAGATCAAAAAAAAGATCTCAGGCTATAACAAGCAATGGTAAATTGATGCTTGCAATGTATGTATAAAGTTTTGCATGCTTTTATGCATGCACTGCACATGCTCATGATGGCAATTAAGCCTTTCAATAGATGGCATTATGCTATTTCAATAATGTATTGTACTGCTCCATTATTTCCCCTGTCAAGCAAAAAAGGAGGCTTGAGGTAAATGATGGATTTAGCAACAACTCTAAAAAAAACTGGTTAAAATGTGGGAACTGTCATCAAAGCAACAGCCACTCAAAAATAGGTAATGATGAGAAAATGCCACCAATTTCAGCTATGAAATTTTGATGTATGCCATTTTGCTGCTATATTGGAGGAAAGGCAGCATCTCTAACTCAAAGTTTTCTAGAGGATAACAGCATAGGTATGCCAAAACCATTCTATTTGATGTTCTTACCAAATTTTGACCTCCATGTGGTATCAAAGTACAATCACTCTCACAAGTGGGATAACTTGGTTTATACATGTACCAGGCGCGGATCCAGGATTTTGAAATGGGGGGTGAATTTTTGTAATAATGTAATAGAACCAAAGTCTGGTTGAGGGATAAGAAAGAAAAGAAAGAAGGGGGCTCAGAAAAAGGGGGGGGGGGTGAAAATTCACCCATTTCACCTCCCCTGGATCCGCGCGTGCATACACTGTTTCTGTCTACTTTCTTTAATCTCAAACTCCAATCAAAATATGAGGTTTGCCATGACCATCGTATAAAGTTTAACAGAGAGGGCCACCAGACATCAGAAGAAATAGAGATTCTTGTTATATTAGTGACTATTTGTGGCAGATAGAGACAGAGAGACTGCTCACTTACATCATGCCAGCAACAATCCAGAATGGGACCTGTATGAGACTGCTGTGCTTTTGGAATGGTCTGTCCATTTTCTTTGACCTCCCAGCATCGAACCTGAAGTGAAGAATCCATAAACAATAGTATATTTTGCAATCACCAAAGCCTAGAGGTACATGTGAATACAGTGTATATGTACGTATGGTAGTGATTGAGTGCCTTGCCAATTTTAGTCAGGGCTGTCAACCCTCCGGAATAATCTGGGAGACTCAAAATTTTGCACCGTATCTCCCAGTCTCCAGATTAGAGTCTCGAATCTCCAGGATAATCACCGAAGTTTGCTGACTTTCACAGCAATAAAATTTTGAACATTTTGAGTTATTTGATGGGCAAAGCCAATTATTTATTCATATGTAGGCCATTGTTAGTGCATCGTATGACCCTCGTTTCCTTTCAACTGTTTCATAAAATTTGGGCAACTTGTAAGAATTTTTTGGGCAAATGGTTCACCGCCCTCCCTGGCAAAAAAATGCCGTACACCTATGGAATTATGTGCACGTGATCTATAAATGACACTACATAGCTAAGTGCATGTGATGACGTTCCTAAGCATCTCAAGCCCAAGTGAAATATGGCACGCTATTCCACGAATAGCAAGGGCAGAACTTTTATTGAGGGAAAATGTACAGGAGAAAGTCTCAGAGCCAACATAATCAATGACATTGTTGCTGAAGGTGGTGATCCTGAGTAAAGAAATATTATAAAATACTTTCAGTTGTAACATGTTTTGAAAGAGCTAAACTTCATTTTAAAGCATTGAAGCATGGTGAGCAAAGGAATGTCATCACGTGCATCCTATTTTATGAAGCGGCGTAAAGCCACACAACCCAAAACATTCCCACTTGTCGCCAACAGCAACTGTCACGGCAGTCTCTCAAAAAACAGTCTACCTGTTTCGGTAGTATTTTACTGTTAACGTGGATAACAAAATTAAAATGTTTCCTCGTAAACTCCAACAAACTGTTGTTCTTGCAAGCATTGCCGCTATAATGTAAGTAATAATCAGTAATAATACAATCGGTCAGAAATAAACCAATCAGATCAAGTGTTACAATGATAATGATAATGTCATGTCCATGTCATTATGATGTCATCTGACATCCCTTTCAATTCTCAATATTTGAAGACTCGGGGGATTGACAGCCCTGCTTTAGTAGTTGTTCATAAATGTAGCTGTTTTGCTGTAATGATGGACCACTACTGTTAAAAAGATCAAAAAGCAACCTTGCATTCTATACTTTCACTGAAACAAATCCCGATTACATGAACCCTGTTGAAAAAACCTTATCGTGCTAGCTGTTTATTATGCTCAACAAGTCGTTCTAAGAAGCTTGCAACCTTAAGGAAAATATCGTATCATTCAAATGAAATGTACTGAACAAAAGTGCTCATTTTGTGGTCGTTCTTGGTTTGAAACCCTGTGAAATTCACCATGAATTTACAAATGACTTATAACGAAAGTAAGAAAATTAAGCAAATTAAGACTATCGATGTATTTGTTAGATCTGGAAGAAAATCGTTTGTTATGCTGTCATATATACGGTAGTTACTATTTTTGTGACAAGGTTAGATTTGCGAAGAGAAGCGCAGTACTTACATCATTCGCCCAAGACGAGGCGATAAGAAAGTCTGCTTTAGGACTGAACCTAAGAGCGCTCACTGTGTCATCTGGAGGCGACTGAACTTCAACATCTTTCATGGGATTCTCGCTGGTTCCAAGACCAAGAGAATTTGTTGTGGTAGAAGTGGATCCAAACGTCCCGAAACTCGAAGTGGCACCGAATGTTTTGTTTGCTGTCGCAAACATATTAAGAATTCACCTGTGCTGACTGCTGCGCTATAATTTTGTGCACAAAATGCGTAGTTCACTTGACTGCTAACTACCAGAATTTTCCGGATTATCAGTCTACTTACATGACGTGGTCACTTTCGCTACGACAAATCCGCTGATTGCGCTCTGGGCCTCGTCACGCTCTCTCACGTCGATTGCGTGATAAGTCAAAAGAATGTCTGCGTTTCTGCGTAGTAAGCTACCCAGATCGAAGCAGAATCTCATCTTTAGCCAGCCTCACAATGATAAAATTTTATGGTTATTGTAAAATTATCCAACCCTTGCTTCCATTTTCAGATTGTATCCTTAACGAGACGATTCCCATTGGCCATTCAAGCGCAACCAATCAGAACATAGCAAGCGCTGCTTCTATTTGCCTGTCGACATAACTGCCCAGTCAGGGCGCGCGCCCGGCGGGCGCTGTTTCTGTTTTTCTCTCCCTGACGAATTATCCAATAAGAGCGCGAACTGTTCCCACTTCTCTGCCAACACCATGTCCACATGTCGACAATTGTCAGAGCGCGTGCTGTTTCTCAGTGTTGTACGTTTGTTTGTTGACAAGGGAGGGAGTTTAAGCAACAACTACGGCTTCAGCAACAAAAACGTGGCTTCAAAATATAACTTTGTGGTATCGCAAGTATTTTGCGATTACTCCTTCAAGTTGTACATTATGAGCGAAGTATCCTATAACTGGACTTGTACGGTCACGTTGTCATCAAAAACTTCAGGCCATTCCCCAGAAATAGAAGTCCCAATACACTTTTTTGAAACTTTGCAAGAGGGTTTTCAACTTCAAGAAAATCAAAGAACCGCAATAAAAAGAGGGTCCCCGTGTCCGTTTTCATGCTTTGAGGCTTTCATGCTGTAATAGACTGTAAGTGTTCGGAAGCGGTTACGGAAACTCTTCGAAAACCAAACACGTTAAACCGGCCAATAAAACAAACCCCCAAACGGTAACGCTAGAAAACTTACACAAAAATCCTCAAAAACTGAACTCACACCGCAAAAAAGCTCAACTCGCACACGCCAATCGTACGCGTCACTTTGCTTACACGGTTAAATTTTTAAAATGTTTCTTAGATCGCGCACGCTAATCGCGCGTCACGCCAGGTAGTTACTGTCTTTTAAACAATAAGTACCATTAGTTTTTAGACAAGCGAAAGTGGTCTTGACTCTCTTATCAGGGACCTTTAGATTTAAGTTCGAGTACGAGATCGAGTACGAGTACGACTTTTCAAACCCTGTTCGCGTGCTTTAGATGATCACTGGCGACATCAATCTTGTTTTTACAATCTCCTGACCTACTGGTAAGCAACAAGGAAGAGTGAGAGTTCAGGGGAGGTGACTGGCTTGAAATTAATTACTCGTACTCAAATCTTAAGGTCCTTATTTACAAAAACGGGATAGAAACAATGAGATATAGATTTGAATGGTTTTGCCGAGAGCACATCATTGTTCAAGTTTACCCTAACAAAGGTAAAGAAAAAATGGAAAGACTGGTCGTATTTTTGCGTCGGTGCTTTATCATTGAAGTCGCAATAACCTCATCGTAAAGAAGATTTTCCATGACTTATGAAAAACTGAGAAATGAAATTCGAATTGTTCTATTTTCAAAACAAAGCACGCCACCGAATTGAAAACAGGCAAGCGGGTATATTTCCAATGTCTTTTACGTGATAAAGGAAAAAACTCAAAAATTGTTTACGTTGTAATTTTCCTTTTATGATGTCACGCACCCACTGAAGAATTCAGGAGAATTACGTTGAATTTGACAAGTTCACAAAGCGCGCACTGTGTTCTTTGCTGACGCGCGCAATGTTTCTTCTTTGCTGACAACACAATCGTCCAATCGAAGCGTGCACTATTTGTTCCTTGCTGACGCGTGTATTGTTTGTTCTTTGCTGACGGCGCAATGCTCCAATAGAAGCGCACACTATTTCTTCTTTGCTGACGCGCGTATTACTTGTTCTTTGCTGACGACACAATGGTCCAATCGAAGAGCGCATTTTGCTCTCTGCTGACGCGCGTTTTATTTGTTCTTTGCTGACAACACAATGGTCCAATCAGAGCGCGTTGTTTCTACTTTGCTGTTGACACAATCAGAGCGCGCACTGTTTGAGCGAGTAGCGCAAAGTTTTCAATTTTTCGATAGAGTGGTCTAAATTGAGACTCACTCCCTATTTTTTTGTCGACACTGCAAGAAACAACTAAGCACAAAAGTGACCGATGTTACAGTTTGCGGTTTAGCTATTCTATCTAATTTTTTGTTTGTTTGCAACTCAATAGCCATTCCAGAAAAATCTGTAGTATTCACGTTTTTGTGAGTTTCACAGTAACGGTGATTGTAGACCTAATTGTCCAGTCATCGTGTGCACAGTTGCCAGTTCTCTGTTAACAAAGTGCACAGTTTGTTTCACAGCCGACTCAATTGCCCAATCAACCCTGAACGGTTTCTACCTGTTTGTCGAAACCGAGTGGTTTATTCGGGAAGACGAAACCGAGACTCGGGAATCACCCAATATTAATCAACCCTTTAAACTCCAATATCAACATGTGTATTCTTCACACTGCTCTTCATATATTTTCTATGGTGATGATAAGTAATGGTAATAGGACTGAGTGGAGTCCAATTCGGTCTATAATCGTATCTATAACAAAATTCTCAATTCTGATTGGTTCTACGCGCGCCTATTTGTCGCGTAATCGGCGAGCGATCACGTGGGTGTCCAATTACAGGTATCCAATTACAACTTTTTGTAATTGGACACCCATGCCATTCACGCGTCAATTACGTGCACTTAAATGGCTTCCTTCATAATGTTTTCCTACTGTTTGTAAGACTGCTGGAACATACCACTGACTTTTTCACCCAGAGGAGGTTTCAAAATCTTCTTAACCTCGAAATTTGCTATAGATACGATTAATTAGTAATTGGACCTCGTGTCATACAATTCAGGGGGTAATCGTGCTCGTAATTTCAAATCGAACTCGCGCTGCGCGCTCGTCCGATTTTGAAATTACTCGCCAGATTACTCCCTGAATTGTACTCCACTCGGTCCAATTACTATTACTAATCATACGAGTGATAACAAAATCGGAGGACGCGCAGCGGGAGTCCGATTTGTTTACCACGAGTATGAAATTTTGCATTAAAATACTGCCAAAGGAGGCGTATTGAAACCAAGGTTGTGATTGGTTGATTTAAAATACTACTTTGAATGTGATTGGCTTATTGGCTTGTTGAACTGTCCGATAACAACTTGGCAAGTGAATTAGTGGAAAATAGGAGTTTTTTAAGCCAATCACAATCGAGGAAATTTTAATTTTTGTGATTATAGGTTAAACAATCAAGACCATTGTTACTTGTTGATCACTTCCCTTTTTCTCACAACTTTCATGCTTGATTAAGCATTGTTACTATAGGGAGAAATAGCAACGGTCACTCTTGATGGTTAAAGGTTAAGGCAGAGAAACTTGGCCCAGGAAAGGTGCTTGAGATATTTGCACTTACCATGTTCTTTAATTCTTCGGACTGGAGGCACAACACATGTCAACTATGTTGGAGAATCAAAATGTTGTTTTATTCACTTAAATATCTTAGGAAGGCAAAGCGGCCTCCTGGATAGATAAACATCGCGATTGATTACGCAAAGCGTTCTTCTCAGTACAAAAGAAGCACTTTCCAAACTAGCCACGCCAACTAATACGGATTGGTATTTTACAAGAAGTTTAACTGCTTTAAAACGAAGGAGTGCATTTTAAGAATAGTTGTAATTAGGGTTCTGTGCAATTTCTAATGGAAAACACCCTAAAAGCCAACGAAAATTGAAGAGCTTGTTCTAGTAACAAAGATGTGTGTCACTACTATGTGTTGCTACAGAATATGAAAAGAGCATTAAAGAATTTCAAGGTCTACTCCAGGGTGCAATTGGCTGTCTCTGGTTTTCAGCCAGACCCGCCCGATGCGGGGTCGCATTGGAGTAAGCGAACAATCGACGGGTCACTCTTAGCCCCTTCAATAAACTCGGCCAGAGACAGTTTACCGTCCAGGTTCTTATCCATCTGTGAGAAAATCTTTTCCACTCTCTTCTCCGGAGTGCTCTCGTCTTCTGGCATTTTCATAACACTTCCTACCATCTTGTAGATCGCTCTGACAATCTCCAGCATTTCCTCCTTTGAAATGAACCCATTGCCATCCAGGTCGTACATGCTGAAGGCCCACTTGAGTTTCTGCTCTAGTTTTCCCCGAGAGGTCACCGACAAAGCGCAGATGAACTCACGGAAATCGATTGAGCCGTCATCGTTTGCGTCGAAAGTACGAAACACGTGCTCCGCAAACTTAGACGCGTCGCCATAAGGGAAGAAGTTGCCGTAGATTTTTTTGAACTCTTCAACCGTTAAATGGCCACTGGGACAGTCCTTGAGGAAGCCCTTGTACCATTCCTGTAGCTCTTGCTCATTGAATTCCGTCTGTTGTTTTAAGTCGGACAGCTGCTCGGGCTTCAGTTTGCTGTTCTGCTTCCCCATGTTTTATCTCTCAAGCACAGCCGAACCTGCTGAACCAAAACAAACCACACCGTCTCTGTTAGTCAAGCCCACTGTGACCAGACACTCTAAACCAACGGTTTCGACAGTAATAATAAATTTAATATTAACTTAATGTCTCAGATCTTTCTAGCCGAGCACAGATGCTCCTCTACTCATAAATCAACTAATTCAAATCAAACGTTTTTGAGGAGAGGGGAACACCGGAGTACCCGGAGAAAAACCTCGCGGAGCAGAGTAGAGAACCAACAAACTCAGCGGAGTTATAACGCCGAGTCCAAGAAGCGTACCCGGGAAACATTGGTGGAAGGAAGGCGAGCCCTCTCACCACTGCGCCAAACCTGCTCCCCCAGTATTGCCTTATGCAGGATAAGCACCCACAACGCAGGATAAGAGTAACAAGCGATTTTGTTCGCTAACAGAGATTAAACTATGTACAGTAGCTGAATTTGACCTTGGCGTGTCTCACACGACAGTCTTGTCTTGTCTACGAAACTATCAAAACTGGAGACCCAAGCCTTTACATCAAGATGCACTTCTCTTAACTCGTCTTCTCGTATTTCATATACTACTAGATCATCAAGATATTTCATGTTTGATCATTTCTTTTATCCTCATAACCTGTGCGTTAGCTGAAATGGTGAAACCGTAAGTGTTCGATAGAGCTTATACACTGCGACTACATCATCAAATCACATCAAATCAAAATTTAAAAAAAAACTGTATTTCAACTCGATAATTATATAGCACACGGGTGCTAGTTTGACCGAGCTAACGAATTCATGAGAACTCTCATCTTCTACAAAGAACCTTAAAAACGTTGTTCTTGGGACAAGTACACCTTGCAAGTCAACAACTTCCAAGAGCGAATTTGTCCAAACGTAATACTGCCCTTTATCACCAAGTAAAGCGTGGTTCAGGGTTGCCACTCATTGGGATAGAAAAAATTCCCAGACTTTTCACTGACTTTTCAATGGCCAAAGACCAGTTTCCACTGACCATCAGAGGCAAATCCTTAGGCAACAAAGCCAGCAATGAAGCCAAAGAAATCAATTCCTGTGAAGGATTTTTTGAAACGAAACTGAACAGCTTTACTACCAAAGAACCTCTTTCCAAAACCAAATGGCTAGCCAAATGTAAAATTCCCTGACCTTTCACTGACTTTCAGATAGAATTTAGAAATTCCCTGACTTCATACATAATTCCCTGACTTTTCCCTGACCTTGAAAAAAATCAGTTTTTCCCAGGACTTTTCCCTAACCGTGGCAACCCTGGTGATTATCACTTCCCGATTCCCATATTATGTTCCTCACTCCCAACTTTCGCGATCTCGTGAAAGGATTCTCTCTTTTTCAAGCTATCCACTCCCTCCATCCCAACTCAAACGCCCGTTACCCCTAATTAATCAACTTGGGGGATAACGACGGCTTTTTGTAATCAAAACGCCACTAACTTCCAGCGATTTTTTCGAACACTGAAAAAGTGATGCGAAGGAACCGAAGGCAACCCGGTCAATTTTCGACGTCTCTGTGTAGATATCACGCCATATTGACCTCCACATCATTACCACGACGCAAACACTACGAAGCCCTCTACCAACGGAGATTTAAACTGACTCCATCTGTCGACTATAAAGCTCTCCTCTGGTAAGCCCAAATAAAAGTGCCCACTTGCCACTGAAAAGGCGCATTTTTAGACTGAGAAATTTTATGCACTTTATGCTTAGTCGTAACTTGTCCGGTAAAATGTTTACGTTACCGAGAAACATCTTCATGGGAAAGGATGGAGACTTGGAGGGTTATTTGAGGCGTTGAATCGTTAATAAGGAGGCAACGACCTCTACTCAACGCAAAAACTCCAGCAACACGAAGAAAATGCAGACATCTTAATCACTGGGTTTAAAGAAATCTCAAGACAAGAAAAGCAATTCAGTGTAACGACGCTTTTATTCCTACCAACATATTGCTGACAAGTGCCGCTTCCAATCAATCAATCAATCAACCAATAAAAACCTCCTATCAAACTAAACTGTACACGTTAGTACATCAAATGAAGAAGAAAGTCATCGATTGAAAAAAGGGGTTGACGCACAGATTAACCAACTTGTTGAAATTTGCCCACAACACAAGACCACCAAAAAAATCAATCGCCCACGTGAAGGTAAGCCCCTATAAACAAAAGAGCTATTCAGTTTCTCTCAACGGGTCAGTCCATGCACCAACCCCTGCTTCTGTGTCAGGAACCCGCCTTGAACGAGCCCAAATATATCAGAACCTACAACCCACTTACACCGAAAGCCATCACGTCTGTTCAACGCAACATTACTAAGAATCTCTAATTACTTCTACACAGGGGCGCGTGTTTCACAAGTTGAGAAGTTTGCCACAGTTACATTGTGACTTCTAAATACGGCTGCCGATCTGAAACCTTTTCACTATGTGGGTGCGTTCTTGCTCTCACGAATTGTGTTGCTCAAAAACACCAATGTTCGAAAGAAATTTTTACCTGCCGTGCATTATGCTTACAGCCTACTCAGTAAGAAAGCCTGTGACATCAACCATTTTAAACAGCACGAGTAACCAGTACCTAAAACTTTATTTTTTTCAAATATTCCCAACTGAGAAAAATATTGACACTTAAGAAATCAAGATCGAGTCACGGCCGAAAACCAGTGTGAGTTGAAATATCTTACTTTAGGAGTCCACTGTCGAAAATACTAGCTTTCAAAAATCAATCAACGACGTGAATAAATAAATACCACTCTAAGGAGCTTCGTTTTAATTGACTTAATCTGCAACACTAAATCACCCATATATTCAAAATTAGGCCGAACGACTGACTCTGTTTCTCGGGACTGCGGTCTCAATAGACAATGTTAATACGGAAACAGATCATACAAGCCGTACTTCACTTGCGCGACCATGAAAGCCAACTACAAGCCACTTTAAACTCGATAAACTAACAGTGGAAATTCAAAAAGCCCAACCACGAAGTCATCTTTTGACTGCCTGCGCCAAAAGATCCCCGGGGTCACTCAACTCTACGGCCTTGATAACAATGTGCATAGCACTCTCATTCGTATGTCCTCATAGGCTGATTTGATCTCGTCGTTTAACAAATAAGAGTACTCTAAGAGTAGTTCTAGAAATACAGTTACCATTAAGTTCAACCGGATGAACCGGGTTCACACTGAAGGAGGCGCACAATCGACGGGTCACTCGTGGCCCCTTCAATGAACTCGGCCAGAGACAGTTTACCGTCCAGGTTCTTATCCATTTGCCTAAATATCTTGTCAGTCCGTTTTTCCGGTGTGCTCTCATCTTCTGGCATTTTCATAACACTTCCTACCATCTTGTAGATCGCTCTGACAATCTCCAGCATTTCTTGCCTTGAAATGAACCCATTGCCATCCAGGTCGTACATGCTGAAGGCCCACTTGAGTTTCTGCTCTAGTTTTCCCCGAGAGGTCACCGACAAAGCGCAGATGAACTCACGGAAATCGATTGAGCCGTCATCGTTTGCGTCGAAAGTACGAAACACGTGCTCGGCAAACTTAGACGCGTCGCCATAAGGGAAGAAGTTGCCGTAGATTTTTTTGAACTCTTCAACCGTTAGATGGCCACTGGGACAGTCCTTGACGAAACCTTTGTACCATTCCTGAAGTTCTGACTCCGTGAACTCCGTTTGTTGTAGAAGGTCGGCCAATACTTCAGGTTTGAGTTTGCTGTTCTGTTTTCCCATGTTTCTGACTCGTACCGCACACAACCTGTAAAAGGGCGCGTAACTCAGTGAGTCTCTGGTACAACACCGGTGCATGATGCGAGATGCGAACCAGAAGAGAAATGCACTTGTGGGTTGCTTTCCATGCAGGCGTGTGGTCAGCGATGAGATGGATTAGTATGCATGTCACGATTGCAGGATTATGTGTCACGCGTTGATTGGATTATGAAGGTGTTATCCACGAGCCAGCAGTAAGGATTTACCGTTCCTCAGATATGATTAGCATGTTACCTTGTTCTCTTGTCCTGGTCTTTCTCCTAACTAACTGCATTTAACTCTCTTTCGTGACTCTTACCTCCCTGGCTACATCCGTAAAAGTGCATGGAATTAGCAAGTTATTTAATATTTCATTAGGACGTTTTTGTTTCTCAAGGGTATTAAGTTTATGTCTACTATATTTTTATTCTGATTGCATATATAATTTTTAGTTCCATTTTGCGCAGATTTCCATCAGCATTGGGCCGCCCAATTTAATTCCATATAGTTTTAGTGTTTTTGTGTCACCAAATAAAGGATTGATTGGTTGATTAGTTTAGTGATTGATTAATTGATTGTTGGACAGACAGACAGATCGATTGAATAAAAAGCTGAAATCAACTTTTACCAGGACGACCACTAACAATCGACTGCAACTAACTTCCACGTCTTCCTTTCATTACTCGGTCCTTTCCAACACTCTTCCTACCCTGAACCTGACAAATGGCCACTTACAAGAAGAAAGAGCTTTGACTTGGACGTACTACAACGTTATAATACGACTGAATTTGAGTGAAGGTTTAAGCGCCAAGCTTTAAATCAAAGCAAACAGTCTAAATTTGACTCCAAAGAGGATCTAAACAAGCTGCAACAACAGGGAAGTTCTCACAACAAAGCTGGCCTGAAAATGGTCATATCACATATGCAGTCGAATGGTCTCTTAGGACACCAACGCAGAGACGTTACATGAAACAAAAGCAAGCAAACAGTAAACAAAAGGCATACAGGAAATGGTGGATGCAGAAACAAGGCACATGAAAGCTGGTGCACACGAAAATTAGCTGGTTGGTTTGTTGTTTCTCACTACCTAACTACTCAGGATCGCCAATGAAAGGTTGAGAGAGATTATACATTAATCACTGCTGGGCATTAATCATAACTGAACTGTCAAGTATGTCACACAGTCTAATCAAACATTGTCTGGTGCATGTCCACAATGACGAGAAGACAATATTTAATAACACATAGTACGCGACTGGTAATCAGTAATTAAGACACATTAAAAGTGTTTCATAAGATCAATCAATAACTGAGTTGATTAGCATCAATTACTATTACTTAATTTTCAACAATTCCTTGACACAAAAGACTGGTATTACGGAATAATGACAACAAACAAGACAAATTTACAGCTGTGTACATGTGTATTTGAGCGCTTTATTTCGGCAAGATCATATTATTTACAAATCTAGGGACAGTTGTACAATCTACAGGTGTTACCTCAAGTGAGGCAGTTGCACAACTCTTGCCTCTTAAGCTTTTACCCATACAAGGCATAGAAGGTAGATAAATGCCTGGACGCAATTTTTAAAGAGTTGTCCAACTCATACCTCTGGTACAGTTTGTTACACAAATTACACAAGGTGATGAAAAGTTCTGTGTAAAATCTTATGCAAGAGGCTCTGCAATAAAACTCTTTTCACACCTTTGATGTGCAATTTGGAAGTTTAGACATTATTTACAGGTAGTCATGGCACATTGTCAACTCACACATCCTCAACAAAAATACACTTCATAAAACACAGAAATCAAATTGTTAATTGAGCAAGGGCAGATAAAAATGTTCAAACTTTTCCACAAGATTCATTCCTAGACTGAAATGAATATAAGAGGTCCCAGAGAAAAAACGACACTTCTTGTCTGTAGCATAAGCTGTAATGGCTAATTGACAATATCTTGTATACAAGAGTTTCCAGTTTCAATTCTACATTTACATTCACATCAACAACTACTTCTGTGCTGGTAATGTCCAGATGACGTCAGACCAACATATTAAACTAAGTAAATAATAATAAATAATAAATTATTGCTTTGTGCTGTACAGGGTGTTTTTCACTTTTGATTTTTTAAATGAAATCTTCATGTGTAACTATTCAAACAAATGCTATTGAACAAACCTTTGGTGGTCTGCTCATTCTCATCATGGAAAATAGATTCAAGCATTTTTCTTCTACTTTTGTTTTCACACTGCTGGCAGTACGAGTTTGCTAAGGCTAACACACAACCTCTTTACGACAGGTGGCTAAGAGCCTGTTTACTCAAGTGAACACAACCCAAGACCAGTTTCATCCCAACTTTCTGCAAACTTAAAAACAATTCAGGGCTGTGCTCAAACAGAGTCCAGTGGCCCTGCCTTCAAATTCTCTCAAGTTTATTGTATTCTTCCCTTCTATTGAGATTAGTCACAATGAAAACTGCGTTTGTGGGTTAAGTCATTTTTACAATAATTACCTCCTAACCAACCATGCTATGAAGGTGTGAAGGCAGCCTCTTAGTTTCCCTAACAAAATGATAAAATAAACCAAGGGATTGGTGAAGTATCAATAACTTGGTTTTTGCATAAAACCTTTCAAAGTAATTTTACATACACAAAGCAAGCTCAACATAGAGTTTCTGATCATAGCAAGACTAGTGAAAATTAATACCACATTGAACATTTAGCAACTAAAGAGAGCTGAGTAGTATTAATGTCATGTGTCACACTGTAACAGACGAACAATGGAAGGGTCGCCCTTAGCTCCCTCAATGAATTCTTCCAGTGACAGCATTCCATCTTCATTTGTATCCATCTGATTAAAGATCTTGTCAGTCCGCTTCTCTGGTGTGCTTTCATCATCAGGCATCTTCATAACATTGCCGACCATCTTGTAAATTGCTTTAACTATCTCCAGCATTTCATCTTTCGAGATATAACCATTGCCATCCATGTCATACATGCTAAACGCCCACTTCAACTTCTGATCCAGCTTTCCTCGTGACGTCACCGATAACGCACACATGAATTCACGGAAATCAATGCTGCCATCATCATTTTTGTCAAACGTACGGAAGACATGCTCTGCAAACCTAGAAGCGTCACCATGTGGAAAGAAGTTGCTGTAGATTTTTTTGAACTCTTCCACAGTGAGATGACCACTGGGGCAGTCCTTCAAGAAACCTCTGTACCACTCCTTGAGCTCTGCCTCAGAAAATTCAGTTTCTCGTTTTAGGTCCGCCAACACTTCGGGTTTGAGTTTACTGTTATGTTTCCCCATTTTTATTTTTATAACTCTGAGAAAAAATAAAAGCAAACAAAGTTTTACCCTGAAATAAGTAATATCATGAGAAAATCAAGTCTGTCACATGTCTCATTAATGCCCACTGCTTCATGCCCACTGAAAGACCCAACTTTTGAAACCCTCTCCCACTATGTCTTTTTGAAGAATGTTGTTTATGGGGGAAGAGGGGGTGGGGTGCTGAAAAAAATTGGCTTGAACAGCACATTGAAAAATCAAGAATGTTAAAATTTCTATTGATATTTGAGAGATTGACATTTAACAAAGATTAAACAAAACCTGTGGTTTTTCTTTGCCTCTACCCACCAGAGGACTTTCTCTTCACCCTCTCCCCATGGGATTTCCAAAAATTTGCTTTACATGTATGAGGGGGCATCAGAAGGGGGAGACTGCTTTCTATTTTTTGGCATTGCAAAAATTTAAACACTTATGTCTCCTTTCACTATGTATTAACATTAAACAAAGAACTAATAGATATTTAAGAGAATTGTCTTGTGACAAAATTTTTAATCTAGAAATTTACAAAGCAAATGAGAGGGGTTTGAAGAAAGACCCTCATTTCATGTTGTGGGAATTACCTTATTACAACAAGTAAGACATTAAGTTACATTTTATATTTTAGAATAAGGCTTTGATCATCATCAGGTTGGCTTTGAAAATTAACATTTCACAGAGACTCATGAACTCCTTGTCAGCATATTTTAACAACATAAATTACACAAAAAACTTGTTGTTTACTTTCTTTAAAGAGCACAAATTAGGTTACAAAACATTCTGTGTCACCACAACCTCAATATTTTGCAAGAAAAAAAAATTATTAAACAGCTGATCCAACTATCTGGATCAACTATAATTATCTTCTTTGTTGTGAAATTATATTCCAGAATAACAGTCAATTTCAATTTTTTTTAATTTTCAATTTTATTTTTAACACATAACAACAAAGCAAAATTAGCCAGCCCGCAGGTAGCTAAGGCTAATCTAGGTGGGCCAATTAATTAAAGGACAAAGGGTAAATTATTAGTAAAATAGCAAAAACATGCATAATTGAGAACGTTAAGGTCTTGAGTAAAAAGAGGAAGTGAGGGAATATGGGGAAAAAAATAATAGTACAAGTATGAGATAAGGAAAAATGAGATTTTTAGCTATTTAAATAGTCTTACGTTTTGCACTATTAAAAGCATTTCAGTGTAATCATTTTCATTTTCCAAGATATCAAAGAGCACATGATTAATTTTCTTTTTGAATGCTTTCTTAGGTAGGTCTCTTACACAGTTTGGTGTATCATTTTAAAGTCTTACGCCAAGTGGATGATTGCATATTGTATGAATGCACAATGGAAGTTTTATGAAATAATTTCAAGATGTTTAAGGGTGCGTTATTGTTGTTGATATCATGCATTAACCTGGAGACAGTTTTTTGAGTAAAACGTTTAGTCAAATACATTATATTCTGAATCGACCACAACTATCATCGATCATTTTGTTTGTTTCCTGGTGACGTACACCCAACACTGATAATTTCCATGAAACCAGAGCACCAGAGACAAAACATTACATGAAATTGAACTTTATAGCATAATTATTTTCACTTCTCGTAGTGACTGTTGGCCTGCCTTGTTCTACTCTTCTCTTCTCTATTCAATTCCATTCATACCATTCCACAATCCCATTTAAAATGAACACTGAGAAGCTTATGTAGATTTTGTCAAGAAAACTGTGAACACTGAATAATACTGCAAAACAATATTCTTTTGTATGGATCAAATAATCAACTGACCCCTGTCAAAAATGAACATTAAAAAGTTTTTGGGGGAATGGTAAATCAAGCAAACTGTCCAAAAACTGTTCTTAATCAGCCCTTTCAAAGGAAAAAAGTTAAAAGAATTCGGCAATTTCACAAACACTACCTAGAAACACCAATCCATGTTCTTATTAGCTGTGACATGAATATAGAAATAGTAAAATGCTTTGTTACCATAGAATAAGCTGCCAAAAGAGAACTTCCTTTCTCCACAACTGTCTTTCTCTGTGTAGATTTCATATCACTATATTTCTCTCAATAACATATGACACTAGACAGACATCACTTTTAAAAGCATTCCTTTCTTAATTGGGTTTATATTCCAAAACGTAATGGCTTCTAATTGATTTAGCTCACAATATTATATTGGATAACTGAAACAAGACATCATAAGAAGATATTTTTACAGGTAATCTAACCTTAAAATGCTATCAGTCTCAGTCAAGGAAATTCAAACTGTATTGAGATATTAATTTCAAAACTCCCATACACAAATTTTCAGCAAAAAACCTAACATTGTAACAATAATATTTATAGTTGACCTTGTATAAGCCTTATCACTCATCCAATATAACATTACAAATGATAACAGTGTTAAAAGCATCCCTCACAGAACTCAAACTTTGATTTCAACCTAAACAAAGTAGACATCTTTCTGTTTTGTTTTTCAAGGTCAAGTTATGTTTGTGAGCCAAACCTGATGCCACCAAGTTTTTCAGAGCAAGTTTCTTGCATAATAACATTGCATGACATTGACACTATTTCTTACCTGGAGTTCTTCTCAAGGTGAAGGACATAATAATCGAGTGTTTGTCTGGGTAATATGACCAGTATCAAAAAAAAGCTCAAAACTAAAGGAAGTACAAATTATGGTTTCCTGTTTTATGAAGCTATTATGGCAGATACTGCAATTTCCTTGCATACTTTTTTTATGCCCAGAGGGTTCTTTGAAAAAAAGATGAAGGTAGGTTAAGGCCAATCAAGCTCTAACTTTCAAATTTCGCACATGTTAATACAGCGGCTGACATACGTTTTATGACAGATTTAGAGAAAAATCCTACCGACTTTGCAGATATTTCTCACTTCCGACACTTTCCACTTTCACTACCCTTCAGTGCTGTCACGTAAAAACGACATTAAAGGTCCTTTTGTTTTTATTTTAAAGGTTTTACAAAAAACACAACACCATAAAAATTGAAGAAATAAGGAGAAAGCATGCTTTTATAAAATTATTTCCCAAAATCATGACTCAGCAACTGACGTAAAATTTGGTATTATAATTAACCTTTTCCAAACACATTGAGCTGCATGTAACACATGTGCTACAGATTTTAAAAGATATATCACAAGCTCATCATGGGTTCTTTTTGACCTAATGTTTTGGTATTCCATGAAATAAAGTTGTACACAAGTTTATTATGACAACCTTGCTAGTTGTAAACTAGAGTAAATGAGTTTAACTGAAACAAGTGAGTTTCTCCAAAGATGGCTCTAGATCAAAAGACATTGCGACTGACAGGAGTGTTCCTTTAAGTGAGATGTTGGGCACAGTAATTTATCCCAGCAATATAATGAGTATTATAGACTGATAAGCTAAGTAGCAAGGAAGTACTCAAGGTGTGCGATAGCACATATCTTGTAGCTATTGGTATAAAACAGGGGTTTCATTAGAAGCCGGCAACCCGCTTAAACTGCCGCCTAGTTTGTCAGAATTTACCTGTCACTGCCGCCTTGGCTAGATTTCACTAAAGTGATTAAAAAAAATTAATTGGGTTGCCGGTTACTTCAGCTAGCTCAGATGACTATTTAAAAAATTATTGAAACCCCTGTAAAATCACATTTAAAATAAAATGTTGAAGACTCTGTGGTTAATCCCTTTTAAAACAAAAACTTCTTTAATTCGGCAAATGATCTCACCTTGACCAAACACTATCACATTTAATCCAATAAAAAAACAAAGAAGCAACACCTTCAGGAGCCACCACATAAAAATAAAAATTAACAAGTCTTTCATTTACATAAGCTCAACTTGAACATGAATAAACAGTGCAACCTATTTGGCACTGTTTTCATGAGTCCAAAAAGTTTTGCCTGATAAAAGACTTCTGTTACAAGCTAAATACCCTTCTGTGGCTCAGAATTACCAAAACTTAACTTGAATATGAACAATAATCACTCAGCTCCTAGCCAAATAAATACAGTATTCAAATAAATCTTGAGATCATTAAAACTGGACTTAGTGATCCAAAAGTTTAGCGCAGTAGATGAAATCCTGATTGCAATAATCCAAGTGTACAAGTTCACTACGCTGTGCAAGGTAGTAGCATTTTGGTGCACAGATGAATCTTTAAGTGCCATCTTCCAAAAATAAAGTCTGCTAAGCAGTATTAAAATCATTTTGCATTGTTCATTGCGGTACACCTGTACCAGATGGTTAAATTTTTAGTGGATGAAATCCTGTGTGAATAAAAAAAAAACTAAAACCTAAGACACAGCAAGTTTCTTTGTTATTATAGTTACTCAACTACAAGTTCACACCTGCTTATAACATCCTAAAGTCAGAAAATGCAAAATTCGCAAGTTGTACACATGCTGTTGAATCTAAGGAACAAATTTAAAGGTGACATCAAGCAAGGCTAATTGTGATTTTTTTTAATGGCAATGTAACAGATGATGGAAATGCTCTAAACAGGCTCTCGAAAGTTCTTGAGATTTAACCTGTATGAAATACATTTACAAGGATAAATAAAACATTTATTTTAAATTTTAAAAATAAGTTTTAGACTCTAAAATCTTCATGGAAGATAAATATTTAACCATCTATTAAAAAATATTACTTTTGTAACCAGATTAAAGTGCACAAGTTAACAAAATAAATGATTATAGTTTAAATGCAAGCAAAGAGTTAATAAAAATAAATGCCACAAAATTAAAACAAAATAAAACAATGATTGTGGTGTACATACCGTTAGCAGTTGTGGAACGTTGGGGGTTACAACAAGTCTTCCCCAGGAAAAGCACCATAAAATAAAATAGTAGTCCTCCATAGGCTGTTGAGGCATTCTTCAGAAGATACCGCATTCCAAGATGATAAGTAACATTCTGTTGCCACACTTCAAAAAAACCTTCAGCAGTATTGACTGACCAGCACAATTCTCTCCAGGTATTTGCAGTTTGCTTCACATTTCAAAAGCCAATTTAGGTGAAGGACAGCAAAGTGATCGTTGTTTAATCTTGCCATTTAAGTTGTTAGTGATTATTTCAAAACAACAAAAAAGTAAGTATAACAGTGCAAATAAACAAGTAAGCAAGCAAGCAAGCAAACAATAAAAAAGTACCTCATTGGTAAACAAATGCACTAAAGCTGTTGCTGTGTGAAGAAAACCCTCATTAAGGCAAAATCACTTTAAGAAACAAACGCAAATTGACATCTAAACAACTATCACTGAAACCTACAACCACACCATTCATGTGCTACAAAGTCCATGAACATTGTTATATCAACTAACTTCACTCCCCTCAGTCATCAGTGTATGAAAACCAAGACTATCATTTTAACAAAAACCCACACAGACACCAGATTTGGAAGAGGCAACAAACCAATGTGGTTTTGAAACTAAGGACTCTCATAAAGACTTCACAGTCCTGACTCCTTTCACACTGCAAGTTGTTGTTTTTGCCAATTGCAAATCACTTTTCCCTTTTAAAGCCCAAAATAACGTTCAACCCTTCTAAACTCCTTGCTACATGCAGGACTGTTATCAAGATTTGTGATAACAATTTAATCCTTGAGCTCTACACCCATAACAGACTTGCACAGGTCTGGAACATGAGTAAGAGCTCACCCATAACATCAATGTCGTATGACGGTTTTCAGAATTTTGGGTTTCAAGTTTCAGGTTAAGAATCACACATCTTAATGACAGGTCCACACTGGTTATCACCAAAGTGAATTTGTTTTTTAGTCTACTGTAAATTTTAGTTATTGTACCATCACATCAACTGCAGTGTTTGTTTCTGCACTGCAAAATGGGTTACAATGCCCGAGATACGACTTCCCAGTACTTTTTATTAGTGAAAAATTGAACCAAACAAATTCAACCACCATACAAAGATTTCTGCAAAGGTGGTCACCATTATTGAAGCAATCAACAGTATCAGACTGCTTGAATTGGCAAAAACGTTAAAAATGCATGCTTTTCACTTGTCATTATTGGCAACCAAATACAAGCCTATTAAATTGAAGAAACCTTTCAAAGCTTTCCCATGTTTTTTCCCTATTAAAACATCACAAACAAACAAAATGATTCAATCTAAACGGTATTCTGTGTGGGAGTCTAACTCTCGAGATTAAAAGAATTAACAAAATGAAAGTTCCATTTATCAGTTACACTGTTTGGAATACTGTAGACTCAGAAATATTGTCCACCAGTGTCCATGAATCTGCGGACAAAATATAAGTCAACCTCCATAGCAGCCCTAAGACCCTCGTACCAACACTTCGCTCGCACTGTACATACTACCAGACTGTACAGTGAAAGATGATTTACGTAATGTGCCAGAAGGAAGAGTTCTACAGCAGATAACATACATGTCTAATAAATAATTACTTACTGCAAGTTGGCCATGGCAAGGGGTTTGCATTATTCCTTTGTTTAATTAGGGAGGAATGACCATTCTTGGTCAGATTGCAATTGAGCAGAAATGCCACCTGGCTTTGATTAAAAATTTGTGGTTCTTGGTTCAATGCCATGACACTGAAGAAATTAAGTTGAGATGACACAATTCAAAATCTCATTAACAAAGTTTTCACTCAAGGCATTACCAGAAAAACACCAGAGCATCTAGGCCAACAAATAAGGAATTTGAAAAGGTGCAATTACTAGACATAAGGTGTTTAAGGTGTCTGAGACAGTGACAGCAATAGTAATTAAAATGAATATTACAATCCACTTTCTGTTAAGTCACTGTAATGTCATTTACATGGTAGCATGGAAAAGATCTCGAAAGCGACAGGATTATTTCTTTTTCTATTAAGTAAACAAACTGTTGACTTTTAAAAGTTGTCAGGATGATAAAAAGCAAGGTAAAAATGGCCTTAAAAAAGAAAAATTAAATTCTCTGATCCACATAAAGCTTTGATGGGAGGCCAGCAGTTTTCACTCAAGGCATTACCAGAAAAACACCAGAGCATCTAGGCCAACAAATAAGGAATTTGAAAAGGTGCAATTACTAGACATAAGGTGTTTAAGGTGTCTGAGACAGTGACAGCAATGGTAATTAAAATGAATATTACAATCCACTTTCTGTTAAGTCACTGTAATGTCATTTACATGGTAGCATGGAAAAGATCTCGAAAGCGACAGGATTATTTCTTTTTCTATTAAGTAAACAAACTGTTGACTTTTAAAAGTTGTCAGGATGATAAAAAGCAAGGTAAAAACGGCCTTAAAAAAGAAAAATTAAATTCTCTGATCCACATAAAGCTTTGATGGGAGGCCAGCATTTGCAAAACAATCACTGTCCAAAATAATGTGCAGTTTACTCAAGTCTCAAATTTACCAAAAGAGACTGAAATTTTCCACAACTTCAAGCAATCTCTAACCTGCCATTTTTGAAAACAAAGATCAGTCTTCTGAAAGTCAAGTTTTTGGCAAAGGGTGGAAAAATAAGATACTGTTATATATCTCAGTTGATTCACTTTTATGCACATGTATTATGCAAGGAAGATGGACCATTTCTGAGCAAAATGAAAGACAGATTTTGTTCCCAACATTTATTAAGAGACATCACAAAACAAAACCCAAAGGTCACTGTCAAAAAACTCCTGAACTAAGCAGGACAATACCCTGTGACACTCTTTCAACATACAAAACAATTCTCCAGACCCCATAGCTGTTCTTATTTTCTTTTGTTCAACACAACATTTTGAGATCAGCAGGAAATCGAAACCCATAATTAGTCTAAAACAGGGTAGGTTTCTGATCATACGAATGTGCCATGTCAAACTGAAAAGTACTGTAACACGTTCAAATGTCCATTCCAACAACATGTGACCCAAAATCTTTGCGTCTCCGTTGCGGGAGTAGCGAGTTAGCTGAGCAAATTTGCCTTCGTGATAAATTATTTATCGCCAATATTATTTCTCACGACTTGAAATACGTTATATAGTTCGTAAACTATTCCACCAGCAGATCTGCTACCAAGATCTACTGTTCGTTACAGAACCGAGAACAAATCCGTCTCCATCCGTTTAATTGTTTCGAATATCTTCAATTGCATGCTAAATCCTACAATTTTGCGGTCATCAGCTTTGTAGTCACCTTTGTTAGAGATCAACCCATGGTCTAAGAAAACAGATTCGATTTTCTTTGCTGTATGAGCCACTAAAAACAACCATACGGTTTTTCACTCAAAACACAACTGTAATTTACCAACGTCGAACAAGGAATATTTTTAATAATTCATTTACACAGTTTAAAACAAATTCATATAAACAATACATTCCCAAACGAAGCAAGAAA
Source organism: Galaxea fascicularis (assembly GCA_948470475.1). Lineage (NCBI taxonomy): Eukaryota > Metazoa > Cnidaria > Anthozoa > Scleractinia > Euphylliidae > Galaxea > Galaxea fascicularis. Next base: position 3,692,442 of record OX419345.1, on the reverse strand, counting down.
GTAGCCTGGCATTTTTACCAGAACACAAAGATGTACCGAAGTAAACAGAATGAGCTGACTAACGCGAAACCTTTTATTTTTTTTAGAACGTTGGAGAGAGTAAATTCGTTCAAATCTTGAAGAATAATAACAAGGAATTTCACATTTCAGTTTACTATTTGGCTCGACAGTATCGCGAAAAGCGAATCATCTGCGCGCAATTTTGCTTTCTGTTTTGACACCTAGAGTTCAAACAATGAGACGGCGAACTTCTGTTTAGGATAATCAAGTTAATTTTCGCAACCTCGCTTGCTGGAAGCGCATCATGCCCACTCTGCATATATAAAAGATAAACATGTCAACAAACCTAAGGAGCGCCTCGCGAGGTTCTTTTGTCGCGCAATTCAAACACGTCGCTTGATTGTTAACCTTACTCTTGCTCGTACAAATTTAATGCCCATTTTTCGTGAGTAATCAAACTGATACGGCCGCAAAAACGCTTTGACAACGGTCCAGTTCGCCACTACTAAGTGATGTCGCAAATGTACAAAGAAAGATGAGCAAAATTTTAGCTCGGTATCGTTGCATCAATCTATCACCAAATCTATAAAGCCAAACATCGCAAAGCGACTTCAAAATTGACCATTCAGCCAAAAAATACCGCAGTTGACCAGCCACGAAGAATAAAATATTGTTCAGCAAACTACTGCCCGCTCTTGAGCGTAAAAGAATCGAAGAGCAAAGAACTACACAATGCAGGTGGCGCAAGTTTTGCCCACAAGTCGCTCTACTTATCACCAAACATTCTGTTTTGCACGAAGAGAAACGAAGCAAGATTGTCAAGTTACTGGCAGGAAAGATGAATTCTGAACACTTTGACCTCTTGAGAGTAGCACATAAGGCTTTTTTAACTAGCTATGATAAAATGTGGAAAATTTACTCACCAAACGAAAACACAGTCCGTTCAACCTACTTTGCCTACAGAAGCCACAATCCAAGCAGACCGTGACTGTATGACGTCACAGAGAATTTGACGCATGCGCTTAAGGCTAACATCTTCGCGCCCTCGCGCGATAAAATCAATACAATCACGCGAAAATTCATCAATAAGGAAATGATTTCCTCTTATGAAATATGAAAAAAAGCGGAGGGAGATTTTTCATATGAATCTTGTGACACTGTAAATAATTTATTTTTTTCTTAGGAGCGTGAGACTTTTAAAACGAGTAGGCTTAAAACCTCAGCACTAAAAATTCAATTTAAGTTACTCAATAAAAGTGCGCATATACATAAACGTTGGTACATATGGATAGGAAATTCCCCTGAAGGCTCGCTCCTAAGGAGAACCACTCCTTTGTCGCAAGCTGTCTTCTGGTCGATAATAATTATAAATAACAAGAGCGCAACAAAATATATCAACCCCATTTTTAGTCCGCAAGCACGATTCTCTTGCAATGACACAGTACTTTATCAGTTGACATCCAAATAAATAAAGCGATTTAGTTTTAATTCTATGTTTTTTGAAGAATATCTTTGTCAAAAACCTGGGTGAAGTTGTATCATTTTGTATTCTTGCATGTGAATATTTTCGACGCATGGTGCCTAAAATAACTCTTATTTTGTCATTAAAATTGGTATTATGAAAATTATTCCAATACTGGGTTATTTTTGGTTATATGTTGTTCAAATCGAATCAGTGCTTCGGGCCTCAAAAACCTTCTTTTTATGCCTTAAGTGAGCAAGACCGGTTGTTCACAGCCCTCCTAAAGTTTTGTTCTGGAATGAAATCCCGGTAGCCAAAATCTGTTTCGCTCATTTGCGGCTGGATGTTTGTCATTGATGACAGTTTCATATATTTTCCATGTGTTTTCAAGGATAACCAATCCTTGTGCAAACACATGAAAATATCAAATCGGCAAATTCCTTTATCGGTCGATTTAATCCGCGTATTTTCGCCTCTTAATTGTGAACTCTTCGACGAGGCATAACACAGTTAAGACCACTAGCAAATTAAGAAAGATTTTTGCTATTATTGTTTTTAAAAAGGGGGATTTAAAAGTTTCTTTAGAAGTGCCCGTCGGCCACTCACAGCCCACCCCTGACGTCAACCGAAGAGTAAAGGTTAAGTTGTTGCTCGCAACAATCACAATTGCGGGAGTTACTAGCAACGGAAATTAATCGTTGGAATTATCGCGTAAACACACACAGACAGCCAAGATCTTGTCAGATCTTTAAATAGTATTCAATCTGGATGATTACTTTTTTTCGACTTTAAAATGAGAGTTCTCTTAAGTTGTGCAATTCATTTAGTGCCCATTTGGACCCAGTTCCGGAAGATTTTATCGATGAAATGCGATTAACATGTAATTATTCAGCAGTTCTCGGCTGATTCTTTACGCTTCGGAAATGGATATATTTCATAATAAGAGCCATAATTCCGACACCTGATGGAGAACCGTAATTTCCTTGTGTTTTCAAAACAAACACTTCTGGAAAACGTTAATTATGTATTTGGAAAATTATTCTAACTTTCAGTGGAAGTACTGTTACTTAAATGCGACTAGTCAATAGAAAGTCGTGATTGACACTGAAGAAACACTCCATGTCGAGCAAAGTAGAGTTGAATCAAAAGACGACAATTTGGGAAAAGGTCTATGAGTTCCGCCCTTCTAACAAAAAATCAACATATCCACTCAGGAAGAAAACATCAAGCCTCAATGACGTAGGCTTGACGTAAACGATCCGAAAAGGAACGACTTGAATAGGCTGGTTTGGATAACCAATTTTCATCCCTCTAGTCTCTCTCACGTCCTCGGCTATTCACAATTACCGGTTCATCCAGAGTAAAGGAGAGGCTTGTGAACCGACAGAAAAGGAGGAATGAGTGCAAGTATTCTATAGAGTGTTGCGCCGGAATGGGTGCACCTGTTAAGGTATCAATGTAGTAACCAATGGGGAGTATACTGAATAGAAACGGGACGAAATGACACAAACTGGACGGGCTCACGGAAACGGCTAAATGTAAAGTGATACGAAATTGTTTACACTATGTTGTTAGTTTCGTACCTGAGAGCATTTACGGTCACACCTCAGGCCCGTAGCAAGGCTAAAATAACCGAGGGAGCCGAGCAAATTGGCCAAGCGAAGCTACTCCCATTCCCCTCACCCCCCCCCCCCCCTTCCTCCCCCTCCCCAAATCTCCTTTAACCCATTGGCATCTGGAACTTTCGCCGAAAATCAGGTTTTCAAGCTAGTCGAGTCATTTTCTTGCCACTATCTAGCAATTAGGAGCTAGAACTCACCACAAAACCGTTGACAGGTCGTGCACTACGCGGCCTTCTGCTCCAGATGCAAAACATTAGCTTTCAGAGTCCGGGCATGCGCAGAAAGCAAAATTTCGAGAATGGCACAGCAGTCTTGACTTTTGCTTTTCGCTTTCTCTTCTTCCCTCTTTTCCTGTTCTTTTTGCCTCATTTTTTTGGGCTTTTGCTGGGTATTGAATGGGCTTTGTTTTGGTGGGAAAAGGTTCTGGAAAAGCGTTTAGGATCCTAGGATTTGATGAAAGGAAAGGTAAGTGGGTGGTGGGGGCAGATTTTTATAGGAATTTTTGCGTTCATGTTGCTTGGTTTTTTGCCTTTTTGTTCGGCGCCCTTGACTAAATCATACTCAATCTGGTATGATTTCAAAGATCTCGTCATGACAAACACGTTGGTCAACAAAACTACGCTTGACCGTTCAAACTGATGGCGTCACAGGCGGCAGAAGGAACAGTCTGCCAGGGCGCAGGGGGCGCATTGGACTTCAATGGGTTAATAAATAGGCATTAGGGAGTTAAAGGTGGCGCGACTGTGACGGCAACGGGAAATCAAAGCGGCGATAGATTTACAAAGCAAAACATCAACTCTGCACGTTTATTAGACATTTTTAATTAATTTTTGGTACATTTCTTTGGCATCCCGCAAGGCTACGACATGAAACTGTGTCTTAATTTAACGTTTTATGAAGGATGTTAACACACAATGATGAATTTTTCTTCCTTTTTATAAACTTGGAACCGGTTGTTCGAATTCGACAATTCGTCCTAAATAGTCCAACGCCATCTTGACGGGTAGGCAAACGTTTCGGAAATAACAGTGTTTCTATCGGAACTCCGATGTCAAATTCATTCATTCATTTTATTATTTGTAAAAGCCTTGGATGTAGAGAAACTTATGAATTGGAAACTGAAGTTACTAGCCAAAGGATTTAAATGTGAAAATCTGAGGTTCCTAACTGCTCTAAAATTCGCCTGGTGGAATTTTTAATTTCTCATACATTTGTCTGTCATTTTGCCCGCAGACGCACCGTCAGGGGTATCTTAAACTCCCTATTAACACACAAAGCGTGATGAAAGGCAGACACCAGTACTGTTCACAATCCCCCAGTTTGTGTAGACTTCGGTTAAAAAGGAGACCATTATGGTGACATCGTTCATTGAAAATTTGCCAAACAACTGCTTTGAGTCCTTGCGAATGAATTTCTTTTAATCGTATATTTTTGGTAAAATTGTTATTTTAACTTCCAAAAATTCTGGGGAACTCGAGCCTTGATCGCGCCTTGATTTATATTCAAAATGGCCGCTGCCTGAATATGTTGGTTTCCCCAGCTTCATTTACATATCAAATCTGGTTCAGTGAAATCTGGTTGAAATTTTTCAGGGTCAGACTTTGATAACCCCTCATAAACCCTATCCTATTTTTTTCGTTTTTAACTTTTCCTTGTACTAGCTGCCATTTTGGGTTTTTTGAAATCATGTGGATGCAAATTATAACACGCAAAACAAAATTCTGCTTCCCCTCAATGGTTGTACACGACGGAAGTGCATTCTCTCCAACGCGACCGCGAACATTAATGACGCTCATAAAATAGAAAATCGCTGCGCGAAAGAAATTAAAAAGCAAAAGTAGACAATAATCTTACGTTATTTGCATTTCCTTAAAGAAAGTTTGGCATTTAGACATTATTACAAAGATTTTGATGTCAATTTGCTACGGAGAGAAATTGCTTTTGACGGCAAGAGCAAGAACGATTAATCATAAAAATAACAATTTCCTCGATTGTGATCGGTTTAAAAAACTCCTTTTTTCCACTAATTCACTTGTGAAGTTGTTATCGGACAGTTCAACAAGCCAATCACATTCAAAGTTGTAGTTTAAATCAACCAATCACAACCTTGGTTTTAATCACCATAGTAACAGTGTACAGACTCCTTTCTTTAACACGGAGATTTTTTTCCTTGAACAATGACAGTATTTTAGAGGACAGTAGTGATTTTATTTATCCTATGGTACAAATGTTTATGCCAGCAAACCAGACAAGTTCCTTCTTCTTTTCTCAGAAATTGTAATTTTTATTTTTACTCGTGATAAACAAATCGGACTCCCGTTGCATGGTCGTCCGATTTTCGGTTATCACTCGTAAGATTACAGACCGAATTGAACACCACGCAGTCCTATTACCATTGCAAAGTAACATCAATGGAAAAAACTTGCCACTACCAGTATTATTTGAAACCGAAACAAACAACAGCAAAACTACAGTAATTAAAGGCATTACGGTATCTTAAGACAAGAAATATTGAAGCCATCTCCTCGATGCTTGGCAACCATTTCTAACAGTTTTTGCTTCTTTTGCAAACTATAAGATGATTCAAGTTCGTAGATGGTACACAAGTTAAATAAAAGTCCTTCTTGGAGATTTGTCGTAGGATCTTTCCAGATGATTTTCTCCAACATAGCAAGGGCCTGAAAAAAAAAATACAACAACGGACCATTTTACAGTTATGTATTCAGTGACCTGGCCTTTGAGTAGAAGCGGGGTTGGAGGTGACCTTGTTTTGATACAAACCTCTCTGTCTTCCTCGTGCAAATGTGGACTAGTTAGCATAACAACAACATGATTTACAGGTCCAGTCACGACACAAGTGCCGCAGTTTCCTCTTGAATAGGCTTCATTGGGACAATCTCTCCACACGCCGAAAAAAACTTAACGCAATGCAAATGTTTAAAATAATTAAAGGGCCTTCCCCGGTGTATCTGCGGAACCTATTTAGCATCCGCAGTACACCGTATGATTTAAGAGATTCCTATATCAAATTAGACTTACCCAAGCCACGCACTAACTATTGCAAGCGTGCCTTGGGCTACAGCGGGGCGGTACTATGGAATAGCCTACCCGTCAATTTACGGAAACTAGACTCTCTTGGATGTTTTAAAAGGGAGATTGACCGACTCTGCAAAAGTTGTTAGTCGGGCTCCCACACGGCAATCTTGTAAAACAGTTTTTTTAAAATGTAATGTAATACTCCAGATTTTACCGTGTATAAATTAAGTAAGTAAGCAAGCAAGAAAGCCATTTTTTCCTTGCGATGGTGATGCCATTTTTTCTAAATTTGTCGCGTCGCCAAATCACAGGTGTAGCCACCATCGCGCAAGTGCTCCAATGGGGACAGCTAAAAATCGCAGAAAAGAAATCGCGAGAAGTTCAATGCGTCGAGCTTCTCGCGACAACATCACATACTTAATCGTAACCATAACAAAATTCTCGCATCTGATTGGATGATTTTTGCCCAAATTGGACAGTGTTGTTGGACAGTAAGCGTCATGCCTCAGTTATTGGATAGTGCGCGCCATCGCGCGCACGCTGGAAGAGCACAGTTGCACTTTCATATTTTCTTTACTACGCATCTCAGGGTGAAAACTTTTTTTTTTCCTGAAAAGTTTTTCGTTTATTGCTTTCTCGAATTTTGTTATAGATACGATTAATTGGTAACAGGACTTTGTGTCGTCCAATTCGGTCTGTAATCATACTCGTGATGAAGCACAAAATAGACAAATAGAAGATAAGGTGGAAACTGAGGCTTAAAACAATTTCATTGAAATTTTGGTGCAATGAGAACACAGTACATGTGGTGCCACCATAACAGCTCATTTAACAACCTGTTTAATGGAACCTCCAACAGAGCTTCCACGTCCTCTAGTTATCATCGCAAAAAAAACATCATAACATCGTGAGAAGTCCACAGACGTTTACCCAGAGGGAATAAAATCGCAATTAAAAGTCACCGCAAAGATCGCATTTATGACTTATGTTTATTATATGGCAACGATAGTGCGATCGATTTGATTGGCTGCTGAGCGGGCTGGATTTCCTTCCAACTACCGCGGGCATTACAAAAATTTTTGGTCGTCCGGCGATTCTCGCAAGTACAACGACAAACCTCAAAGCAAACTTTTCTCTCAATAATGGCTGCATTTAAAATTACGAATGACGCGGAACGTTCAGATGATGAGTCCTATACTATTGTTCTTGAAAGGAAGAACAAGCCAAACTGTACAACTTCCGGTGCAATTTTAATAAAAAGCCATATAATAAATAACTTGTTAACCTCAGCCGTTTGGTCATTACTGCGAAATCTCAGACCTCGGCCTTGATACTGACCCCGCTAACGGGTCAATACATCAAAGCTTCAGTATGAGATTTCTCTGTAATGACCTCACTCTCGGTTAATAAGTAGTATATAATTTGATCTTTGCTCATTAGACATGGTTGAAACACGTGTATTTTCCCACTCACCTCTTTGAGTTTTCCCAGGAAAAGTAAACAAACGGCCACATTATTGACAGCCTGTACAAAACATAAGGATCTTCTCGGTAAGGAGAATTCATGAAACTGACTCCTGGTTAACAACTATCCACCGAATTGAAGAGGTGGCTAGTGGTGGATATTTACCAAGCCGCGAACCAACACTGAGGTGAATAGTTGTTTTAGTATATACTAACACAGTGAGATAATATAGCACATTATGATGATTTTCAATCCTTTTGTTGCTGCAAAAATTACAACATTTTCAGGCGCAAATTCCGCGTGAATTGCTCGGAGGTGAATAGCACAGGATATCTAAAGTTTGAGTAGCCAATCAGCGCGCGCGTTCAATGCTATCCACTGTTTTAGTATAAACTAACATTGGATAATTAATGACACAAAGCTTCTGCACTTGCCACAGAATTATAAGGATCCAGCTTCGTAGCAGCTATAAAATGTCTGTGAGCTTCATCAAACGATCCAGCAGACAACGCCATTAAGCCTCTGAAATAAAAGGAGAGAAATTTCTCGGGATTAATTTCCATGGCAACATGTCACCAATATATATCTTGCGAAAGGCAAGGGCTTCTGGTATAAAAAGAATCTGGCCACAGTGTTCCAAGAAACTCAATAGATATGAACTTGACTCATTTTTATTGGCTGTTTGAGTTATAAGAGGGTCCCCTATACCACTTTGCAAAATGCATTCACGTAAAAATATTGAGACTTTTCGCGCGTCACGGATAATCCCCAAACTTCGTTCACGTTCACGTAAAAATTGAGTAATTCACATTTCACGTTAAATTGAAAAATACATTCACGGATTAATGGTCCACGTCGAGTAACCTGTTTAGGCTCCAAAAGGTAGCTCGTTTTTCTTGCGATAGACGTATTCGGCTAACGTGTTTACACCCTTGTTGCCACCCAATTCAGATCATGTGATGATTCATTTGGGAGGTAACCATTGTGCAATTTGTCATACAGAACTGATCGCATGGAAGTATGAACAAACAGAACAATTGTGACCTCCCAAATGAATCATCACATGATCTGAATTGGGTGGCAACAAGCAGATAAACACGTTAGCCGACTCCCTCTATCTCGTTGTCACGGTTTTTTTCTTGTATTTCGTGGTTTCCTGTCATGTACGGGTCAGAAAAATAAAATAACTTTAAATTAATTCACGCAAACTAAGGTCGTTCACGAATCTGGTTTAATTCAACTTTATTAACGTGTCACGCTTAATTCAAAAACCGCTTTCAAGTCGAAACGGTCTTGATAAGGGAAATCACGAATCACGATTAAATAAAAAGCCTAAATCACGTTTCACGAGCAAAAAAATCGTCCCAATCACGTTTCACGAAAAAAGTATTGGGGGCCCTCTTTTAAGTGCCGAAAGTAAAATTCGCGTTTGCCTTTATTTTACTTTACTTCGCCGGCTTCGTTTTAGTTTAGTTTGTGGAGCAGGATGGTCGAGTGCATGGTTTAGGGTGCTGAATTCAATTTATTAGGACAATTTTCACGGGCTAAACAGAGTAAACCGACCCCGTTTTTTCCTTTAATTTCCTCACGGTTGTTCCCGGCTACCAATCAATGTTCTACACAATCCCCGATGCCGCTTTACTTCTCAACATGATACTCAATGAAACATAGAATGATTTATTCGAGATGACAAGTCGAAAAAATTGGGAACAAGATCGCGGTATCCAGGGAATCATCCCAGATTTTGACCAAATTTATGACCTGTTTTGGGTGTCTTTTTTTTTTTCATTCATAAACTGCTTCTCAGTCGCCAGTGAGATGAAATCAAGTAAAGTTTTGAAAAAAAGGAGCCACAACAAGTTACAGTGTACCCGATTTCATAAGGAAAACAAGACGCCTGGGGGCGTTAACGTGGGATGCATTGGTCGATGAATGTGTACACACAGTCACTTTGGTTATACGTGGACAATGGGAATTTAATGATGACTCAGTACAGCATGACAAACACACGATGGTTAACTAGTCTCCTCGCCACCAGTGATGCATTCGATACGAATTTGCTGATCAAACCATGATCGAAAAAATATTCGGCACTTTCATTTCGAGGTTATTTGTTCCGCGTCAAGTGCGTGCGGTGGACAGTAAGCAAAAAATAAAGTAATAATAATATACTGTTTATAGTGGATGTGCACTTAGCTATGCAAGCTAGTTCACAGGCACTCCACTTAAATCCATAGAAACAAATAATTCAAATAAACTTAACATGATAAGAATCCCAACCGGCGGGGGGCAAACCGGTTGGCTATTTTACAAGGATGACCGAGGAGTTGAACCAGGTACTTACCCAGAACAACACCAGCTAGTGGCCAGAGCGGGATTTGAACCCGGGTCATCGCATTGAAATCAATCGCCCTAACCACTCGGCCATCCTGCCACCCCTTCAAAGTCATTTAACACCATCCAAAAACACCAATCAACTTTATACCCCTGTTATGATTTACTTGAGGAGATTTCTCTCTCAAATTTCTGAAATGCCTATGAATGTTGCGCTGTCTGACCCCCATACCAAGTCTCGCAATCTTGCTTGATCAAATGTCAAACTATGCAAATTTGTGTTAAAACAGTCAAGCGTACAAAATGCAAAAGAGTCAAACTTAAAAATATCGTTTTCTTTTCGTTAGGACAAATACAAAGAGTACGAAGCTTGTCACACTCGATTATAATGTAAATTATTCACAGTTGAAAACACGAAACTAAAGCAATGAACGGAACAAATCAATCTCTTTTCAATAATTCAAATACTTCACTGTGTCGCGGCGCTGTGAGAATGAAATCTTTACTTAAAAGGTTTTCTCCGACAAATGAGCTTGTTTAGAAAGAGGAACTGTGGCTGATCAGCTAGCAACACTGTTTGGCGATTTCAGCATCACATGGTTCCTTAAAGTACAGAAATAAAATCGAAAGAAGACGACCAGAAAAAAAAAAGCCAACAACACCGGTTTCAAATAAGGTCACCCATCCGAGTTGTAACCCCGGCCAGCAGGGCTTAACTTCAGTGAGAAGCAAAAGCACGTGGCTAATTGCCATATGAGACTACAATGACGACGAAACTCGCCCGAATCTTTATACGTGGTCTGCCTACGCATCCCACGTAAAAACTTGAAAAAATCGGCCCGAATGTCATCCATTTAAGAGTAGTTTCCGTGAGCTAAAACAGAAAGTTTGGCCACTATTTTTCGTTTGGCATTGACCAACAGGTCCCCGGCTTTGATTTTCAAAGTTTTACCAACAATCCATGATATTGCCCCTTTGAACCACATAAAATCTGCACATACGGAAGCCAGGGGGCTCTTACTTGTTCATAACTACACTGCTAAGTGATTTGGGATCCCCAGTGGCTTTAGACTCCACCAGCTTGAAGTAGCTTTGTGCTGTCTCCAAGTCTCCAAGCTGAAAAACACGCAAAAACAGGGGTCACGGCTGATGTACGTCAGGTCGAACCAACTACGTCATCAAGTATTTTGGTGTCAGTAGTAGCACGCGTTTGCATAGATGGGGGTACACCTGAACGCCGTTTTTTCGTCACTGACTTAACATGGATTTGATGTTAATAACTCGTTCGCACTTGACTTTGCTTTTTCTAATTCTGATAATCGGTTTCTTGTCCTTTGAGGTCTGTTCTTTGAGGTCTGGGCTTTACAACTCCCACGTGTCAACTACTTTATAAATGGTAAAGAAACTTTATTAAAACACGGTAATAATTTTAAAGCTGTAAGATTGTGGGGCCGTGTGAGAGATATGTTTCTTTTTGCGGAGAGGGGAAAACCGGAGTACCTGGAGAAAAACCTCTCGGAGCAAGGATAAGAACCAACCAACTCAGCCCACATGAGACATCGGATCGGAGAACCGAACCCGGGCCACATTGGTGCACTTATTTACACGAATTGGTTGTGTGCCACAGCGGTCGAAAAGTAAGCATCTCCCGACAAGTCCTGAGGCACATACAGAGCAACAGTAGGCACAATGGAACATGGCAATAGCAGATCCAGGGTGACATAATAACAGTGGATTCACAGGAGCTTCTCAATTCCTTTAACCCCTTCGCTACGTTGCCAATCATTTTCTTGGCTTCGCTGCTCAACTTTGCCGTTGCGCGAACAGTGAGGCTGGATATGCAACTAGGTGTGGTACCTGTAAGTAGATTCTACCGATGCCAGACATCAAGCTGAATGAACTGGAAGGATCTTTTTTTATGATAGACTCAAACACAGTCACCGCTAGACTGTAATCCTACAAAGTAGAAAAAATTAATATAAAAAATAGAGACAAAGCCCACGTAAAAAATCATTCTATAACTCAGTGACAAGATCAGATAGGAACCACATTTCGCCTTACCTTCATTCCAAGGAAACAGTTTCCTATTGAATAAAGGACTCGCACTTCTCTGGACACCCACAGTTCTATCGCAGCTGAAAACAAATGAGTTTAATTAAGATACGAAGGCAGGAGCGGAGCATGGGAAGAAGGCAGCAACGATATATTTTTTCACGATACCATACGTATCTCGATACTTGTGCCGCGATACGACACATTCCTGCATGTAACGCATTGCAACAGCGCATGCGTTTTTGTTTATCCACGAAAGATTGCGATGCAAAAGAAAGGGAAGGAAAGAGAGTTACAAGGCCACAAAAACAGCGGGACAATAAAAATACGCCTCCACCCCGAAAGTATTATTTCCTTTTTCTCGGCTCTGTTACTTTTGACCTTCCTTTTGTGACAAACACTGCCAGCCAACACGCCAGTCATGACGGCTAAACCATCCTCTCAGAAAGCATTTTTCAAGCGGTTATGGACAACCTTGTAAAATGTTTGCAAAACGTCACCAAAAACATTAGCAACAAACACACCAAGAGAACAACACTGTTTGTACCCATTCGATTTTCATCTGTCATCTCTCCATGGCTTCCATCCTCCATCAGATTCTCCCTCAGGTTTTTCACCACCTTAGCACAGTTCCTCTGCAGCTCGTACAAATTATCCAAAGCATCTCTGGGCCTGCCCATGTACTGCGGCAATTCAGCCTGCAGAATCCGCATGGAGAAAGGTACCATGGATCCTACAGAAAAAGCAGATAGCAACTGATTACAATACTGCTAAAAGTCTATTAACCCTTTCAACCCTAAGAGTGATCAGCATCAAATTTCTCCTCACAATATCAACACTTAATAAAACAGAGAGGTCATGAGAATTAAGTACAGGATCACACAAGATAAATTTATTTTTGTTTGGATGATCTTTTAAGAATTTCTCCTCACTATTTCTTAACGAAATACACAGGGGCGACAAATGAGAATTTAAATTTTGATCTTAGGGTTTAAAAGGTAACCCTTAACATCTCAATAGTGACCACCATCTAACTTCTCCTTAACATAATCACCAGCTCATCAAGCATACAAGGTATGAGAATATAGGAAATGATCACAGGGATCAGTTGAGTTCATGTTCATACAAATTTTCTCTACATGGAACATATATGTAGGAAACATAAGGAATATATGAATATTCATACTTGGGATGAAAGGGTTAGAGCCTGCGAATTATGTTCTTTACCTTTCCTGCCAGGGTATGTATCTGGGTAAAATTCGTAATACAGGTCAGGTTGGGTAAAACTCCCAAAAGCTTCCAACTCAACTTCAGCAGTGCTAAACATCTGTAACTTGAAGAGGAGAGCTATTCTGCAAAACCAAACCTAGCACAGACAGAAACAACACAAAAATTAGATCAATGTTGAATGATCACTTTAACTCACTATAATTTAGAAAACGTTTATTAATAGATCAGTGAAGAAACATGCTCAGTCTTGAAATCCTTATCAAATTATCTTTACTTAGGCACACAAAACTGTGGCTAGATCAAGCTTGAATTTGGAGCAGTTTGGCCGAATGGTCATTGCTGTAAACTTGGTTGCCAACAAGCCAAAGACCTGTAGCTGAGGGGTTTTGTTAAGATTTTGAGCAAGAAGGCAACTGATTTTCACAAGCAGGCAAAGTGTTTTGGCTTAATGTCTTCCTAAAAAATTACCTTCAGATACTAATAGCAGGCAGACAAAACTATACTTTTCAGTTTACATCTGGGCAATCTGCCCAGTATCTGGTAATGAAACCCCACAACATGAACATATGCCTACCTGTAGAGTCTTGTGAGTGTGCAGTGCTCTCTGACCCTTCTGATCAAAACCCTGACCATGAGCTGTGAGGAATCTAGTGGTAAACTCAAGAGCAGCTCTCCAACATTGGGCCCTCTGTATTGAAATTAGAAAACTAGTTTTCACTGGAAAATGAAAAGAAAAACTAAAGGGCAATTTAGACAGGGAATTTTTGCTTACTACTGTTGTATGTAACTTCTGTAACTACTTGCGCCATGCAAAAAATCCCATACGACACTTGTTGTTCAATATTACCTATGCCTACCACTGTCGTATGGCTTTAAAAGATGATTCAAAATCCTACGACAATTTTAGGCTGTGTGCGTCTGTGATAGAGAAGTTGTAGGGGCATTCACACGGCACAACTTTGTTATACCTTGTGTCACATACTCCAAGACGTGCGACAAATTGTGCCGTCTAAACCGCCCTTAAAAAGTAAAAATTCCTTTGAATGGTAAACAGAATTAATGAGTGACTATATTTTGTGACTGACTTAAAAACCTACTACCATTTTGTAAACCATCATTTTAATCCAATCCTGACTTGCAACAGAGAAAATCATAAGTTACACACCAGCAACTCTCTCAATCCTGACTCATCCAATGGTACGCTATCAACACTCAAGGGTTTTCTGGTCTCTACTTCTTGCTCGCCCATAAACTTTGTCAACAGTTCTTTTATTGGGTCCAACTGAAAAAAAGTCATGTCTCATCATTAGGAATTTTTTCAAAATGTTCCAAGCCATGACATGTATAATGGCTACAAAAATTAATGTCAATTAGGGAAACTTATTTAGAAGTATATTAAATATCACTCAGATTAATTCTCCCAAATATTACTGAAAGAAGTTTAAATCTACTATCTGTGGCCATGTTCAGTTTTAAAGTATAACACACCATTAAAGCAAAATAAAAATCTTACAAACATGCACTTGTTTGCCTGTATGTCAGTATGTATTTCACTAAATTTACTGACTAAATTTTCATGTATTCTAAATTATAGTTATTTTTTGGTAACTCAAGGATCATGAAAGTAGACTTTACTCCACCTCCCTACCTCCCACTCCCCCGAACAATAATGCAACCCTACCTGTGGTCCCTCAATGACTAGCCCAGGAGAGGTCAAGAACCGTTGGTCCACATCTGCTGGGTTCAACATTCCTGAACCGATGGTAACAAGGAACTGATTGGTCTGTGGGTTGCATATCCATGCCGAGTTCCTCCGCTCGGCTTCAGTTTGCTTACTCCTCACCCACTCCCCATCAGGAGTTGGTGGTGCAGAAGATGGTTTTGGATTCTGGTGAAGATGAAGTTCCAGTGAACTAGGTTTGGTATGTGATGATTGCAAGCTCTTTGCAACATTCAATGGATCATCAAATGCTTTAGCGGGTTGACTTTGCATTGGTGCAAGTGGTGGCACGTCCTCTTCAGATTGCCACAATTGTGATTCTTCTTGCAATGCATCCTTCGTATTTAAAAGCAGTGGTTCCAAAGGAGGCTCAGGTGGTTCACACACTGATTGCAGCTCTGAAAGAGGTTCCACCGACTCTGAAGACATTCTGGACATTGCAGGATCAGTCTGTTGGATAACTTCAGAAAACGGGTCATTTGAAGTTGGAGCAATTATGGAATCAAAGAAGTTATGTCCTTCTATATCACCACTTGTGACTGTTGGTGATGAAAACAAGTCGCTAAGGGTGCGGTTGTTATCAGCTGGTACGCCTTGAATTTCCACACTCTGAACTGAGTCGTCTGGTTCACTAGTGTTTCTCATCTTTATGTGACTGGGACTGGAACAGGGACTGGGTTCTGGTGAACTGTCATTCATCCACTGGCCCTCTGAGCAATGAAATTAGCCGGGTTGTCAAAAAGATTTTAAGTACCGGTACAAGGAAAATCTAGGAAACTAGATGGCACTGTGGGGGTAACAACTCCATTTTTCCCTCTACATTTTCTCTTTTTACCAGCAAATTGTGGCCAGCAAAAGAGGGAAAGTAGCTGGTGATACTTGTCACCAGTGCTTTTTGACAACCTGAATTACAAAGGCAAAAATTATTTCACAGTTTCAGTTCAAAGCAAATTGGTTACCAATAGAGTCTATTGAAGCCAGGAGTCATATCGTAACTAAGTGAAGTATGATCCTCTGAGTGACAAAGGAGTGTTCAAAGTGACATTGACTGACATTTCAACAACTTGAGAGGAAGTCATCATCAGAGTCAAGTGATTTGTGGAACATCAGTAGATGGTACAAATATCCGCAACTTGTCTAAATTTAGGACACACGAGCTGACAAAATACATCAAGCTATTATTAGTGTTAATGATAATGATAATGATAATGACAATAATAATAATAAGAAGAAGAAGAAGAAGAAGAAGAAGAAGACGACGAAGAAGAAGAAGGTAGTCTATAAGGTTACCTTCTGGACTTGGACACTGCCAACCAAAAACGTTATCCATTATTTTAGGGTTTCGGTAAAGCCAGTTCTCAAACTCCTATCAACAAAATAGAGTATTGTCAAAGTACAGTTTAATGGGCATAGTTCATGTTGGAGACCATTTAAAACCAACATTGTAATGGGTTGGGGGTGGTGGGACTGGAATTGTCCCAAGACGTTCAACCTGCATTGTTGCTCATTGGCAAGTCTTCCCATGGGTCAATGCTGATACTTAATCCCACCCATTCAAGTCAAAACTTTTATTGTGGCATGATATTCCTTCTTTTCATCTGGTAATAAAGCTGGGTTTTGGATTACATTTTCTGTAAGATGTGGTGTCTATAATAAAACAAACAAACCTTCGCAGAAAGTTTCCCAGTTTTTGAGACGTTACAGGTTTCAAAGGCATCACTGACAATCCTATGTAACAAAACATTTTTATGGTTAACTTCGAAAACTCTTACATTATACAGGAACCCAAAAGTCTGAGCATAGCCTTGGCACAGTGATGAGAGTGTTTGCGTTTCACCAATGTGTCCCAAAATCAATTCCCAAACTCGGCATAAGTGGGCTGGGTTTGTTGGTTTTTCTCAGGGTACTCCAGTTTTCCACTCTCCTCAAAAATCAACAACTGATTAGATTTGAATTGATTTAGGGTTTATTTCATTTCACTTAATTTAGAGTACATCTGATTACTGTCTCCTTGATTAGTAGAGCACCTGTGCTCGGCTAGACAGATTTGAGACTTAAATACCGGTAAAGTTGTTATTATTATTATTATTATTATTATTATTATTATTATTATTATTATTATTATTATTATTGGTCACAAGGCTTGCATTGTGCAGTTTCAGAAAAAAGGGGGAGGGTGTGGCAAAAAGGGGGTGGCAAAAAGCAAAATTTTTTAAAGAAAAGTATGAAGTTAAATTAGAATTTCCAGAGGGGTGGGGGAAGGGAGGGGGGTGAAAACCAAAAAACCTTCCCTGGGAGGCAGGGGGGGATTTATGGATATTTTCTGGAACCACACATTCTGAATTATGAACATTAATACCTTGTCACAGTTTCAATAAGCTTGTCTGCTCCACCCCCCTCTTCAGGCTGTTCTGCATCTTCTACATTCTCGAGTATTGTCTGAGCAGACTCCAAAGAACTCAAAAGAACTGCTGTCAGTTCATCTCTGCTAACACCACCATCCTCCGCCTGTAATGCAAGTTGAAAATCAAATGCAGCATAAATGTCTGAACATAATGTAAAAGTTGTCTCTACATGTCCAAGAAACTAATTAGCTGATAGTTTATATCCTTTTATCATGCTAGTTTGTATCTTAAATTATAAGTTTGAATTGATAGACTGACTGATTGGCTGACTAACTTATTGATTTCGTCAATAGATCGCTAAGTTAGTCAGTCCATCAGTCAGTTTTAAGTTGATCAATAAACTTATGATTGACTGACTGTCTGACTAACTGATTGGTTGGCTCTCCATGACAGAACTTTTGATCAATAATTGATTGATCAAGGTCAGACACCCTCTTGGAACTGGCAGTTACATAGCCCATCAGTCTCTTTAGCCTTCACAGCAGTCATTGTCAGTCATTTAGCTGAGCAGGAGAAGTATGAGCCAAGCAGGAGTCACACAGGGGCATGGGTAGAAAGGAGAAAAAACATTAGGAGCAGGGGGCACATGGTCTCTTAATTTCTTAGCTAGTTTTTGCCCATGTCATCATGTGACCCCTGCTTGGTTCATGCTTCTCCTGTTTGGAAACAACTGCTATGCAGGCTACAGTCTCTTAAGGGGATTGATAAAAGCTCACAGATAAGCATCCCAGTGTATTTTACATGTCAATCCAAAGTGTTGAAACACAATACATTAGGAAGTGACAATTTGAAAGATTATGTGTTAAAAAACCAAAGATCATGGAGAAGATTTCCGCACAGCCCCATAAATCTTGCCAGATCATGTTGGCTCTTTCTGAAGGTACCGGAGCACAAATGATGTAAAACAAAAGAAACAAAAGACATAACACAAAAGAACACCAAATATTAAAGACTAATTCCAAGTGAACAAAATACAAATTGTTATGCTCCCCGGTACCTGCAAACAGACCCATCATGTGTACATTAACAGCTTTGACAAGCACTGTGAGTAACTTTGAACAACTTATCAATGAAACCTTCGCCAAAATATACTTCTATACTTTATAACAAACCCAATGACAATTCACCAAATTGAAGATGTGGAACAACAATCTGCATTTATCTTTAACTGTTCCATGTAAACACAATGCTATTCCTCCAATAAATTCTTCCAAGTCAATAGTACCGTTCTGCAAAAGGTAAAGTGATAAGACATTATTAATTGGGGTAATATACACTGAATGAGTATATGAGTAATCATATATTTTGTCACATTGTTCTAACCAATCAAATTGCAAAAAAACAGTTAAACTTGGGAATTGCATGTTCTATAGTAAGATTGTACGGTAATAACCTACCTCATTTCTGTCGAACGCATGAAAAAGACGTTCAGCAATAAAACCTGGTAACCTGAATCTTTCGGCAAAATCTTGTCGATTTATGAGGGACAATTCAACATGTCGCGTTCCGTCCTCTCTTTTGGTTGAAATCTCATTGAAAACACCCTCAATATTTTCTAATTCCAAGCTGCTGAGTTTCTTTACTGCATTTTTGTAGCGTTCCTTGGAACCTCCATGACCCATTTCGCTTAAATCGCGGAAATATTTCGCTCACATCTTGGAAAATTTTAACCCAAAATTGAAATTCCAATTTTTGCGTTTTTTTGCAACTTTTAGGTACTTCGTGTAAGGTAAATGTAATGTCCTAAAGGCACTCGCTCTCCTTTTATTATGTGGTTCGGTTAACTTGCTGCTCTGAAAGCTTGTTTCTCTCTTACTGTGCTAATTTGTTTCATTAATTAAAACCCGTTTATGATCCACACTGAACTGTTATTTCACAAGCTAAACCAATCACACTCATGATCATCCCAGATTCAGCGGCTGTGATCCTTGATTCTATATATCTCATTACGACTCTAAAAGTGCCTGGGAAAATAATTTGTACTAATCTTCCCTAAATTAATTTTTCAAGTAATGGAGCTTTGGGAAAGAGCGCTCATTAAGCACCAATTTTAAAATGATAGAGAAAAATTAGCAAAAAAAAGCCACGTAAACCAATTATTCATATGCTCCGCGCACGTGAGTCATAAATTATGTATGTCATTTAATAGTTCATTTGTCACCCTCGTTTTTATTGTTTTGTATTTAATCCACGCCACAATCCCATTATTTCATAGGTTTTCATGATCAATACACGGCAAGTGTTTGTTACACCAATTTAAACAGAAAAGGAGAAATTAAGCTGTAACACCGCATGCACGAAAAGTGAAGATGATGGTACTGTAAATGATTATGATAAATAAATTAACCGGTGTTCGGGCACGACTGACTGATTATTCATCCTACAGGACTGGATAAAGTTCAGATCACATGTATGAACGTTAAGTATTTAGCACCCTTTTCAAAAAGAAAAATTGAAATCACCAAATTCTAAGTTTTCTGGAAAATGATGTGCGCTTGGCGGTAAATTTTTCTTTTTTTCCCCCTAACTTCAACAGTCAGAATTGTCCACATTGTGCAAGCTGAACCCAATTAAAATAACCGAAAAATAATCCGTGGCGGCTGGATAACCTGAATATAAGTTTTTAAATTAAGTTTTTCTCGCTGGCGGTGTCTTCTTTGTCTTCCTTGCTTAATCGTTGACTCCTTTGAGGTTTTGCGACAATATAATACGCCATGATAGATTTTTTATATAAGCCGGCCACACAACTCTTCTAAGTTTTTTTCCCTTTTAGAGAGGTTTGAGAATTCATCCGGCGAATTTTTCTCAAAGAAACTGGAAGGAAATTTGGTCAGTTTCAAGGTGACTGAAAAACGAGTTCAGTCTACCGCAGCAAGCCCTTCAAAAAGCTCCTTAGTATTTTAACCTAAATACCTTGTAATCTCACTTTCTCGACAAATTTTTCTATCTTGATCATTTAATCAAGATAAATCGTGTCTGAATCGTGTGGCAACTTTGTTTTTTTTAAAGGTGGGTTTGTCACAAAAATTTTAACAATTTTCTTACTTTTCTACTACTTTTAGTGTTGTTTGGGCTTTCATAAAAAAATAAACACAAAAACGCCAGCTGGATTTTTTTAATCGCATTATAGGTGCAACCAACAGGATTTAGGGACCGTTTATTTATGGGACAGGGGTGGGCTCTCGGGATGAGAGGCGAGGCACGCCAAAAAAATATGACTTTTGAGGTGGGGCTGGCCAAAAAAAAAACAAAGAAAAAGGGGGAGGAGGCCGAGCGAAATCCTGAGATAAAAAATAGTGGGAAAATAGCTGGTGTAGCCTATTTTGGAGGGGGGGTTGGGGGGGGCTCATCCCCTAAAAATCTTTTTGAGGGGCGTCATGTGACTAAAACTGGAAAACTGGGAGGGGGGTCATACAATTTGCAAATGACACTCCCCCAAATCCCATCAGCCCCCCTACCCGATAAAAAATGGACGGCCTTTAGAATTCCACCGTTGTGCTATCGTTCTAGTCCACAAGATATTTGCGGCTGATTTGTTTTGCGAACGGTTTTAGTTCCATCCATCATCCGTAGTTCAAATGAAACAGGAATCAGCGCTTCATCTGAGAAAATACAGAAGTGATGTCATTCGTAAAAAACTCAGTTGACAAAACAGCTCACGTTCGGAGACGATATCGGCCTTTTCAAATTGCCGACGATATAGATACAGAATGTTAAACATCCTTAGGCCAGTTTTAAAAGCACGTTATTGTCTGAGTGAGAAACACTTCAACTGCCAAGAAGGAGAACAATAAATACTTCAGGATGAATTAACTATAAACCCACTTTTCGAGTTTTCTTAGTGCGAAAAGGAGGTACTTTCCGTAAGGACGTGTTAGTGACTTTTCATGGCTTGAAATGTTCGGTAATCATTTTTTTTTTCTATCAAAAATACTTCACATATAAAGCTGGATCAGATCAGATCAGTATGAGAGGATTTCGTGAAATATATACCAAAGCCATACTCATGATGCTTCCTGTTTTGTTCATGCAGACAAACCGAGTTCCTTGTTTACTTCCTGAAACAAGTTAATACTCAGAGGACTTCACTTTTTGCTCGGCATGATTGTTGGAGAATGCTTGCAGTTGTTCTGCATACAGAAAATAACTAAGTTTTTGAAGATGCTTGAACTCAAGGGCAAAACTCTGATATTTTCCGATGGTTATGTAAGCAGTGGAAAAAACGGTCTAATTTATAGAGGCCGTAGGACAGTTTGACTCGTTACTTTTGACGTGTGGTCATTGCCGAAGAACATGATAAAATTTTCTTATAAAGAATTTAAATTCAGGAATTTCCTTTTAGGTATGCAGCTAAATTATGAGCCCTAAAGCACATGGCATAAGTAATGGCAATTTAATATTTTAAAAAGATTCATACCAACATTCGTAAATCAGTCTTCTAACTCCTGGGATTTTGCTCAGTGGAAATATTAGATTTTTATTCATCTCGTCGATTCTGTATCTGTTTTTCATGTAGAAAATTAGTTCGATTTTCATAAGTTAAGAAAATTTGAATAAATGTAACAAGCGAAGAAAGATCAAATGCAAAAACTGTCTTAGCTGACACTAAACGCAATATACCCGGCTTCAAGTAAACATTGCTTGAAAAACAAAAAAAAAAGAGGGCAACGATGACTCAGGGCATTGCACGCATTTGAAGTGTTATTTCGTATTCGAGAGTTCTGCATGGTCAATTTGAAACCGAAAGTCTACGATTTTATAATGTTTGTGAATTCTTGAATTAATTAGGACAAATCGATTGTTGCGAGGACGAATATTAGTTACAATTTGTTGAGGAGTTAGGCTCTTAGATATCGGATCAAATTACCAATACATGTTCGCAGACGTTATATTTGTTAAAACACTCCGGGCGATTTTTTTCTTCCCTATTATGGCGAATTAAATTTGTTGTCTTCGCCTTGCATGAGTGACACACTTAAGTCGTCGCCACTGAAATGTTTCAAAGTTTCCTGTTGGGTTACACAAAAGGGTGACGTCAGATCAAAATAGGATGGGTTGTGGTATAGTAAATGTCTATAAACCAGTTACGCAAGGTAATTTCGTCAGCTAACGAATTAAGTGGGAGAAGACGAATCTCCATCGTCTGGATTGATTCACGCCAAGGAAGTGAGGGGAGGTTGTACGCCACACAAAAGAAACCGCCATTTTGCGAGGGAAGGGACGTATCACGTGACTAAACACCCCCATTACTCAGTCCCAGCGTTTCGAACTTCAGCCATGTTTGAAAGTAATGTCAACAGTGCTTGGATTTGAGACGTTCACCTCGCGTGTTACTCTCCGAATCCGCTGTTTTGAGGCTAAATGCTTCGTCTTAGATGCCATTGGCTGGAGAAGGAATGATTTTTGATCGCGGTGGATTGTTTTGTGTTGGAATAGCTAGAGCTTGAGTTTGCAGGCAAGATGGACGAGCGACAGAGGCGAGAAAATCTTGAGCGTTACGTCCGAAATCCTCGAAACGAACTTTACGTTGAAGGGCTTTTGGTGAGTCTGTTGATTCTCTGTTAAATTTTCACCCTGTCAGGCAACTAGAATCTAAACTTTACTTTGTTTTACTTGTCAGGATGGGATTCAATCCTTGGTCTGTGATTGTGACTTTCCGGCTCTTAGACGCAACAAAAATGTCGAAAACTTCCTTCAAAGATGTGAGTTTGCAGATTTGTGGTTGAGTTATTTGCTTTTAGCGGTTGTTCAAGCTCGTGTCCTGAGATCAATTTCGTTTTATTTCAGATGAGAAGCCCTGTAAACTAATTGAAGAAAGTCGTATGAATGCAAACGACTTTCAGGTGATAAAAGTCATTGGCCGTGGTGCTTTCGGCGAAGTGCAATTGGTAAGCTACAATAACTAACTTGACCGTAAGGTTTTGACTATTTTGGGAATTTATCGCTCCTTCGAGAACAATTGTCCTCGTTAGTTTTACATTTTTCACTAATTTCTATTTATACAAGCTAAATTTCCTTCGTCGGCTTCTCCACAAATGTAATTTCCTCTCCTTATGGCAGCAGATAATTCCTGAAGGCTTGTAAGCCCTCGAGTATTTAAACGATACCACTCTTTTGAGTACTAGCGTTGTGATATGTTAGAGCTGATTAGAGCTGTTTCGTTTGGTGAAATAACGGAAAATTCAATCTTACGCTTTTCGCTTTTCAGGTGAGGCATAGAGCCTCTAAAACAGTTTATGCTATGAAACTTCTCAGCAAATTTGAAATGGTAAGTTGACAAATGCGTAAGTCTTCAAGTTTGTTATAAGCTTACTAACCGGGCAAAATGGGCAAAATATTAAGCTATTTTCTTATTATGCTACTTACAGCATTAAACTGTACCAGAGAGGCCGTAAGTGTTGGAATAAAATGTGTTTTAATCTTGGAAAATTTTCACTGGCTCGCTCTTTTTCATCGTAGAGGTTTCTCTCACTTACTCCTGAACTTAAATTAAAAAATTCAAAACTGTACATTTGTCGCGTTCACTTTCCTTGTGTGTGGAAGCTAGATCCCCAAAGCCTGCCCTTTTATGAAGGTCATTCCTTCCTTTTTATAGTGTTGTTTCTATGAACAAGCTGTTAATTAATTAATGGCAACTCTTTGGATAGTACCGCTGTGCTTTTATTCGCGTACAAAAGTGTACCCTTTTCAATCGCCGGTATGTTGTCCATTGAACAGTTATGTTTTATTTACAAATAGAGCTCATTCCTCATTTACTGGACAGACCACGTTCATAACGAGCTTAGTTTTGTGCAAGGAGTTCGGGATTAGCTACTATGAACCACACTCATTAACGTCATGAACAAATTAGTAGCGAAAGAGTCACCGTTGGATTTCAATTCTTCAGATGCCTGGGTTAATTGGGAATGTTGATTTTTGTTTATGTTGTTGATTGTACTATTCTTCAGCTCATAAATCGAAGTCTCCTGTTTGAATGCTGTTTCTTTGCAAATGGCTTCAACCAATCTTAGCTAATTACGGTTTAAAGTAAATTTTGTCAGACTGAGCTAACTTCTTATTCTAGTGTGATCGTTATAAAGAAGGACAAAAAACGTCTCTGTAAGCTTATTAGTACTTCGAAAAAATGATTTGTTAAGACAGCAAGCACGTTTAGAAGTTGCAAATCAATCACAAGAGAATTAACTTCTCCAGGATTATCTTGTAAAAAGTTAAGTAGGTAGTTTCCAAGTTGAGTGGTCACCAAAGCAATTGATTTGACAAGCTGCATAAGTGAATCCTAAGTCATTTAAGTATATTGTCATCACAGAGGTTGCTCATGACACTCTTTGCAATGTAAAGCAACATGCCTAACAATTATTTTAAGTGAAAAGGTTATCTTGTATCTTGGCATTCACCTGTTTCAAAAAGTCAAACATGAAAAAAATTGGTCAAGTGTAAACCATCAATTTTGCCAAAACATCTTACTATATGGCTAGCATCATAATTCCTCTGTGACTAATCAGTGGTTGTAGCAGCAAAGTAAACAAATTGAGCAATTGTGTTTACTAGATACTAACAATCACATTGTTTTGGGGTTCTTGTAAAGACTGTCTTCCTTTATTATAACTGTTTTACCTTGTTTTAGATTAAGAGATCTGATTCAGCGTTTTTTTGGGAGGAACGTGAAATTATGGCTCACACATCCAGCCCTTGGATTGTTAAGGTAACGTACTTTTCCACATACAACATACAAATCTGTTGTAATCAAATCATTTAGGATGAAAGTATAAACTTGTTAATACAAGCTTAAAAGTACTATAAGAGAGCATCCCACTGGAAAGTGTACTTTGCTTGTGTTTTTTTGTAATTACTTTGAAAGACAACGTTTGTCAATGCCTTTTAAACTGGTAGCAATTTTGAGAGATCTGCTCTCTACTTTGTACACTGTTAATTTCCTTGTTTAAAGCTGAAAGCATGAAAAAGTTGATAACCTTCTTTCAATTAGAGGTTGAATTCAAGCCTTGAAGAGAGTTGAGAGCCCTTGGAAAAGTAGATTCACTACTTTACTTGTGGCCTGTCTTTCAGATAGACTGTTAGGTGTTACCCTCGTTAAAGCAAGTTGATTTGATTTGATCTGAAAACTCTGATTACTTTACAGTTGCACTTTGCTTTCCAAGATGCTAAAAATTTATATATGGTCATGGACTACATGGCAGGTACTGTTAATAAATTTTACAACCCCTTCCAAGGGTTATCCCTTACAAAGAGGGCAGTATAGAGATCTCAGGAGTTGTGTTCTGATGTACCATTAAAGTCGGTATTTGGTGGGGGTTGATTGATGGGGCCACAGTCAAAGACAATTTTTAAATTCATTGAAAACAGCATACAGCTCAACATTTGAAGTATTTCTCAACAAAAGAAATTAAAGCTTGCTCTACATATAATCTTGGATCAGTATTAATCAGGTTTTAGATAATGGAGCCAGCCACTTCAGAACTTGTCTGAGAGCAGCTTTAGATGCAAGGGTTTTTGTTCATAAGAGCATTGGCATTGTCAGTTATTATAGATGGTAGGAGGTGGGTATGGGGAACATGAAGGGAAATTTTCCCATCAGGAACTGAAGAAAGTCAACTTTATAACTCTTGTCTCTGTCACCAAGATACTTTTACAGAACTCCAACAATTTCTGCTACTTAGTATCTGAATTGTGAATGGAAGAGTTCATCTGAACTTATTTTAGTGTGAAGTCACAGTGTTTAATCAACTGCTTATAGGTGGTGATTTGGTAAATCTTATGAGTAATTATGACATTCCTGAGAAGTGGGCTAAGTTCTATGGAGCTGAAGTAGTATTAGCACTGGATGCTATCCATGGCATGGGATTTATTCACAGGTATGTATATTATTTAACCTGGCAGAAAATAACGTGAAAGAGTGATTGCTACCATTCTTTGGAAAAGAGCTGCAGGTAGTCTGAAGTTAAAGAACTCAAGCAAAACGTTGTGTTAGCACCTACACTGTAGATTAATACACTCGTGAATGTTATAGCGATTTTAACTGTTACTTTTCTGACATGCTTGACTTAAATCCAGGGATGTGAAACCAGACAACATGCTACTTGATAAACATGGTCATCTCAAGCTGGCAGATTTTGGAACATGCATGAGAATGGACAAGGTAAAAACTAGTCTTTGTTTTTCCACATTATCTAAACTGGAAAATTTGCCAAGACGTTTGTTAGGTATTTTGGTTCAAGGAACATTCCATTTGGCCATTTCCCAAGTGGGATTAAGAGATGAGGAAACAGGAACTATCTAAACTGCCATCAAAACCAATGATCACACAGTTGATGATAATCAACCCTGGAGTGATGGCAAATATTTTGTTATTAATTTTGAAGGATGGTATGGTGAGATCAGACACTGCAGTAGGGACGCCTGATTATATCTCTCCCGAGGTAAGGAAAAAA
Organism: Galaxea fascicularis; assembly: GCA_948470475.1. NCBI lineage: Eukaryota > Metazoa > Cnidaria > Anthozoa > Scleractinia > Euphylliidae > Galaxea > Galaxea fascicularis. Next base: position 3,665,671 of record OX419345.1, on the reverse strand, counting down.
TTATAATATAACTAGACAACACTCATCAAGTAACAAAAATTTAAAGATTTGTCTGTATGTAAACACTGTCAACTTGTTTGCTTTTAAAATAAAGTAAAACTTATCATTGGTAACATTGGGATTGTCCATCTCTTCTACCAAACAAGGACATCATGTTACAAATACTTGACAAAAATCTCACAAAAAATAACTATGACAATATCTGAATAACTTTCTATAGATTATAAACAAACAAATGGAGATTTCCAAGGACAAATGTTTTTACTGTCTAACTCTCAACATTGAATGTGTGGAACATTGTTGTTTTGGCCTAGACAAGGAACTTAAGTTTAGCCGTGATCTCTTTTGACAAAAATCATTAACATACCAAGCAGTAACATTTGTGATCTCCATGTGAAATGACAGTATAATTTTCTCTGAACAGCTTTATGTATCTATCTTGGGTATTAAGATGTAAATAGTTGTTGTGTGTTTTTGTTAGGTTCTTAAATCACAGGGTGGTGAAGGCTACTATGGCCGAGAATGTGATTGGTGGAGTGTAGGAGTATTCTTGTATGAGTTGCTCATTGGTAAGTCTGAGTGCACAGACTAAGCAGTGTTGGTTCCAAGGATTTCATTAGAAGATGGCAACCATCAAAATCCACCACTTACTTTGTCAGAATTTACCTCCACTGCTGCCTTCTTTGTATAGATTTTCACTCAAATGATTAAAAGAAAATTATCAAGTCACCACCTACCGGTACTTTGGTAACCTCAGACAGCTATTTCAAAAAGTATTGAAACCCCAGTGATTGTCAGAACTGTCTCTTATTTTTGAAGTAGGTGGGGATATCCAAAAAATAGCCAGGGGTTTGAGATGTTGTAGTGAAGTCAACTTGCTGGTTTTATATCAAAGTAGCTGCGGATATACCTCAAAGTATGAGGGGAAAATCCCTGGTCCCTGGCCCTTCATGACAGCCCTGATGATACAATTGGTTTCCTGGAATTGTCTTTTTTAGTGTCACTGTATTCACTATCACCATTTCATTAAAATATTTTCAGGTGATACTCCATTTTATGCAGACTCACTCGTAGGAACTTATGGTATGTTTACAAGATCTAGAATGTATTGCTTTATTGTACCCAGGGACCCAGGCACCTAATGCACATCACAAGCAATTTTGCATGCTAGTACATGTTGTATGAAGATGCGAAGTGTCATGTAATTCAAAACTTCATTGGAATGCATGATCTTAGTGCATTTATTGGAGGAAGAATTTTGGTTTGATGAGTTACAGTACTCAGTTCTGCAATAATGCTGCTTTTGGAACTTGTTTACTTATTTTCCCCTTGTTTTTCTTCCTTTATAGGAAAGATCATGGATCATAAAAACTCCTTACAGTTTCCAGATGATATTGAAATATCAAAGGATGCAAAGCATTTAATCTGTAGCTTTCTTACAGACAGGTAAGTTATTTTGTGCCACATACTTTGCTTTGTTCTGGCATCCAAGGTAATTCAAGGTTCTTGTTGTCTTGCAGAACCCAGAGAATTGGGCAGAAAGGAATCGCAGAAATTCAAAAGCATAGATTTTTTATCAATGATCAGTGGGACTGGAACTCTATACGTGATGGTAATGAAACATAATACATAGGGTTCAGCTAGATGTACTACTGGATTGAGTGAGTGTGTGTAAAATTAATGGGTTTTAAACTACTTTTCTCTATGAGTTAAAGGGTTGAACTATTCCAAAAATGCCTGTTGCATGATTAGAGCAAAAGCAGTTTGGGCCCGTTTCCTCAAGTGGCCCATTTTCTGTTTAATCAGTGTTACTATTACCCTTTTAACACCTTTTGATCACGGAGTAATTGGTCTGTGATCATGGCTAACCTAGCATGACTGTATTTACCTGATCAACCTATACTGATTGGTGTAGATACCAACAAGGAACCCTTAAATTCCAGGTAGATGCATATTGATCTTATTATAACAGCTGATTCAAGACCTATTTGTTTGTCATCTCAGCTATTCCCCCAGTGGTCCCTGAGCTAATTAGTGATGATGACGCCACACATTTTGACGACATTCCTGAGCCAGACAGTGGAGAGGAGTTCTTTCCTACTCCAAAGGTAGGATTTAGAGTGCGCCCTCTAACTCTTATAGCAAATTATTTTAATCTCACCTGAGCCCTTTCAAGTGAATGCCATTATAGTGTTTAAGAAGGGATTTCTTTTCTCTGGGTAAACACCAGAGTTTTTGGATCAGCCATGATCAGTAGTCAGGCATGTTTCCAATGGAAAACTTGTGGAGTGCTTATCATCCCAAACTTGTAAGTGGTGTTGGAACCATGGCACAGTGTTTCCTTTGTGGATTAGTCTTAGGACAGGAGAACTTACATGTTTATCTCTTGGCATCATTCCACAGGCTTTTGCTGGCAACCATCTTCCTTTTATTGGATTTACCTACTCTGAAACTGTCACGTAAGTATGGCAAAGAAATGTGTTTAGCCTGATCATGGGATATTCTTAGTTATTTAAGACAAATTTGATCACATTGTAGGGGCTGAAAGAAGTGTTTAGGGGTTGTGAAGTGAAATAAAGTAAATATTGTTATCAATGCTTCTGTTTCCCCGGTAGTTGTCCCAGTGAATAAAGTGAATACATGGAAATCAGTAATTTGAGTTGGTGATCAGATCTACCCTAGGCACAGGGCTTCTTGAGAAATCCTAGCAAGCATCAAAGAGGAATTCTAGGCACACTAATTTGCCATTTCTACTTTGGCAGGTGGAATGATGTGCAAGGCAAGGGTTCTGATGGCATGGTGAGGATGGTAAATAGGACAATTCACTCTCATTCATTTGTCTTTCCTGTTGATTTAAATGTACCTAACCTATGGATCAACTGGAAAAAAATACTTATGTTCTTTGTTGGCAGGACGGGAGTCGTGGCAACAGTGGCAATGAAAGTGGACCAAAGGTAAAAATTACCTTATGCAGGGCTGTCACTAATTTTTGAAGTAGGTGAGGATATACAAAAAATAACTGGGGATTTGAGTTGCTGTAGTGAAGTCAACATGCTGGTTTTAGACCAAAGTAGCTGGGGATATACCTCAAAGTATGAGGGGAAAATCCCCAGTCCCCGGCCCTTAATGACAGCCCTGCTCATGTCATTTTGTTCATGTTTATTACCACTCATTCGTTTACCCTCAATCAGATACAAACAAAACCAAAACAGACATCTTTATTTAATCTCAGTAATTGTATAGCACATAAAGTGTCAGTTTGACCAAGCTAAACAAATAAATATTGTTTGAGTGCTGGACACATCTGTAGACTAGGGAACAGGGCGATGCAGAAACAATTATTGTTTGATACAAGGACGCAAGACAAAGTATGGAAAAAAATGGAAAAACTTCTAAGTGTGGACAGGGCTCAAGTGAGAAGAGCTATGATGACAAAAACAGATCTGATGCGACTGGTGGATGTAAATCTAACCCCACCAGGAGCGCCCCAAGGCCAGACATGTGCCCAGTGGGAAATATGATGATGATGATGATGATATATGTGCTTATCTTATATGTAGTTATCTTTAACATTCTAATAATATAATTAAAGTGCACCTAACCCCAAAGTACTTTTTTCGCTAAAATAAATCTTTGCACCTGTTGGAAAAGCATTGCGCTCTTCATTGTTCTTTTTTGCCAAATGTTGGCTTTTTATAGGCTTCCAAACTTATAAGCATCATTTCATACATGACTGAGTGAGAAGGGGCGTGGGTCTGTTCTTGATGTGATGTCACAAACTGATTTGCATTGCATTAAGTCCTTGTAAACATGCATGCAAAACAGTTTTTGACGTCAATTCCAGAATAGATTTACGCCTCTTCTCACTCGATCATTACCAGATGATGCTTACTTTTTCGTAAGTTTGGAAGTCTATAAAAAGCCAACATTTGGCAAAAAAGAAAAAAAAAAGCACAATGCTTTTCCAACTGGTGCAAAGATTTATCTCAGCAAAAAAAGTATTGGGGTTAGGAGCACTTTAACTTAATATAAATAAATGATATGTTGATATATAATTTTGAAATATTTACAGTTTATTAATTTGTTGAATGATGCTTGTGTTTCAGCTGGAAGCATTAAATCGTCGAATCAAAGAATTGGAAGAACAAATAAGTTTGGAAATGCAAGCCAGAGATGAAGTGGATCATAATTACAGGTTAGCTGCAAGTGCATGTGCAGTTTTACACACACCATAACTAAGTTTCATGTACCAGCTGAATGAATAAAAAAATCACAATTAAAAAGTTGCATGTGCAGCACACCGGAAGTTAAATACTGTGTAGAATCGCGCGAACTGGAAACAAAATCTGCAGAAAACCTTTGTTTTTAGCTTGAAATTTTGCTCAGTGACCTGGCCTGATTTTTTGGCATGCAAGCACCATTCATGATGGCACTTGAAATGTAAAAGTTTTGAGGACCGTTATCTGGCACAATTTCCTGTAAGCCATAAAACCTGTTATTTAATTATATTAAATTCCCTGAAAGTATAGCCCAACAATAGAGTTGCAGGGAGACATAATATAGTTTGTCTACACCAATAAATGTCCTTTGTAATCTACAGTAAAGGAAAACCCTTTAAGCCTCCTTAAATAGCGGGTTACATGGTATTATACCATGAGCAGTGCTGGGGACAGTCTGTTGTGGGACAGGCTAAAGTAGTTATGAGATACTTGCACTCTTAAATCCAGCGGTATGGTGCTTCCTCTTTAGTGCAGCAGCAACTTGAGACCAGTTATGGATCCTAAAGTGTACTTCCACAGCCTCTCTGGATGAAAGAAATGGTGTAAACACAAGAGAGCCATTAGTGGCTTATCTGAACCATTTCCCTCTTCCCTGCCTTCAACCCTACCTTTTTGTTACCTACTTTTTGTCATTTACTGGTTATAAAGGTCTTTCTCAGAAAAGTTGTATTACATGGCATGTATGGCACCAAACTGTAATCCAGAAGAAAAAAAAACAGACACATTTTCATCTCTCTGCATTGGAACAGTTAAAAAGGGATTCAATCATTATGATCACTATGTTTGTGGGCTCAAATGCCATTCAAGCCTAACTGTGTTGGTTTGCTATTAAATTTTATGAATTAAAAGGCCCTTTCTGTAAACCTGGAATGAATCCCTGGCAATCTCAACATAGCCTCAAATAGTCAGTCTTTTCCTTCAAATAGAATATGTCATATTCTTGCATAGTAGTGAAAACATGTTACTTTTCTAGAAATGTGAGCACCAAGCTGGAGAAAGTCATGAAAGAATTGGACAATGAGGTAAGAATTAGTCTATTTAAGTGATGTACCCCTTTCCTCTGGAGCATGTTATCATTACACTAAGGCATTGAAATAGCAAAAACATCAAATTTATTTCTAAACTAAAAGAATTGTTGCATCCTTTCTATCCTGCTGGATAGATACAATGTAAGAACATGTTGTCTTGACAATAATGACTTATTTTGGGTGACCTTTCATTTTCAGTTGGAAAATAAAAGAGGAATAGAATCAGCAAACAGAGAGCTGGAGAGAAAAGCAGCACTGTTCAAACATGATTTAAAAGAGGTAAGTTTTAAAATTTATTTTTAACAGTTTCATGTCATTGTATATTGCTGTGTTTCTTTAAACAAGCTCATTTAAATTTCAAGACAGTTGACAATTTTCTTTTGTTTTCCTACACAGGCTCAGCGACGTGGGGAATTTGAAACTGAAGCCAAGAGAAAGGTGTGTAAGCCATAGTATCAATAGTTAACCAGCTGGGTAATTGAACGAAGGGGATAGTTTCTAAAGAAATTGTGGTGTTGTGTTGGTGAGGGAGTTGTACACAAGATTTTGGTTTTATTAACAGAGTTGATAATTTAAATTGACCACCGTACAGGGATTCTAAAAGATGAACGAGCATTAGCCCTTTGTCAGAGTGAATCAGATTGGCTTTGCACTGATGAAGGTCTAACACTAAACGTCAGCTTTTGAAATCCCTGTATGGTGGTCAATTTAAATTGTCAACACCGTTGATAAAACTAAATTCTTGTATACAGCTCCAGGTAATTGTTCTTAGTGGATGTTCAGTTGTGCTGGCAAGTAAGAACAAAATTCAAAGAGTCTTAATTTCCTATTGTGTATAAGATGACTAGGTTGAAGATTAATTTGCATTTGTTTAGGTCATTTTTGTGATGCTACGTACACAAAGAAAGTTTACAGAAAATTAGTTGCTTGTGATTTTTAGCAAAGAAGTGTTTCTCAGAGGTCACTTTTACTCAAGAAGTTAGAGAAATACCATTTTCATAAGAGTTAAGTACACAAATTTGTAAGAACAGACATTTCTAAACAGTCAAAGTACCTTATTCTCATTTGAAGTTTTTTCCTTCTCTATAGTTTCTTCTGTTATTTTTTTAATCTCCAAAGCTTGAAGCCAAAGTGCAAGAGCTACAAAGTCGTCTTGATGCAGAATTGGATGCTCGAGATAAAATCTCGCAGACCTCGCATAGTGTGCAAACCAAAATTAGCCAGCTTGAGAAACAAGTCTGGGACTTAACAGATCAGCTGAAAAAGGAGTCAGATGCACATGCAAAAGTGAAAAAAATGCATGGCGACTTACAAAAGGTAGGAAATGTGTTTGGAAGATGACAGACAAAATTTGTAGTCACTGCTTAAGTGTCAAAATCTCAAATAAACAATGTTAGATTTGTGTCATTACTAGCTATAGTAGCACTACTATTTGGAAGGGCGTTCCCCTTCACAGCTGCCTCTTGTTGTCACATAGTGATTATCCACAAACAACTGCTCACTAACATTAAGATTCTATTTGCTTCCATTTGGGATTTGTACCTTGATGATTCCCCTCCTGCTTCCATGTCAGCTAAATTGTCTCATTTTTTTATCTCAATTTTGTAATCCTCCTCAGTCATACACTGTGATGGAAAGGTCTTATGGAGATCTACAAGACAAAAACAGGATCATTAGTGATCAGAAGGTATGATTCAAGTAGTATAAATGTGATTTTCTGTCAGCATGACTTTGTTTGTTAGAAGTGTCCATAGCATTGCACAAACCAACCAGGGTTTTACACAAGAACCAGGTTATTTCAGCAAAACAGTATTCAATGCTACAATGGCACAAGTGTGGCAAATTTCTTCTCTTTTCTTTGATTGTCCTACATGCTTTCGGGGTTGGCAGGTCTTCAGAAGTGTATGTATTATGAAAATATTTACATGGATTGTCCACATGACTTGGCTAATATAGTGAGTAGGTGATGGCCCATGTACTGTAGCATTAGTGAATTTGGTATGGCCTGACTGAAATTCCTCAGCTATTTCATGTGTTTTATGTTGTTCCTCATAAATGACGCTGTTGAGTTAAGTAAGTTTTGTAACAGCCACCTTGTAATGCTGTTGGAGTGAAATGTTTACAGAACTCAAGCTACCCAAGTTCACCATAGTGATCTTATGTTTCCCTCGATTCGCTTTTGTTTTGGTATGTTTTCACAGCTCGGCCTTGAAAGGGAACTCATCAAAGTCCAAGCAAATCTCGAGGCTGAGATGAACATGAGAAATCAAGCCAATAGTGCTAAAACAGATATGGAATGTAAGTTGTGACTGTCAGTTTGTGATTCTGTGAATTTTTAGCTCTTGTTGGCATATCACAAACAGGGACATTTTGTTCTGTGGACGAAATCCCAAATTCTAACTGACTAAATCAAAACTACTGTGTGGTAGTTTCCTGTGTTCATCAGTAATTGCCATCACCTTACTGATTTTGAGACATGCAGCTGAATGTGATAAGAGTTTCTGCCTTCAACAAAATTTCATGGCCTTCATAAAATATTTACTGAGCTTTTAAGATTCAATACCCATACTGACATCAGATGATAAGTTTCTTATGTCTTTCCAATGGTCTAACAATGTTTGTTTCACTGAAGGTCAAAACAGGTTGTTGAAAGATGAGCTTGAACAGCTGAAAGCAAGATCTACATCAGATGCCAGATTACAGCAGAAACTACAACAGGATCTCATCAACCTTGAAAAAGTAAGGATAAATTTATTGGCTAGTGAACAAACATCAATGGGATAAGGATTTTCTCTTCAGTGTATTACTGTCTACTTTTAATTGTAGAGCTGGGTTCTCTAAAGCTGAATATATCAGCTTTGTTGGTGATTTTATAGCCTAAAAATGATATAGTTTGTAATGTCATGATTACAGCAACATGATTCTTTTGTTTTTTAGGCAAAAGCTAACACTGAATATGAGCTGAAGTCAATGAAGAGCAAATTTGAAAAGGTCACTAATGAGTACCAGGTACAATTTGTCGTCCAGTTTTCTGCGTACAGTGAGCAAATGAGTTGATGATATCATTACATCAGTGTCGAATGAAGAACATTTTTGAATGGGACAGATGGCTATTTTTGAAGAAGCCTTCTTGAAAACATGTGCTCTGCAATACAGATGTATGTTGTGTTTCCAGATAAAACAGAGCTACAGTTTTGAAGTATTGCTTAAATTGTGTAATTATACATGTACATCTACCAGAACTCTTTTTTGTCTCTACACCTTGTCGAGAGACCAATTTCAAGTTGTGTGCTCATGTCAAATTCCAGGTAATGAGGCATTCCATATCTGCTTGATGTCCTAAAAGTAATATGTCCTCCCGATATTTTATGTCCTTTTGCTTCAATTTGGCAAAACGTCTACACAAACAAACAAGGTTCTGGTTTCATTGTTTTCTTCTTTCAGCAACAAATAACCAGTTTTCAGACAGAGAAGAATCGGCTTTCATTGACGCTGGAGGAGAGGACAGAACAGGAACGTGCAGAACAGACCAAGACCTTGGAAAGACTTGAGCAGGAGCTAGAAATAAGGGGTAAAGCTGAAGCTGCAGCTGCAGAGGCTGAGAGGCAACGACAAGTTCTAGCTGTGGATCTTAAAGATATGCACCAGAAGTTTGAGCGACTTCAACAGGAATATAATGCTCTTGTTGATAAGGTACATGCCATGCATCTTAGACTTTAAATTATGGCCAAAAGTTAGGTTTGTTGGCCCCCAGTAGGGATGGTCACATCAAAAAGTTTGTGAGAGTCTAATTAAAGCTGTAATTCAAGAGTTTTGCAAGGTCAGGGAAAAGTACCTGAAAATTGTGAAAAGTTAAGGGATTTTACCTCTGGTGGCTAGCCATTTGGTTTGGTAAGTGAACCATTATCAGTGACAGTAATGTTGTTTCAAAACATTCCAGCGACCAAGGAAGTGTTTTTTGTGTTGAGGTCAGGGAAATTGCAGGGAATTTTCTCTATCACAATGAGTGGATTTAGGGCACAGTTGGTATGCCTGGTGTAATCCGTTATTGCATTCCACCAAACATACCAGTGTACCCTATTCCACCCAATTCACAACAAGGAATAAGAAAAATAATGATGGAAGGAACCCTTGGACACCCCTTTCCCCCCTTCATTCCCCCCAAAAGTCACAAAATACCTTGTCCTCTCTACGACAATCTGTTCTAAGATGACTTGTTTTGTATACTGTTATTGTATTTTGAGGTAAAATTGATTTGTTTCGCAGTATTAATTTTGTAGTGTTCTGCTAACCTCAATCAGACTGACCAGCAAGTCAGTATGTTCCATTTTTTGAGTTTGCAAATTATTTTCTGATGATGTTCTTTTTTAGAATAACACATTAAATACCAGGCTTGACAGTGACAACCAAAAACGAACTTACATTGAGAACGAGATGAAAGCAAATGCTCAAGAGATAGCGGCACTGAAAGCAAAAGAAAAACAGCTGGCAAAGGTGGGTTGCTTATTGGCTGTTAGGTGATCTGTTGATCAGGTAATGGCAGAAAAGTAGTTATTGCATAATACTCCACAATTTATAGGGGGGAATCTTTCCTTCAGCTACATACTACTGACACGTTAATAAAACTCATCATCAACATCACCATCCAGTTCAAACGTAGGTGCTCGTAATCAAAGAGAACAGCTGTTTCCTTTCAAATGATCTTATGAAGATAATTTAAAACAATTGGAGCAACTTCAGAATACCCGGCCACTATTGTCTTGTTGTAGCGGCATCATTTGAAGAACGAGACAGATAACAATGGACACTATTCACATGCAAATAAGTGGCCGGGTCAATTTTTAAGCATTCAAGGCTAAGATGGATATTTACAAAATGTTAATGCCCTTTGCACTGACCTTGGTTGATTAATTTAAACTTTAGCAAGTTGAAGATCTTATGGATGAACGCAAGCAGTTGGAGGATGCTTGTACAAAACTTAAGAGGTACTCAGTTTTATGGTTCTACTTTGACATTTTTCAGTAACGACTAAAATTACTCATAATTTGAACGCATTTGTAACAGAAATTCTACAACGAGTTGCCAAAGTACTTGAGACGCTCTACATCATTTGGCGTTTGTTTCCAATATTTTCTGCTTTCCCTCCCCCTCCCCCACTCCCTCTTATCGTACTTGCTAGCAGTGCAATACCATGCTCGAAACTACTTGGACGAACAACTTTGAAAGGAGGGGGGGAGGGGCTGTGTGTTATATCTCACAGATTTTTTTGCCAGAAGCGATTTTAGGAAAGAATAGCTGTTTTGGACTGAGAGTGTCTCAACAGTTTTGCAACTGGCATTGAGCCTGACATTTCAGGCTACCAGAATTCCCGCGACAGTGGCTCTTTAACGCTATATATTTTATTACAGCGCAAGTGCTGTGGACGATCTGCAGATGAAGGAATTGCAGGATCAGCTTGAGGCAGAAACGTACTTCTCGGTAAAAATGATACCTGCGTTTACCCTTATATCAAAGTATTTGTTCTGAAATGTGATAACATAACTTATTAAAATCTAGATCATTGGAAAATGTATTTCTGGAGTTTTGATTGGCTTAGCCTCGTTGTGTATGAGCTGCTGTACCATTTTGTTTTTTTCGTTTTTGCAAAATAAAGTAGGAAAGATTTATCCATAATTTGTGGTTGTTTTTTAAAAAACGATTATTCCACGCACTTCTTGGATATAAGTCAAAGATGATTACAGCTATCTACCATCTCATATTCAATGGGCTTGTGAAATAAATGTTAAAAAAAGTGATATGAGAATCTGATCAAGTGTTTTTGTTAACAGACTTTGTACAAAACCCAAGTTAAAGAGTTGAGAGAAGAAGTTGATGAAAAGGCTAAACAGTGGCAGGAGTTAAGTAACGAGATACGCCAGCTCAATGAAGAGAGGTGAGAAGTCCTGCTATGCAATTTGTAACAACGTTTTGCTTGTCGTTATTAGATGAAAAAGCATTGAAGTGTAGTAAAGGACTCCTGAAAATTATGCATTCATGTTTTATTAGGAAGCCCAATTCATACAGCATGATTTCACAGGGGTAAATGTGTTTGTTTGCATGGGCGCAACATCTGCTTAAGGACCCAAAAGGTTTTAACAAATGAAAACAAACCTTGCAGTTTGTTTTTTCAACATAACATTTCACGATGTGTTAACTGTTACTTGGTATTAACTTTTCACTTGGTGTTAAATTATTACCATGAGAGACAGCCATAACGCTGTACTTCATGGTGTATGGAAAAGCTCTTCTTACAAAGGTGTCGTTTGACATGCTGGTGGTCTGTTTTGACACATTAAACAAATTGTTTGATTTTCAGGGAATCTCTTTCGGCCCAGCTGGAGTTAACACTAACTAAGGCTCACTCAGAACAGCTTGCGAGATCTATTGCTGAAGAACAGGTAAGTTAAACAAGTGGACGAACAAGCGAACAAGTGAGACACCCACTTGTATTTAAGCAGTAAATGGAATTAAGCGCCAAAGGTGATTGGCATTTCCTGTGAGTTTGCATTGGTGCACATATGCAGAGATAGATGTGTACAATTCACTCCACTCTCTCAACCACTGAAAGACTGTGAAATCCTAAACCAACTGCGACCTGTTTGTGCGCATTTCTCGGGCGTGGCACCAGTGGTCACGTGTTTCTGGTTGAGGTTTTGAATGGTCCATTGGTTTCTCAGTCTGCCCATGTTTTGATTGGCCTAAGCAATTTTCCCGACACCCAGTTCATGGTTGCCACAGGTCAGGAAATGATCAGGAGAAAGAAATTCTTCGAGGTTGGGAAAAGTCAGGGAATCAGACATGGTTTGATGCTACTCTGGTTTGAAAATTGATGAATGTAACTTAAAAAGTTACAATTCACGACCCAACGTTTCGACACCCCTGTCTAGTGTCTTCAACAGGGGTGATCTAGTGTTGTAAAAAGGACCATTTTATACGCTTACTAATTAACGACCTTTTGTTTTGATGAGGTGTAAATAGTTCACCATTGAGCGTGAGAATGATAGACGTTTGTCTTTTCTCGATTTGAATGTCTATAGGGCGCACAGGGGAAATTTAGAGACAAGTGTTTATCGCAAACCCACGCATACCGACAAATATCTCGCATTTGACTCCCACCACCCCGTCTGCCACAAAAAATCCGTAACCAGAACTTTGCTCACGAGGGCTGATTGTTTGCCATCTCCATGTGATTCTAGGGCCAAAGAGCGAAAATATGTTTTTGACGTCCTAAAGGTCAATGGCTACCCAAACACTTTCCTCCGTAACTGCTTAAAACCAGTTACTCCTTGGGCGAGGTTTCGGCCACGGGTTTTGCCGTCATCCCGTACATCCGCGGTGTTACAGAACCCATTAAGAGTTTTGTCTAGCCACAATGTTAAAGTTGCACAAAAACCTTTTCAGACGTTGAGTCATATTTTTGTCAAACCTAAGGATCCTGTGTTGAAAGAACAACGAACTGACGCTGTTTATTCTATTCCATACAATGACTGTGATCATGAGTACATCGGACAGACCAAGCGTCAGCTTGGCACGCGTTTAGAAGAGCATCAAAAAGCAGTTTTTCTTTGCAAAAAGGAAAATTCCGCTTTGTCGGAACATGCTTGCCAAACCAACCATACAATAGCGTGGGATAATTCCAAAATTATCACCACTAACCGGCGGTACCATCAACGGCTTTGTTTGGAAGCTTGGCACATCAACTCCGCTCACGCTCCTTTAAACCGTGACGATGGCGGCCTTTTACCTGACACCTATTTACACCTCATCAAAACAAAAGGTCGTTAATTAGTAAGCGTATAAAATGGTCCTTTTTGCAACACTAGATCACCCCTGATGAAGACACTAGACAGGAGTGTCGAAACGTTGGGTCGTGAATTGTAACTTTTTAAGTTACATTCATCAATTTTCAAACCAGAGTAGCATCAAACCATGTCTGATTGTCCACCTGGTTGCAGTGTGAACTTGAACATACCTTAGTCAGGGAATGTCACTCAGAGTCAGGGAAAATTTAAGTCTTTGAGAGAAGTCAGTTAAAAGTGAAATTTTAAGGGTACTAATTTATTTATTGCTAACTCAGCGGTGTTTTTGTGTAAACAAGAATGCTATCTGTCAACTGATGTTGACAGCTCGCAATCTGTGAGGGGAGGTTGGAGGCCATTACCTGGACGAATTTTTGAATTTTCTTTTAATGTTGTTGGTCAGGGAAATTTTACATCTGTCAGGGAAAAGTCAGGTAATTTCAAAATCCTGTGGCTGTGGCAATCATGCAGTTGAAAACCTCTATGATAAATGGTGGTTAACACCTAACGTTGGTCTTACTATCAAACAGTACTCCGATCTGGAGAAAGAAAAGACCATGATCGAATTGGAGGTCAAGGAACTTATTGCCAGACACAAGAGCGACATGTCAGAGAAAGGTGCTCAGATAAGTCAGCTGGAGGAACTCAACCAGCAGCTGACTGACTCTTTGGATCAGAAAATGGCCGACAAAGATGAACTCAATGCTAAGATAAAGAGTTTGCAAGATGGTAGGTTGAGTTCAGAATATGTTGATATGACAATCGAATCTCTTTCCAGTGGCATTTTCAACCAAGAGGACCTTACAAGCTGTTTATATAAGAACTGGGTGCGCATATTGGAGACGAGAAATAGTTGCTCGCATTATTTCAAGTTGTAGCAATCGCCTGGCACCCGGGCCTAAAATTGTATTTGTAGGATTTTAATACCCCAACAACAAGTGAAACGGATGAACGTCGTTGGCAGGGGCACAACAAAGGTAATAGTCTTCGACAACATTTTACTGCAGGGCTTGAGGTGATTGACGATTCAATCAGGAGAGCAAGGTTGGCGCAGTGTTGAGAGCGCTGGCCTTCCAATGCAGTGTTTTCAATAAGGGCCGGCGGCCAGCGAAACTCGCCGTCTACTTCGAATGATTTCGCCGCCTACTTTAATTAAAAACTTGCATCAAATGTTGTGAATAGCATGGAACAAAGTTGTACCTTGTCCGCGTACTCCTAAACTTTTGCCACCTACCCTGATTCTTATTGAAAACCCTGCAATGTGTCCCAGGTTCAGTGCCCGGACTCGGCTTCTTAAGCTGACTGAGTTTGTTGGTTCTCTACTCTGCTCCAAGAGGTTTTTTTATCCGAGTACTCCGGTTTTCCTCTCTCCTCAAAACCCAACGTTTGTTTTGATTTAGCTGATTTAGAGTTCATTTGATTTAGTCTCCCCAATTAGTAGAGCTCCTGTACACGGCTACTACACTACTACTATTTTACCTTGCCACCAACTAGCAATTGCGGTAAAACCTGCCCGGCGAAAAGTGTCTTCTACACCAAAAAGTTTTCTTTTGTTCCCAAATGTTTCCTTTGTCTCATGTTGTCAAGATCTTCAAACTGATATTTTTTTTTGGACCCCTTTTTGTAGAGCTTGAGAAATCCAAAGACAACAGTAAAGAAATCGATACTGCAACGGAATCATTGAAAAAGCAGTTTCAGATTGAGAGAACGTTGAAAATTCAAGCTGTGAACAAACTGGCAGAGATAATGTGCAGGAAGGACATTCAGCGTGAGAACAGCAAGAAGAGAAAAGCCACTTCTGATGATCTGAGGAAAAAGGAAAAGGAGTGTCGGAAGCTGCACCAAGAATTGGGAGCGGTAAGTTGTACAAGCTGCAGTTCCTGACAGGCTTTCATGAGCACCCAACGAGCCAGTTTTTCAAAATTAATTAGCCTTTTTGAAGCAGTTTCTCTACCCGTTGGGAATTTTTTATCTGTTCCGCAGTCCCAGCAAAAACAGACCAAAAATTCCTTTTGCCAGCAGGACTGGGCAGAAGTTTCCCAGCCAGCAAGCATAAAAAAGACAATTTCATACATAGCACGCTTAAAGGGGCGTGGCAGAAGGCTTGAAATCTAGCATTCAGTGGGGTAAGGGGGTTAAGAATAAAAGGACTATAAATCCCAATAACCCTCATACGCCTAAAAGACCGTGGGGAAAGCCTCAAATCTAGCCTTAGGGGGAAAAATGAAATGTGTAAACATTCCTCACCAATAACTGTCACAACAAATGTATTCCTCCCTACCCAGTACTTCTTTCCCAGCCAGCACATACACCCCCAGCGGAACACCTCCGTTGGGTGCCCTTGGGCTTTTGGACTGAGCGGCGAAATTGGCCATCAGTTTGGCTGCATGTTTCTTGTTGAAACTGAGATGTCCAGCGTACAACTGTATCAGTACATCACAAGTACAGCAAGGTACTATTTATTAACCTTTTGAGACTCGCTAACTTGTAAATCGGCTGTCTCGCAGGAACGCGAGAAATACGGCCAGATGGTTACAAAGTTCCAAGGGCAGATGGCTGAATACCAGCTAAATTTACAGATGGAGATGGAGCAACGGCAGAAAATGCAGGTAGGTTTTCTTTCCTTGACAAAGAAAAGCTTATTTGTGTGTTAAGCTGGATTTTTTATTTGAAAATTTAAGATGCAGAAAGTTTAAGGGATCAGAATGTCTTTCTTCGAAAGCTCGAATGTTAAGTTGCTGTTGGTTGTCCGAAAAAGCTAGCCGGCTTTGTGAGTGTGCTGCAGGTAAAAATTAAATTCAGTTAAAAATTTTTTGACCTAGGTTGATTCTCAAATCCCTTTGTCTCCTAAGCCTTATTATTCAAAATTAGGGTTAGGACACAAAGGAACTTGATTTTCAACCCAGGTTAAAATATTTTTACCTTAATTTAATTTTTAACTGTAACAGGTACACTCAAGAAGGACAGCAGTCCCTTAAGCCCTGAGGTCAATATGAATATTCTCTTCACTGGACTTCAGATGTGTCTTATGGCATAAGTTAGGAGAATCTGTTTAATAATCATGGCATTCAATCTCTGGTGGTCATTTTGTATATTCTCAAGAGTTATTCGGATTTTTCGGGCGCCCACTCGATTCTCCAGGAAGGGACTTGTCAGCAGTTTACGTGTATTTGGTGGGGCGTACTGGAAATGGTACGTTACGCGTGTAGGCGTACCCCACCCCTCACCCCCAAATATTATGAAACCAAATTGCATGACTTTTCCAGTGTTACGACAGTTTTCCATCGCATCGGAATTTTCATCGCGTCGGAATTTGTGACGTAGAAAAGGTTTTCTGAACAGATTTTTCACCGTTGGCCAGGGTCTTCAATTTAAGCCGGCGCCCGACGCAAGTCACCGGCTACTTAAAGCGTTTGCGCCGGATACTTCGGCATAAACCTCGGCTCCGCCGCACTGTGCTGCTATCGCAGTGCAATAGTCCTCCAGGTACTTCTGAATATCCTCCTGCTACTTTTTTTCTTTTTGAAACCCCTGTCGTTGGAAGGATTGAAAAGGTCGTTTTCGACGTGAAGTGTAATGTTTCCTCCTTGCCGTTTGTAGATCTCACGTTACATCAAATTAAACTTTAGACTTGCTGCATGTGAACGACAAAGTGAGGGGTTGACTTCGTCGCGAGACGAGCTACTGCGTGACAAAAGATAAAAACAAAAACGAACTTTGAAAAAGTCTTATTAAAATCGTGCTGAGTGTCTTTGTTTGTTTTCAGATGGAGCTCGATTCGAAAGATCTGATGATTGACCGGCTGAACTCTCAGATCAAACAGCGGTCACTGAACACGAGTATCAATGACGATGACGCTTTGACTGTTTCAGGTAAATTGCACGCAAATCAGCTGTCAGACTGTTTTGCTATCTTCTACTGTTGCGTGTTCCAGCTGCCATTTTTGTTGCCCAGCGTGGCATTTGAAAAGGAAAGTACGCCAACGAATAGGTCCGCTATGCTGAATTTTAACTAAAAACGATGAAAGATTGTAAGTTAAAAAGGCCGGTTTTGCGCGACAAAATAGCTCCAAGCATGAACCAAGATTGAGTGTGGTAGATCGTCACTTTTCTCGCTACTGTCACCTCTACATTCTGTTTATCTCCTTCTTAGAACCAGACCTGGGGGCGTGACTGTAGTCTGAAATATGAAAGTTGTGGTCATTCTCAATCTCGCACCCGTGCTCAAATCTGAGGATAGCTGAAGTTTGTCCTCGTACGCCTTGCAGTTCTGTCTAAGACGAGGCGCTAATCTCTTATTATGTTGTTGATTTGTAATGCAGCTGTTCGATGATCATCATCGAACAGCTGCATTCTGACTGTCGTGCTTCTGACTGTCGTGTAGTGAAATTAGGACTCGAACGGAGATAGTGTTGACCTATAGGGCAAATGAGAATTGCCTTTTGCTGATCAATCTTTGTTGATCTCTTTGCAGTTCATTCACCCAAAGAAGGTTGGGTGTCGATTCCCAACAAACAAAACATAAAAAGATACGGCTGGAAGAGACAAGTGAGTTTGAACTACCCAACTTGTTTTTATTTCTCAGTTCGTCATACCTTTTACGGTACCCGTTTAGTCTCCGTTTAGTTGCACAGCCATTACTTGGGTCGTTACGCAACTCTCCTGAATGACTCCGTGAGAGACTGTTATCCCCTCTAATAGGCCATATTCGTATTCTCGCTATTGAACTGGATGTAGCATGAAGTGGAGGCTCTTGCGGGGGAATACATTTACATATGAAAAGACTCCCCCGCAAGAGCCTCCACTTCATGCTAGATCCAGTTCAATACCGAGAATACGAATATGGCCTATTCTTCCACCATATGCTAGGAGGGGGGGGGGGGGGGGTGGTTAACGACGGTTTGAGTACCCGAATTTGTGTTCAACCTTTTCATCTCCGAGATGGAGATGGAGTACCTCCCCCTCGGAACTAACGGAAAAAGGGGGAGGTACTCCAATATATAAGCTATAGAGGTATGTGCGCTGTGAAGGGTGTGGTTGTAAGCAGTTTAGTCTGGGATAGAGTACTGAAATAATTTTCCAACAGCTGATCAATTGCTTGAAGAATTAGCTGTTTTCATGTTTCCCGGGATTTGACGCTCAAAAAAATCAACACGGAAAATTTACCGGCCACTCAGTTTAATAGCAAAGGAAAGCGTGTCTTGGATAGGGTAGGGGGTTTCGGTGTTAAGTCTTGTATAGGGTTACAAAATGCCCCTGAACTTGGTCTGGTCTAGAGACTCAGTTTGGATTTCAGTCCCATAGTGGCACAGCCCCACCCAAACAGTTGCAGAATAAACCCCCGTGTCTAGTTCTCCAATCTTACTTCTCTTCCTTTCAATTGACTCAGCCTTGTAATCACCCTTGTTTTTGTTTTCTTGCAGTATTTAGTTGTAAGCAGTCGCAAGATTTTCTTCTATAACTCCGATGCTGATCACAAAAGTAGCACAGCTCCTTCCATCATTTTAGAAATTAGGTAAGTGCAGGTTCGTGTATTCATTGTACCTTATGGCATCAGCTAGATGTTCTTACCACTGTTACGCTTACCGGTCGTTTCGCTGCAAATCGATTCGACTTAAGATTATGCAGCGAATCGACTTGTAGCAAAACAACTGGAAATCACTGTCACCCTCCTTGTCTTGCAGTAAGTTATTCCACGTGAGGTCAGTTACACAGGGCGATGTTATACGCGCTGATGCTAAAGATATCCCTAGGATATTCCAGGTTGGTACTGTATTTCCAGGTCTTTTGGAAAATTATTTACATTTTTTTGCTGATAATAATTTCCAACTGGATTGTGGGTAGATCCAGTTCTTTGTGGGGCAAACGGCCATTTTAGGACGTTATTTGTCAATGTAGTTGTGACCGTTGTGTGTCCTGGTTTATTCGCAGATTTTATACGCAAACGAGGCCGAGAGTATTAACCCCATCGAAAAAGAGAAAGAAGAACAGCAACCCGAGGTGAGATCTCTGAACATCAAGGCACTGCATCTTTTTACTTACTCTCATAACCTGTGTGTTTGACGAACTGGTGATATGGTAACCAGCATGTTTTTACCATTTTATCTTTCACCGCATAAGGGACCGTTCATTTTTTACGCCCTCCAAAATAAGTTAGACCAGCCTATTTTTCGACTTTTTTATCTCAGAATTTCTCTCGATTTTTTTTTTTGCGGCCCCCCTCGTCCTTCAAAAGCCATATTTTGGCGAGTACCCCTCCCCCCAAATTCTACCAGTCCTCTTATCCCATAAAAAATAAACGGTCCCTAACTCTGTTTCGTTGGATTGTTTCAGGATCGTATGAACGCGATTGATTACATGAGGCATCAATTCATCCCCATGCATTACCATATGCCCACCAACTGCGACTCTTGTAACAAGCCTCTGTGGCACATGTTTAAGCCCCCTCCTGCTGTGGAGTGCAAGCGTAAGTGTTCAAACGTATCTCAATAAACATCAAACACACAACTCAGCTGACAGAAAAACAGTGTTTTTTTTTTTCTCTCTCAAAATTACTCTTTGTTGTAGGGCTGTCACTAATTTTTGAAGTAGGTGGGGATATACAAAATAATAACCGGGGATTTGAGTTGCTGTAGTGAAGTCAACGTGCTGGTTTTATATCAAAGTAGCCGGGGGTATATCTCACAATACGAGGGGAAAATCTCTGCCCCCCCCCCCTGGCCCTTAATGACAACCCTGTTTGTAAGTCGCGAACCTCGCGCCCTACGAGCGTGTGAGGCGAGAAACCACGTTTTTAGGTTAACTGACGGGAAGGGGAACTCAAGATCGCTCAGTAACGTTTGATATGATTTTATTGGCAGGTTGTCATATGAAATGTCACAAGGACCACGTAGACAGGGAAGAGGCTTGTATCACAATGTGTAATGGTGAGCCGAATAGGAAAATTGGCAAAATAACCCTGGTTTTTAGTATTAACTCAAGTACAAGCGCGAGAATGTACAAGAGGCCGTAAACTCCTGACCTATGCACGAGAAACTGAGACAATTATGATGGTCGGAAAAAAAGCGATTAAATCCCAAGCATGAAAACATTTCTGGGTGTTTACATTTCTTTCCTCAAAGTTGTTCTTCTTGCTCCTTCAAACTTGCGTTGTTGCTTCAAGGTGCATATTTCACTTGCGCCAGCTTTAAACTTTCCAGATAGAAGACGCCGTACTTTTCAAGAGCCGAACCTAATTCATAGAATTAAGTACATGAAACGTTCGGCGTCTGAATCAATTAGTAACGGCTATTTTAATTTCGAACGGCTCATCCTGGCGTTCTTCCCGCCTGGCTTTTCATGTGCCGAACTTAAATTAAATTATTATTAGCTACATATTTTGACAATATTGATTGTCAAAATATATGAAATATACAATATTGATTAATTTTCCTACAACTGTATTAGGCCCGTTTCAAACGTCGTGCTACTGTCGTGCTTAGCTGGCTCGACTCCAGCACGACTTGGTTTCAGACGTCGAATTTAATTCAGTCGAATTAAAAGCTGTTGCTGTAAACATGCGCTAATCCATAACAAACCGGTGTTGCTGACTTTAAAATGCATTTATAATTTATGAATTCAGTTCGACAAGGCAGTAGCACGACGTTTGAAATGGGCCTTAGGAGTGGCTGTGGAACGGCTAATTACGTTCGATCGCACCGGAATCGCGAGGTCACGGGTTCAAGCCCCGTTGAAGTCCTGAATTTTTTTCAGGCTTCTTTACGAAATTGCAAAAATTGCGATCATAACTGCGACGATCATTCTTCATTTGATTTCATATCCGCAGTTCCCATATGATTTCTTTCATATGCATCATTCACTTGCATATATTTCACGGGAACATATGAACCCAAAATTGACCTTCTCCCAACGTCAGTGGCTTCATAGCTCAGTTGGTAGAGCATCGCACCGGAATCGCGAGGTCACGGGTTCAAGCCCCGTTGAAGTCCTGAATTTTTTTCAGGCTTCTTTACGCAATTGCAAAAATTGCGATCATAACTGCGACGATCATTCTTCATTTGATTTCATATCCGCAGTTCCCATATGATTTCTTTCATATGCATCATTCACTTGCATATATTTCACGGGAACATATGAACCCAAAATTGACCTTCTCCCAACGTCAGTGGCTTCATAGCTCAGTTGGTAGAGCATCGCACCGGAATCGCGAGGTCACAGGTTCAAGCCCCGTTGAAGTCCTGAATTTTTTTCAGGCTTCTTTACGAAATTGCAAAAATTGCGATCATAACTGCGACGATCATTCTTCATTTGATTTCATATCCGCAGTTCCCATATGATTTCTTTCATATGCATCATTCACTTGCATATATTTCACGGGAACATATGAACCCAAAATTGACCTTCTCCCAACGTCAGTGGCTTCATAGCTCAGTTGGTAGAGCATCGCACCGGAATCGCGAGGTCACGGGTTCAAGCCCCGTTGAAGTCCTGAATTTTTTTCAGGCTTCTTTACGCAATTGCAAAAATTGCGATCATAACTGCGACGATCATTCTTCATTTGATTTCATATCCGCAGTTCCCATATGATTTCTTTCATATGCATCATTCACTTGCATATATTTCACGGGAACATATGAACCCAAAATTGACCTTCTCCCAACGTCAGTGGCTTCATAGCTCAGTTGGTAGAGCATCGCACCGGAATCGCGAGGTCACAGGTTCAAGCCCCGTTGAAGTCCTGAATTTTTTTCAGGCTTCTTTACGCAATTGCAAAAATTGTGATCATAACTGCGACGATCATTCTTCATTTGATTTCATATCCGCAGTTCACATATGATTTCTTTCATATGCATCATTCACTCAGGCTTACTTTTGTTAATTTGGGTCGGTCCAAATAGTCCATTTCCGAGTACATGTCTGCCTTCTCTTTAAAGCGAGTCTAAGTGCGAAGTTTTTGTGATGGTAATTAGTTCTACTTTACATATGAATGAAAACTAATTTTCATAACAAAAACTTCGCACTTAGACTCGCTTTGAAGAGGAGGCAGACATGAACTCGGAAATGGCCTATTCGAATTTAGTTCGGCTCATGGAAAGCACTGCATCTGAACTGGGTCTTAGGCCCGGTTCAAACGTCGAACTTTTCCCGTGTTTTGAAGTTCATGCTGTGTATTTGCATTTCAATATGATCGTAATTTCCTTGAACATACAGCGAAGACAACACAGAAACTTTCAACCTAATTCAACCTGATCCAACCTTGTACGTGACTTAATATTTTTTTTGGAAGCCAAGTGGAAGGGAAATAAGTCATTTCAAAATACTTTCATCTGTTCATTTTCGTATTTTAAGCGGTGAAAATGGTCCTATTTTACGCCAGGAATTGGGTTCGGCATATGAAAAAGTTCGACGTATGAATCAACAGTCGAACTTAATAGTTTGGGTTGACCCAAATAGATATTAGGTTCGGTACATGAAAAGTTCGACGGTTGAACCGGGCCTTACTGAGTGGTCTATTTGTTTCCAGTGAATATGGATCTGATCTCGGCCAAGGAACTCTTGGTTCTCGCGCAAACTGCCGATGAACAAAAGCAGTGGGTTATGTACCTCAGCAAGAAAATCATCAGAAAAGAACCGAAGATAAAGAGCGCTTCAGTGAGGTAAATCAGCCAGTGGTTACAAGTTGCTCTCTCACTAGGATTACCTGCAGTTTTTGATTTTACTCGGATCACACAGGATTGATTTTCTGTGTGTAACATGTTATCACTGTCCCGAAATGAGATCCAATACCTTCATACGAGTCAGCCCCAAATTTACTCCTTTTTGACTGCTTTTGACAGCTTCTTTTTGTTTTACGCTGTTAGACTGGGGACGGAGGAAGCGAACTCCAGAAGAAACTTAGCGGACAGAACCGCAGCCTCTCGTCCAATGGGCCCTCCGCGATCAATGTCCGTCTCTGCAGCACAAAACAGGAAAATAACGTGACTCATACCATTGCCTCGCCGTTCTAGCCAATGCAGTAAGTGTGCTTGTTGTTGATATCAGCAAACTCGTCCAGCGATCTCGTTTGCAGGCGTTTTCGCAAGATAGAGTGGTTTTCAGTTCAATTGAGCGTCGTGAAATCAAAACCAAAGCATTCACTCCGACCAATCACAAGAGACGAAGACAGCTCAGTGAACCAATCAGAATTTGAAATAATTACGCCAAGCGCGGGAAATTGCGCGCGTGCCACTCGTGATTTGTTTTGGTTTTTTGCTTCTCATTGGCTGAGAAAGTGGCGCGAGGTTTGTCAACCAATCACAGAGCGAAGTAAAGTAAAACCAAATTATACGCGCGGTTATTTCGACACTCAATTGAAAACCGCTCTATTATTGATCAATGGTATTCAATATTGGTTTACTTGGGCCACATTCAGAGGAGCTTTCGCTCCTTGAATTGAATAGATTCCATTTTTCTTTCTCTTTTAGGCTAATATTCCCTAAAGCAGACCATCGTCATCAGTGAACTTTGAAATCAATGTAAACAAAAAGAGCGGTGTTCGCACGAGAGTTCAGTCACTGACCAGAGAAGTGTGTGGGTATCCTGTTCGATTTTGAACCAACCTCACCTCGGAAAATCAACAGGTTTCTTGGTCATCGCCCACGTGATGTTTACATTTGGAGACGTCATCGCATGGAAACTCATTGACCAAAATTTTGTACAAGTCGCCAAAGAAAACCTCTCTGGCTCTATGAATGTCCCGTCATTTTCATGAGAAATCTAGTAATTTCAATTATGGTTGAGAGTTGTATTTCATGGTAGGGCTGACATTGTTGGGTGGTGGTAAACAGTAAAGGACCAAATTCTCTCCATTGCTGTAGAGTGGCACTTCACTGTTTATGAGAGACTTCATCTTAAAAAACGGGGAAGTCAAAATTCAACAAGCAATTGTTTGCTGAAAAAATATTGACAATTAAACAACAGGATTGGTAAATTTTTACTCGGTGCTTTCATATGAATGATTACACTCAAGGATCTTATTCTCTTATCCAAAGCTGATTTATGGAGCACGTTGTAAAGTATCATAATCGGCAACTACATGGAGTAGTGGTTAATAGGAGTTAATAGGGTTTGAGTGAATGATCTTACTTCGAGACATGATCGCTATAGTGACCATAAGGGATTCTTTTAACCTTGAGGGAATTCTGTAATTGGAATGTAGCGTATTTGCTGTGACTTGACTGTTGGTGAAATTACTTCCTGAGAGCAAAATTATTTATTTGATTCAGAAGCTTTCAAGTGCACGTCTGTCCAAAAAATGGTTTGACGTGAGCACTGTTAAAGCTTCCTACTTTTCCGGTGTGCGGCATTTGCAGAAGGCCTGACCGCGCCAAGAAGAGCTATTTATAGTTTCAGTGGACGGTATTAGTAAACATGTCTTTTCCTGCCAGTTCAGAGGCTGGGAACGAGTTTTATGGGCCCGCCCCAGTACCTCTCTTGGCCTCTGGAAATGCCAAGCACCGTATCTATACGGGTTTCTGATGAATATGTCTTTGGGTCGGGGACCATTTTCAGTGCGACTTCACCACCATAATCAACCCCTTAAACCTGACTTTTTTGTATGATTGTAAAGAATTTTGCAAGGCGAGTACACAAATTGTTTAGTTGAAATGAGCACGTTTGTGCTCAGTGCGAAAGTAAAGTCGGACGTTTGAAAAAAATTTTTTTTCTGGATGTTATTGATTCTTGTCTTAATGAACTTTCCGACTTGCCCAGTGCTAATAATTTATTGGTCGGAAAGTGCGTTGTAATCAATTTAATTACTCTTGATGTGGGACAAAACGAAATATTTTGTAGTTCTTTGTAACACATATCGCAGAGGCTATGAACAGAATCTATGATATTCGCTCGTAGTTCGGTGCTTGTAAGTTATAAGCGTTTTCTTTTTTTTGTTTTGTTTTTTTTGTTTCCTGATTTCTGGCTGTTTGCCATCGAGATTTAGGAAAACCGTGAATAAATTTTAGATTTTTATAAATGACTGTCCGATGTTGTTTGTGGCGTTTACTTGGGAAAGCTTATTGTACAAGGATTTCTACATGAAAGGCATGGTTGGCGTGTAAGTAGCCTGTTCCAGGCTCTCAGATCAGATAGTGGTGGATGCTCGCGAAAGAGACCTGAGAGTCACTCTTTTCTCGAGCCAAGTGGTCATGGCAAGTTTATTGGATTGTCCTTGAACTGAACTTGTTGCAGACCAAGACGGCGCATTCGGTTTACCTTGATGTTCGTTGCTTTAATGATTGGGCGACTTTACTGTGGGTGAGGATAGTCAGACGAGTGCGTTTGAAGTAAAGGTGAGCCGTGGCTGTGACCCAACCAGCCTCCTAGGGTTAGGGAGTATGGGGATCGATTGCATGACGGGCGTTTCGTCTGGGTAAATTGGAGTGTATAGAATGATTTTGAAAGAAAGACCAGGAAAGATGAGGAAGATAAGACATCTTGCTTCCAAGAAAAACACAATTCCGTACGCATTTACTGTACTCCTCGCAACCACCGTAACTGCTGCAAACATCTGTCCCACCGTACCTGCATGTATCTCTGTGCTCCTCCCAACCACAACTTCTGCAACCATCTGTCCCACTGTATATGTATGCATCTCTGTGCTCCTCAAAACCACCACAACTACTGCAATCATCTGCCCTACTGTACATGAACGCATCTCTGTGCTCCTCACAACCACCGCAACTACTACAACCATCTGTCCCACTGTACCTGTACGTATCTCTGTGCTCCTCACAACCACCACGCAACTTCTGCAGCCATCTGTCCCACTTTACGTGTATGCATCTCTGTGCTCCTTGCAACCACAGCAACTACTGCAACCATCTACCCTACTGTGCATCAATGCATCTCAGTGCTCCTCGCAACTCATGTACTGCAACCATCTGTCCCACTGTAGTCGCGTGTATCAGTCATTTTCACCAGTATATGTAGAACTCTATCTCTTCCCCCCCCCCCCCCCCCCTTGTTCTTGGACACACAGAGAAATCGGCCCATCAGTGAGCTTGTTCCGAGAGCTTCGTGGCCACCCCCAAAAGTACCCGTTTCCCAGTGTTCATCAGTCATCTAAACTTACCTGTTCTTTCTAGTTCGGCTGTCCACCCGAAAACTATCGCAAACGATTTTTACTGTTTTGGGAAAGTGCATTAAAGCTAGCTGGATATTGTTCACGAAATACATTCATATTTCTTAGCATTGAACTGTAAACTAGATTTATTGTATTTTTGTTTTCTTTCTTTTTGTCTCCCCGATTAGTAGGGCACATGTGCCCGGCTATAAGATTTGAGACTTAAATAAAGTGATTATTATTATTATTATCATCTAGTAACTTCCCAAGGTGTTATGGTGCCATCTTGTTTTTTAAACCTTCATATCCCTTTTTGTCTTCGAAACAAAAACGACGAATTTCCGTTTAGAAAAATCTTCGTTTTCGGGTGGAAAAAAAACGTGTGGACTGACGACTTAAACTGGTTAAACAATATATTTGGTTTTGAATTAAAAACGATCGGAAACTCAAAACGGATTCGCGTCGGTAGGGCCATGATTTGTAATAGATCTGTGATGGACTGTTCAGTTCAATGCGCGTGCTAAGCGTGCTAAGAATGTGTAGCCCACGCGTCGCACGTGCACCAGTTTGGCTTTTGTTTTTGAGTGGGGTGCCCTGTTTCGCTTATCTTTTATAAACGGATGATAAACGTCTTGTCTAAAACCGTATAGGGATGAGTCTAGCCAGAAGGATCAGATTTGGAAACTCCTCCCTCTTTGATATGCAGGGACGTAGGGATTGTTTTGTTTTTGTCCTTTTAAGTGTGGTGTTATGGCTCTATTCTCTCAGAGGAGAGAACGAACTAAGCCAGTGTGACAACTAGGGGCGTTGACTGTGTGAGCCGCGCTGAAATTAAACAGTCCCTCGCTCTCTAGCGAGAATGAAGTCCAGGTTTTATTCGCTGGAAATCGCGAAAGATGCAGACCATTTGTTATTTGAAAGTACTTTTCTAAGATTATCAGATATGCGGACGTGGCATTTTGATTTGTTTTCAAATTTCCGTTCTTTCAGTTAACAACCCAAACAAATGCATATAAACCTGAAACAAAACAGAGTGAGGCTATAAAAAGATTCGCAGGTCTCTATCAACTGTGCTATCAAGCCGACTGGAAGATCAGCTCGGTCTTCTTTGTAAGTATGCATGGTAATGCATGGTACCTACAGAAGTTAAAAATGAAGGAACTCTTGCTTTCATAATTACATGATACTTCGTCGGGAGACAAACTGATCGCAATCCAATGATCTAAGACCAAAAAGAAACCTAAAACGTTACAATAATTGTTCGTAACCAAAAAAATGCGAACGCAGTGATCTAAGACAAAAAAAAACCAATTGGCCCGGTAAAAAGAAAATCGTGTCTCATTTTCCGAAAGAAAGAAATAAAACAGATTTTTTTTTTTCATTACAGAATATTAGATGAGTATTTTGAGTTATTCACGTTCTTTGGAGATAATTATCCAGAAAGAGCTGTGGTTTTGTATTTTAGACTGTTTGGCACGAGTTTTGTTTGCTGTTAGAATATAAATGAGACCGTCAATAAATAAGGTTGTTATTGCATGTGTTTTCAAATAGTTTGAAGATCTGTCGGCTTTCAGTGGTGTTTTTAGTTCTGTTCAAATAAAAATAGCAAGAAAAACAACCGAGTTATCTTCGCCCTTTTAAGCGTCTAGTTCAACATAGGCGTGCCTTAAGTTTTCTTTCAACTTTAGACGAAAACAAAACATTAGGGAAAGATGCTATCAAAAATAATGGAATGTTGGGTTAGTAATTTTACAAAGTTTAACTTTGCACCAAACGATGAAACTGTTTCTTCATAGCTTCTTCTTTTCGTTTTCTCTGTTTCCCATAAATACCAACAGATGTTTGCTTGAATCGGTCGTATCATTCAGTCTCAAATGGCTCAAAAATACTATTGGAAGTTGTCATCTGGAGCAGTTAAAACAAAATAGATAATATTAATAGACTGATAAACTTGCCATTCATATCTTATTATAAACATTTCACAATACCAGTAAATCATAAAACCATCTTTCTGTTGACGCGAATGCTTTTAAGGCGTTGACAAAAACAGCGACTCCAAACAATCTCTGGATTATTTAACTTCTAGACTCTCTAATTGTTTTAATGGTTTAAAAAATTTCGGAAGGAGCGTCGCGTCGCGTCGCTCGAGGGTCGATTCCGTTTCTTGCTTACAGAGAAATTCATTCCAAAGTTTACCGTTTTTTGAGCCGATCCACTGAAGAAATCGAGATTACGCCAATTTTTCAAACGACTTCACCCTTCTAAGGTTTTATTTTAGTTCTGACAGGATTTGATTGCTTGGAAAATGGTACTTAAAGCACTTTACGCGCATCAGCCACTTTTCTGAGTTGTGAAACTCTCTCTGTCAGCAGTAAGTGCTGTCAATTGCTCAAACCAAGAGATCCTGACTTGCTCAAAAGCAATTGAGTTCATGTGGAAAGCTAAAGTTTGTGCACCAGTTTTGGTCTGAAGTGTGAACGTGACGTGATAAACGAACAGTGCAACGTTTGGTGTTTACCAACGATACTAACTTTCAAACTTACCTTAACATTGAAGATAAGAGGCCTGGCTCAAGTGAAAATACGTTGTTCATTGCACAACCAATTGTTTCTTACAATGTGGCTGAAATAGAAAGCTAGCATCGGAAGCAAACTTTGCGTCTGTAATGCAAATTTTGGGTAAGAAACATTTTAGTTGTTTCTTGCTACAGACAAGCTTTGCTTCTGCAATATGTGTAAAGCAAGAAACACTGGGTCCACTGGCATCGATTTTGTGTTACAATGATTTGTGTAAGTTATGCAGGGTTACGACTGTGTCATTTGCTTCTGAATGCGCTGGCAGACAGTCTGTCATGTCTGTCAAACTCACCTGGTTTCACTTGACATTCCAGGCAGATTTTCGTAAAGGCCATTTGAATAGGCGAGACAAAACATTATTTCTGAAAGTTATTTTATTTTCCAAAAATGGATTTCTTTCTTTTAAGCACTACTTAAAATTTATTTTTTTCTCAGGAACCAAGTTTTGATGAAGTAAAGAGATTTTATCAAATCAGAGGTGGAGATAACTGGAATTATTTTAACGATTGATAAAGGTATTTTCCCTCCTGTTGTCTCCGTGTCGACCTTATAAATGAGTACTTTTCGCGTGTCAAAAATTTGACTGCTTCACTTAACAAACAGAGCTTAATTAACTTAAATGCTTTCTTGTTAAAGCAGTGAAGAATTTACATTTCGCGTTTGGTGCTTGTATTGTTCGCATTACTATGTTTAAAGTACTACGGAGTGATTGCAGGTTTTCAGTCGTAAGAGTTCGAGAAAAAATATATTCTTTTTTATATTGCTTTGTCTTGGGAGAAAAATAATTAATCGGAAGTCAAAGGCCATGAAGATACCTGCCCTTTCAAAATTGCCTACGGCTTTGGAGACTATGCTCTCTACCCAGAAGAACCCGACCAACGAAAAATCATTTATATCAAACTGTAAACTTTTCAAATGAAGGGTACAGAGTAATGTTTTCGTTTGATAGGGTCGTGCATTATTAAACTCTAACCAATTTGAAATTGTATCTCCAGCGATGAATCAGTTTTCGGTAGTTTTATAACTTTCAAGCCTCTCAATTTTACTTGTTTTCTTCCAACGGTTTGTTTTGTAATGCCTTTTAATGAATTGACAAATTTCGCCTCTTGGATCACGAAACTGCCAATCTGCTTGTGGCACTCTCGGCTCAAGAAGAAGCGGAATTTACATTTTCTGAAACTGATTTTCAGCAAAAAGTGAAATTTCCACAAAAGTTTTACAGGAGTTCTAATTGATGAAAAATTGGTTTAAAAGCGAAAGATTTGGACCGGAGAATTATGATTTCATGCTCCGAAATAGAACTTAACAATTTAGTCTTGGCACATCTAGCCGAGTTTAATTATATGTTTACTTTTCAATGACGGCAAGCGAGTGGTCTCGAGAATGTCTCTTTAAGGCTTTCAAAGTTTGAAAAATGTTTACAACTGCAGACCCCCGTGGTTTGAAAATTTGATAACTAGGGCTTAATGCTTCCCGAAACCAAAGTAAATTACTTTTCGCTGTTGATTTCATTAAAAGGATTCTTTTGTGCTGATCTAAAATTCAAATGCAATATTTTTGATTCAAAGGAAAATTTAGGGGAGTTGGCAGCAAAATTACGAAATTCAATTTGGTAAACTTCAAAATTACTTTGAATATAATTGTTTCCACTCTCCTAAACATGTTGAACGTATTTGTAAATCTATGAAGGTTTTACAATGTGTTGCTCTAATTTCGAATCACTCTGAATCTGTGACAAGTGTTTTCAACTTATCTGTTGTTCGTGAGTGAATATTAAAAATTCAAAATGAACAAATTTCGCTTTCAGACGCGATCGTCCTTTGATTCAATTCCACTTGAACGTTTTGCAATCCTTCCGTGCTTTAGTTCAGAAAATATCACCTTTCGACAGAATTTTCTGCGAGATCTGCCCTCGAGATAAGAGAGGACAAAGTTTTCGTTTTCCGAGCAATTAATGTTTAATCCAAAATTAACCTTGGGGTGCTTCGAGGCGCGCGATGCATATTGGGCAAGTTTTGTTTCGGAACTTTTCCCTCTGTAGTTTGCCAAATGAATAGTGAACATAGGGATGAGTAGTTGAAAAACAAGCCGTAAAACTTCGCGATCGAGGGCTATTCCTCGCAAAAAAAGCGACCGGGCTGCTTTTCTGTGCCGCAGGGTGAAATTCACGCTCGATTTAATTTCGTCGGTGGAGTTTTCCGGGGATTTACAATCAACTGTTCAGGTAACATTTCAGCGTAGCTTGACTTCTCGAGCGGTGACAAAAAAACTTTTTGCGTATGCAAATTAATGGCATGTGAACAGACAAAACGGGAGGAAGAAGCGAAAGGGAATTCTTCGCTTTCCGGGCGAGATTCGCAGCGCTAAGAACTGCGAAACACCGGGAACTTTTTCGCAGCACGGTAACATGAACTTGTGTGAAATTTGTGGATTGTTGTTATTCTTTGTCGAGTTCAAGCAGTTTTAAATTTATTCTTTCAGTCTGATGATATATTTAAATAGCTGTAAAATCCATGTAAATGTTTAGTTGTTGTTCGCTGGTGCAGATAATAATTTCAGCTGTAGGAGAGAGAGAGCAAAAGTTGTTCCCTTCCGCTCTTACAAGCGTGGTGTTGACTGCCACCATTCCGGGTAATTTCGTCGGAATTAATATCTGTGTGAGGCGCATTCGTGATAAAATTTATCACACCGAGAGGAAGAATTTTAAATAATTTTCGCTCTGTTCAATTGTTCGTCTTTAGATAGGAGTAAGTTAAATTTGTGCGAGTGTCACCGATTTGTTCGCGCGTTGTTTGGGATTTTACGTATGCGGTGTTTGATGGAGTCTTGAAATATTTTCTGCCGTGGTAAATTTATATTTTGACTTGTGAAATTTTCGGCTTTCTGAGACCGCGCGTAAATATTGTTAGTTTAACTTTCGCTTCAGCTGACTGCTCTTCCATTTGAAAACAACTAATTTTCTGACAGGGACTGACTGCCCCAAAAAGCTAAGTGATTTTTTCAAAGAGCTGGCAAAGGGCAAATTTCTCAACGCGGACGACAAGCTATGGAAGCTCAGAGGACTCCTGATGCGAGGAAGGAATTTGAAGACCAGCAAGATGGACAAGAAACTGTTGTCACAGGAATTAAACGAGAGGCAATATCTCCCGAACTGGTAAGTAAAACATTAAATCGAGCGCTATATTTTTAGCGAGGAGTCACAAGTTGGCGCAAATTTGCTCTTCACTTTGTTGAAAAGTTTGAAAATAATTTCTTGGTTTGCACGAAATATTGAAACTCGATCCACGCGTTTGGGTCTCATGGATTCGGAACTCGCTGCAGCAAGCTTATATTTCGCTATCTCTTATTTTTCAGCTCTATTTTATTTTGTGCCATTAATTGGACCGTGTACCGTTTTCGGACGTTTAGACCCGTTTTCCGAGCGATGGAAAAAATTTCTGTAGTCTGTCGTGGTTTTCAAACTTTTCGCAGACCGCGAACTAATTTGCATATTTTTTTCTTCATTCATTCGAACGGTGTTACGAAAAGTTTTTTCGAAGAAGTATTTTGTTACATTTTTGCGATGTGTTTGGTCGTGAACTAAACTTTCATCGATTTTAGGAGTCTTAATAGCCACATCATCTTCTAAAGTTCTGGCTTAGTGTAGCAGGCAAAAGAGCGATTCACAAAATGCATCTTTTCAATACTCGCGAGCTAAAGAGATATGTAAATTTCTACTTGTACTTTCTCGAAGAAATTGGTTGGACCTTTGTTTTAATTTCGTCGTAAGAACTTTAAGTTTGCACGCGGTTGGCGATTTTCGATCGGTTATTTTCTGCTAAAGATTGATTGAATTTTCTGTCGCCAATTGTTCGTTCAGTGTTGGTAACAGTTCAAAATCAGTGGGGATTTTTTTTTCCATCGACGATTAGAACTTACATTTTGAATAAGTAAACATAGGCAGTTGTTTTCGTGTGTTTAGAAAGAATCGAAATATTTTTATAAATCAGTGGCTCTGCAAAAAAAGTGCGGATCATCTGCGCTGTTATGAAGGAAAAGATATTCTGTATAATGCAGAAAAATGGGTTAATTTGCCCGAATTTTGTAAAACACAGGAAATTTTCTTGAGTAATTGGGGCTCATTGCTATGCACAGATGGTCTCTTTGCTTAGTTGTCTGTTTATTAATCGATGGACCGATCGAGAAAAATGAAAGTCCAGAAACTCGACACTTGCTTCGTTGGTAACGCCGGTTAATGTCCTGTAGCCTTTCACCCCGACTAAACAAAATTCAAATTTTTAAACTTTTCAGTCGATTTAACTTTTCGCAACCCGCGGTTCAGAAATCCCCGAGATAATAACTTCCCCATGAATGGCATGTTTTCAATTTTCTTTGGCTCTAATGAACAAATTTCGATTTTAACGGTCGAGAAAAAATGTTAATTGCAGCACTGGTGTCGTTGTCATCGCAAATTACAGTTTCTCTTATTAGCCATAGTTCTTGCAGTTCAGGGAATTGGAAACTTGATAAAGGATTGGAATAATTTGAACTATTAGAAAATCGATATGAGCGGAATTCTGTGAAATAGAGGTGATATTATTTGCAGATGGAAAGGGAATTGTCCTTAACTTGGCCGAATAGGAAGAGAAAATTGTGTGTGTGTATTTTTCATCAGTGTGATTTTTAAATGTAAATGATACCATTTCCATGACTTGTTACTTTTGTTCATGTTAATCTTGCTGTACGTAAAATTCAGCTAAAGGGATTTAACTGCCCATCTTTTTAATCCTGCTGTCTAAATGTATGTTGAGATGATAGGTGACAACTTTTTAGTGAGATGACAGCCATTTTGCTTTCTTATCCATAGGATTCAGTGACAGTCAAATTAATGAAACTGTAACGCCTATTATGAATATAATTGCTTTCAATTCAAGCGTGAAAGTCTTAGAATTATTATTTTTTTTCATTACTGCATTCATTGGACTGGTTTGCATATTTCCAAATTTTGCTATTGTTTTTCAAGTTCTTGGTTTAAGCATTGTTATCACAGATTGTGACTTGAACGAGTTTCAATCTTTTAGTTGGTCTTTACAATTTTAGTACCCTTTATTGAACCATATGCTTTCATTCTAATTCATTTTGCCAACCCAATCCACTCTTACTCAACTTTTGGGTTTGGTGTAGAAATCCTAAATTAGCGATAACAGTTAAAATCGCCATATTAAACTACCCTAATTGCTGCTGTTTAGTTAATATACCATTTTCACTGTAAGGCGGTTGCATTTTTGACTCAGTGGATGCAAGTTGCTTTATCTACACCCTCCAGTCAGGGGATGCTATTGCCATACCCAGGGGCAGAATGGACTACTACAGAAAAAGCTTTGAGTTTACTGTGGAGTTGAAATAAAGCTATTGTGCAGTGTTTTTGCTTAGTATTTGCCTATTGGGCTGCACAAGGTGTGATTTTAACTTTTGAGTCCACAGTTCAAATCATAAACTCTGAGAATTCAACTGAGACCTTGCTTTCATTAATAATTAATAGTGCTTCCCAGGGCAGTACTTAGTTGACTCCACAAGGTGGTTCAAACTTCTGTTCGTGTGGATGATTTTCTAACATTTCACCATTCACATGCACCTTGCAGAGTGCTTCTCTTTAATTTGCCTGAAGTATATGGCTAAAGGGTTTGTCCAAGTGAAATGAGTCAACATAATTTTCATTCCTTTAAGAATAATGCTGTTAAATAAGGATGCAGGCCAGGGACCCAAAGGGGTTTAGGGCTCCAGGGCTTCAGGCTCCA
>OX419345.1:3426074-3626074 GCA_948470475.1 Galaxea fascicularis | reverse complement strand
CCATTTTGACTTGATTGACTGATTTACTGATTGACAGTTAGATCGATCAATCTCCCATTGTTTGATTGATTGATTGATTGATCATGACTGATTGGCTCATTAACACATTGTATGATGGATTGATCAATGGTGGAATGGATGATTGGTTGATTGATTGATGGATTGGGCAGCCGGTTTAAAATGGAAGTAAATCATGTAACAACAACTGAACAGTGATTTGTCCAGATCACTTCTGTTCCTTGGTATTTTGGTATCTCAAGCACTGTTTTTCTAAGCAAAAAAATGATAATTTGGATGACAGGTTGTGGTTAAGTTAGGTATCATACCATCATACCATTAAATAATTATAGGTATAATTTCACTAGAGGCAGTTTAGAATGTTTTAAATTTCTATCCAATTTTAATCAGACAGACTCTATATTTGTTGATTGCATGGAAATGAGATCCCACAATTAAATTTTATAATTTTGTCCTTATTTCATTGGATGCAGTTTAGAAATGAATGGTTAATGTTGAATTATGTTGTGGCTGTAGCTCCATCTGCTCTTTTAGGTGATATTTGTCAAGAATGAGAAGTTTCATCAATATCTTTTTCAAGATGAACTTTTGAAAGATTTATTCAGAAATGTCTCTTCATTACTATGACTGCACGTTCAAAATGATATGACAGACCTAAGAAAAATTTTGGCTATTTGTAAAGTATGTTTTCATAAAATGGTTAGCATTATTAAAATTCACAGATTTAATTTTATTATTATAAACTTAACAATAATTAATTATTAATAATAACTGAGCAGATACAGTTGTTGTTATTTTTTTTTATATTTTCTGTGATTTTAATGTATTGCAGTGTATATTAAAGATGCTACTGATAAAGTTAATAGTCTTGGATGAGATCATTTCTAAGCAGCTGTGAGCCTATGCTTTGAATTTCTCAGATACTCCTTTTGTGTGTATAATATGCCAACTTTCTATTCAGCCTTTTTGTCTAAAATGACATTGTCTTAGGTTTTTGAAATCAGTACATGCTGTTACTTTAAATATATTTAGTTGGTTCAGTGTTACACAAAAGTCATACTCTAATTTGCAGAATCCCAAGTCTTTTACATCACATGATAAGTGTATATAGAACTTAATTTATAACTCCATAATTAACTGGTGTATTTAGCAAAGAACAGCACATTTCAAGAGATTTGGATTTTTAAAGCCAAAAAGCAATATATCTGACCCTTTTGCAGGGTCAGTAATTATGATTTTCAGCTGGGGTTGTTGTTGTTGGATTTGCACTGAGGAGTTTGTATTAGTGGATGACAATAATTATTTTAATATTACATTGATTTATGAGGCAGTTTATCTTATAAACTACAATAATTTATTATATTAATTAATTATTACATTTGCTTTTCCAGTTGTCCCACACCAGGATGTGATGGGAAGGGACATATCAATGGAAAATTTGCTTCGCATCGCAGGTTAGGCAATATATAGTATGGGTATAGTATATAGTATAGGCAATATATAGTATGATTACATTATTAGCTAAATTTGGGATGATTGCAATATTAATTGGAGTTACAAGTGAAAATACTATTAGTTTATTAGTATTAATATTCATATTCTTTTGACACCTATGAATTTTATTTTCTGTCTACCCATTATATTTGGCAATTAAGAGCACTACACTGATTAAACTAACTGCAGAAGTAGGAACCTTATTCTAAACATTTCAGGGTACATAGCTGAAGTATCAAAGGCCATTTAATTTAGTGTAGTGTAATAAACAAAATTTCTTTGAACTACTTCTTTAAATTCACTTGTGAGAACAATAATAGTGATTCGTCAAGACTCATTACTACATGACATACACCAAAACAGAGAAGGGTTTTGTAGCATTTCTGAATCCTGGTGACAGTTAGACAGTTCACATCACCTACGCCCCGGGTTGGTGTCATAAGTGGGCTGAGTTTGTTGGTTCTCTACTCTGATGTGAGAGGTTTTTCTCCGGGTACTCTGGTTTTTCCCTGTCTCCAAAAACCAACATTTGATTTGATTTGGTTCTCTTCCACCAACACGTACTATTTCATTCTCAGGATACCTGTTCCTAATATGGAAAACTGTTTGATGTATTCACTTACATGTGTATTCATTAACCAGAAGGATCTTGTTTACTGTAGGTAGTGTCGACCGATCTATCGGTCGATATAGCGGTCGATATAGCGGTCGACAGTCGATCGACAGTCGATCGACAGTCGACCGACAGTCGATCGACTGTCGATCGACAGTCGGTCGATAGTCGGTCGACAGTCAGCCTGGTGTGAGATAGACTATCGGCCGAGTATCGGTCGATATCTCGACGACGCACCTTGACTAATACTATCGGTCATATGTCAGTGATATATCGGTTAACTGTCGGTGGTATATCGGTCAACTGTCGGCCGAATATCGGTCAACTGTCGGCCGAATATCGGTCGTGTGTTAATTTACCAGGTGAGTCTTTCTTTTTAAGCAAAGACGACATATAGTGGCAGTGCGAGGCGCGATTTCTCTATGAAGCGAACCGAAGAGCACCGGGAACTAAGGACATGGTAACTTTTTTTTTTTCCAGTTTGTATCATCACCGATCGTCTGATTTTAAACAGAACCAGTTACAGCCAAAGTTGAATTTGCTGCTCCTGTGGTCCCGCAGTCGAACAATACTTAAAGAAGGACGAATAATGAATAGGAAGGGCAGTTCATGACATGCTTTAAGAGTGAGGAATACACATCTTTCATTATCAGGCTTCGACCTGCTTCATCACGCCGAGTTCTCGCGTGTGCGGCGACCACAAATTAAACTTATATATTTCTGCGTTGAAGACGGGAACAGTCCTTTGTTTAACGATCAGTCATTGATAAAACGCGCTAATAATGCACCGAGGAAGGTGACAAAATATCCAGCAGACTGAACACATTCATTTATTGTGGGAATGATTTCAATTTACAGCAAGGAAAATACTCATACGTTCTCATTACATTATCCTGTCCTTTTTCTCTGTCCTGTCGCTTTATATTGTGTTAAATATACTAAATAAAGACGACCATGCGTAACAGAAATTAATATTGGATGGTAAATAACTTGACCGATACATCGGTCAAGTATCGACCAACTATCGGTGAAGTGTCGGCAAAGTGTCGGCGAAGTGTCGGCGAAGTGTCGGTGAACGAAAAGCAATATCGGCCGAGACACATCTTGAAGGACTATCGACCGACTATCGCCCGACTCTCGGCCGACTATCGACCGTCTATCGACCGTTATATCGACCGACTATCGACCGAGTGTCGACCGAGTATCGACCGAGTATCGACCGACTGTCGATCGACTGTCGACCGAGTGTCGACCGCTATATCGACCGCTATATCGGTCGACATTACCTACAGTAAACAAGATCCAACCAGAATATAAACATCGTTAACAATCATGTATATCAGGGCCAAAAAACATGCTTAGAGTTATATCCTCAGGCTATGCTCAGTCAACTTGAAATGTTTATTTTACTTTGCAGTGTCTATGGATGCCCCTATGTGCAGAAAACCAACAGAAGAAGAAATGATAGTGGAGGTATGGGAATTATAATTCCTTTTTTTTTTTTTCAATTTTGAAATTGCACTTTACTGAGCTTTTCAGCAGTCACCCTGCAACCTTTTTTCTTGGTTTGTTTTGTTTACCATCAGACAAAGATGGTGACCTGACTTCAGAGGCATCAAGGTGAGTATTGCAGTATGAATATGACACGATCGGGAAACAACGTCTTCACGTTGTCATTAATGGTATAAATCTGATGTTACTGATTTTTGTCTTAAAGCAGATGCCCAACCCCAGGTTGTGATGGCTCAGGACATAAGTCTGGATTGTTTGCATCTCACAGAAGGTTTTGCATATTTCTTGTTTATAGTTTGTAGAATTTTCTGTCTGTTTAAAAAGAAAAAATTACACACATTTGTAATAAAAACTAATAACGTCTGGATGACTGATTGCACCAACATTATTGCAGTAGCAAGATTTGTTTGCAAGAGTCACCAGGCAATTAAGTACAACTAGCTGTGTATAGTCTTGCATGAAAGAGTGTTACACTGAAGGTGTCTTTGTTTATTGTTAAATTCAGGAATGTTGTCAATCATGCAACTTCACTGAATTACATGTACACAATTTTTATACAATGTATATTGGTAAATAATATGAGGTCAGTCGATCTGGGTTTGTGCTACTCCTTGAAGTCATTGAAAAGCCCTGTGATTTAATTTTAGATTTCAGTGGCACTTGAAACACCCTTGAAAAGACTAATTTCTGCTGAAAGTGCTTGAAAATAAAGAAAACTCCTTGAATTTTTGTTGGGATGGAAAGTAATATAGGATTAATATCAAAGTAATTCAAGGATTTAAAAGCACAGATTTTAAAATTGGGGATAGATTTTGTGAAAAATGTGCATCTCAGCCCTCTGGTTTTGGTGCTTCACAATACTCCTTGAATTTTGTGTACACAACCAAGCAGGGACTATGTTGATGATACTGATTGTGTGCTTTTACCTTGGTCACTTTTCAATTACTGTTTAATGAAAAGAAACCATTTTCTTTCCCATTTCAGTCTGTATGGATGTCCCAGGAGGATTTCTGTTGATAAACCTAAAGATGGTAATATTAATATATAGTTGTAACTTATAATAACAAAATCTTCACATCTGATTGGCCGTTGCCAGCTATGATTTTTGCCCAGATAGGACAGTGTTATTGGACAGTATGCGTCATGCCTAAGTTATTGGACATCACACGGGCTGGAAAAGCACAGTTGCACTTTAATATTTTCTTTACTATGCATATTTTTTTCCTGAAAAGTTTTTTTTCTTCCTTGAATTTTGTTATACCCGGTAGATACTATTAATTGGTAACAGGACTTCATGTCATCCAATTTGGTCTGTAATCGTAGCTATAACAAAATTCTCGATTCTAATTGGTTCTGCGCGTGCCTATTTGTCGCGTAATTGACGCGCAATCATGTGGGTGTTCAATTACAGGTATCCAATTTCAACTTTTTGTAATTGGATACCTGTAATTGGACACCCACGCCATTCATGCATCAATTACATGCACTTTAATGGCTTCCTTCATAATGTTTTCCCACTGTTTGTAAGACTGCTGGAACATACCCCTGACTTTTTCACCCAAAGGAGGTTTTCAAAATCTTCTTAATCTTGAAATTTGTTATAGATACAATTAATTAGTAATTGGACCTCGTGTTGTACAATTCAGGGAGTAATCGTGCTTGTAATTTCAAATCGGACTCGCGCTGCGCGCTCGTCCGATTTTGAAATTACTCACCTGATTACTCCCTGAATTGTACTCCACTCGGTCCAATTACTATTACTAATCATACTTGTGATGAAACAAATCGGACTCTCGCTACATGGTCGTCCGATTTTGTTAATCACTTGTATGATTACAGACCAAATTGGACTCCACTCAGTCCTATTACCATTACTTATCACATAAAATAAATTCAGCCTGAGCAGTGAAGTTATTCTTGTTTGATGAGTAGTTAAAGAGCCTGGTGGCTCGTAGTTACTAAAACATGGAACGACCTAAAACCACCTAAAACCATCTACAACCACCTACAACCACCTCAAAAAATTCAACAACCACCTACAGTTGCATTAATCTGGGTTTTTGTGTTCAAATAATTTATAGGCAAATCTTCAGGAGATGATAATGCAGTAAGGTAAGAAAACTTTTGGTAAAGATGTAGGGCCACCATAAGATTTTTAGGAGCTGGTCTCTCAAAGAAGGTTAAGCCAGTTGTTGTACTGATTCTCTGACTGACTGAGTAGTCAGCTGATTTTACTGTTGTAACCAGCAATAAAAACCAGATGCCAGCTACTCATGACAGCACTTAGATGTAAAGAGATATCAAGGCTGTTGCCTAACAGGAGCCTGGTAGCCTGGGGCACCAAAAGAATAGCTCTGGGTGCCTTAATTTTTCATTCAACACCTTTCACTTCATGTGTTGGGCTCCTAAGTTCTCAGCGTTTAGCTCCGAGGGCCCCTTTAAAAGTTTCTTAGGCAGCAGCTTTAGATATAAAGCTACTGACAATATTAAAAGCCATGGAAACACTATTTCAATGCTGGATACAGATAATGCTGAATAATTTCCAACATAACATGCTTGGTATGAGAGGGAGAAAAACCAAGTTGTACTAACATGATTTCAACAAATTGTTATAATATTGAATTATGAGTGATAACGCTATAAATGTTTGGGTGCTGAACTGGATGCTTGGAAATTCCTCCAGAGTTCCCCTTCCCTCATATCAGTGGTGTCAAGTTGAAGCATTCTTGGCAAGCATCCACTTTTATATTATTATCATGGAGTGAATAGTAAATTAATCCAAAAAATGCAAAGTTACCTGTTTGCATCCCACAATGTATGTTTTTGTACATGTAGGTGTCCCACCCCAGGCTGTGATGGCACAGGGCACAGAACTGGGCTGTATACATCACACAGAAGGTACCAATGACTTTGCTAATTTTTTCATGTTTTATGTTTTTATGATGTGCAGTGTTTGTGATATTTGTTTAATAATCATACAGCACGACAGCGTTTCTTTGTTTGAATCACCCTTAATCTGGCTCTGTTATGTTGTCAGTGATGATCCCTAAAAATGTGGATGTCATTTCTAAATTCCCATGTTCCCTCCTTCCACAACAGTAACTGCCTTCAGCTATGGCAAGTATGCAACCCTGTGGAATGTTTGCTTATGTCCACAAGGTAACCTTGTGTTATAGCCACTAATATATGCATTATAATGGAACAGTCTTTCAGGGTGTCCCCTGGCCAACATCCAGAAGTCAATATCTCGCCAGTGTAGAAGTCCACCAGCAACACCTCCACATAAGAAAGGTGAGTCGGACCACAAGAATGGACAAAATTGCCAATTAGGTTACTTTGAGTACTCAAGTGCTGGACTATTTGTCGGCCAAGATTTGCTTCTCATTGGTGATTGTCTTGCTGCCCCCTTTGTACATAAATGGTATATGGTGTGGACTCTCATGTACTGCTTCAGCCCATTTTCATTAAAACTGATTATGCCTCTGATCATATCAGGCCGTGGACAAAAGTGCATGCTCACAGACAAGGCATCACCTCAGCAGAGCCCAACGTCTCCAGACTCTGGAATATCTTCTGCTTCCAGCACTGAAGACAACTCGGCAAAGAAAGAACTGAACTTTGATTCAGACAACAAAGATAGTCCCATTCATTTCACCTTCCCCAAAGCCAAGCCACCAAAAATCAAAACTGAGTCACCGCCTGTGACTTGTACGTCCACGTCACCAGTCATTGCTCTTCCTTCATCCTCCATGCCAAGTGTCATCACA
Source organism: Galaxea fascicularis (assembly GCA_948470475.1). Classification (NCBI taxonomy): domain Eukaryota; kingdom Metazoa; phylum Cnidaria; class Anthozoa; order Scleractinia; family Euphylliidae; genus Galaxea; species Galaxea fascicularis. The sequence goes on along the minus strand of OX419345.1, from coordinate 3,618,670 downwards.
GCAACTGCAGCGGTCGCTGTCGCAAATTCAGTCATGAGTGGCAACGTGGTCTACTCATCCAAAGAGGCTTTTATGCCTAAGGAATGCATAGGTGAGCCATATTAACTTTAAACCCTAAATTATGTCAGAATGTATATTCTCCACACTGTTCTCCAAGCACTTTCTATGGTGATGATGAGGAGAATTTGTTACACAATCAAGACCTTTGTTTCTTGTTGATCACTTCCTTTTTTCCGATCACAACCTTTATGTTTGATTGAGCAGTGTCACTTTAAGGAGAAATTAAACATTGGTCAGTCTTATGGGTTAAAGGGTTAATTAAGCTTCATTTATTGATAGCAGTAGAACTTGTTTCCTTCTTAAGTATATTTTTTATTTTATCCTTCATCGCCATCGAGAGACCCCTTAGCTTTCCAAATGCGGTCTACGATTGGAGAACAAAACAATAGATGATACAATACAAACAATACCCCTAGCCCTGATAACAAAAGAAGATACAGGTCATAGGGACCAATGAAAATATAGGTCTGGAAGAGCTACAGGATTACTCTCGCCATCAGACTGATTTACACAAGTAAGCACATATTGCAGGGTTGTCACTAGGATTTTAAGTAGGTGAATGAATGGGTTGAAGTAGGTGACTACAGACTATAATTATATAATGCAATTTCCTGCATCCCGGGACGAAGGTAGCCAGCACAAAGTGATCTGACAGATGGCGGAAATCTAATGACCCTGTATTTAAAAGGGCTGCTTGAAGTAACTAGACAAGACCATTTAATTAAGGAAAATGTGGTGTCTTACAGGGGGCAGTTGTTATCATCATTACTTGGTGTTTTTAACTTTAACAAGTGGTTTAAATGATGTTGGCTGGTTTTGGAGGGAGGACTGAAACCCGATAACCCAATGAAAGAGCTTTAAAACAGGGATCAATAATTTACATTCATTCATTCCCGTGGGACAGTGAGACTAAAGCCCTAGTTCCATATACATATGCATGGACATGGAGCAATAGTACTGTCTGTGGTATGAAGCCCTTTAATCCTGTGAGGTTTTGTGTTTGAGCCCTTTTAGGACTCATTGTCTGGATAGAGACTAGTGCTTTAGCCCCGTAAACCCTAAGATCAAGATTGAAATTCCCATTTTTTGCCCCTACACATTTGCTATAGATGTACTGGGGAGAAGTTGTTAAAATATCAAGCAAATCCTATACTTAATTCTCGTGACATTCACTCTCTTTTATTAAGCATTGATGTTACAAGGAGAAATTTGATGCTGACCACGTCACTCTTAAGGTTTAAAGGAAACACTGAAAGGCAAAGAAAGGCAATACCAGTATTCAAAGAAAGTGTCTAATAATTGTACTAATAAATTAAACATTATTCTTTTATGAAGAATCCAAAGAACCAGTTATTAAAGCAGAACCAGATGAACAAGGTGATGATTCAGACGATGATGATGATGATGACGAGGAAGAGGAGATGAGTTCAGATGAAATGTGTTTAGAAGCTAAGGAGGTGGTGCAATACACCTCTGAGGAGAGTTCGTCTGATGATGATGACTTCAGGGATGATGTTGATGACTCTGATTATGGCAGCAGGAAGGGTTAGGAAACATACTTTCACTCAGTTGTTAGTTTAAACCTACTGTATTGGCCAAAATTCCAGAGATCCTGATTGTCCCTACGTTCCCCTTTTCCCCAAATGTTGATCTGCTCGAGAATTTTCCTTGTGCAACTTTTTTTAGTCACCGTAAAAATAATTGTCCTAGTCGGGAGTGTGTTGCACATCATTTTGGGGTGCATATCTATGGCCTTATTACAAATGTGTACTTTGTGTGCATGTTTTCAGTGACGGTCCCAAAAGATTTTGGACAGAATTGTAGCTCCAAGCGAAAAGTGGCCCGTGCAATTTCTAAATTATCAGGCCGAAATTGTAACTGAAATACAGTGTCCGAACAGTTTCTTAGGCTTTGGTTTAATTTAGTATACTAGTACTTGTTCTCTCTCTCTTTTTTTGTTTGGTAACCTGTTGCGATAGGCTAAATTAAGTGAGGCTCATTCTCAAATTTTATTTTTATTTTTTTACAGCTTCTTCAAGGTTCATTGGGTATGTATCTGTTGCTATTAGACAATGATACTGATACTGAAACTGTCTTGGGGAAGGCGTGTATCACACACACATGAGCTGGCTATATTTTAAATTTGAATCCATCGTTGAACACCAGAATGTCCAGGAATAGTTGAACTATCTTCCATTACAAATAAGTCTCTTATATGAAGAGAGCAATGTTCGCGTTAATTAACGCACAAATCGTATGTATGTATACGGATGAAAGTTTAGCTGGACGCGCAAACACGGGGCCTCTCGGGGCTTAAAAATTGTTTGGGCACCCTAAAATTTTGAAGCCGAGGAGCCCAGGATACATTTTTTCTAAAACCCAGTGCGAACACTGGTTAGGAGTCCAATGTTTCGCTGTTGTTCTGAACCGGCGATCTGTTTCTCAACAGCTAAGACGGCTGTGTATAATCCGGCTTTTTTTAATTAAGCTCGTTCTTCTCTGCTTCAGTTGTCCGACTGAGGGCTGTGATGGTTCAGGTCATGTGAATGGGCGTTTTGCCAGTCATCGCCGACTCTCTGGATGTCCAAGAGTTGTAAGGAATGTACCTACGCCAAAAACGCCTGTAAAACGCGAATTTGGTAAGGACGTTCTCCCGAGATATGGGAAACAAGTGTTTCAATGTCTTGTCGCTAAGGTGCACGAACGGTTTTTACTTGACCGTATAAACGTGATCTCTGTTCACGATCTTCTGGGGTTGAACTTTGTAACGTTTTTCCCTTTGGACAGTGACTGTGTTTGGTTAAGTCAACATGTTGAGCAATGGAACAGCGAGTGCTCCAGGATGAATTTAATTCGTGTACAGAAGTTGACATAAATTTTCATTTGACTGCACAGGCACAGATGGCTTTTAAAAGATACGCTGGCCAAAATCTGATTGGTCATTTGTTGGTCGCAACCCTCATCTGTAGCTTTGCATTGTAAGCTGTTTTGTGAACTCTCTATCTCTATTCATTTACAGGGTCTGATGGAAAGCCCAAAGAGCTTCTCAGGTAATTGGATTGCTGCTGAGTTATGATTCTATGTTTTTGTTTCATTCTCAATGTTTTGCTTGCACGGTTTGCAGTGACGAACACTGCGTTCGCCTCATTGCTATGATTAACAGTCTGCTAATGAATTGTAATTTTTGTTATTTGCAGTTGTCCCACCCCTAACTGTGATGGACGCGGTCACGTGTCTGGTCAGTACGCCACTCACAGAAGGTACATTTGAAAGCTCCTGGTTCATTGAATTACTTTAGGCGCTTTCTCATTCAGTACCACTCTGGTTAGTCTCATTCCAGTTTTAGTCAGATAAGAGGACAAGCTGAATCTTTCCAAAGTAACGAATATGCTGAAAGCGGAGTACCACTAGAACAGGTGACCTGAGACCAGCGCCAAATAGTCTGGACCGAGTGTCTGACTGACTTCCGTTGGCGCGTCACAGGCTCGGCTGGCCGCGCACGATTTTTCCGAGCGGTTTTCATTTGAGTGTTGAAAATTAATTGCGTTTGCTTTGGTTTGCATCTCTTCGCTCTGTGATTGGCCATCAAAACTCGCGCCACTTTCTCAACCAATGAGAAGCAATTTACCAAAACCAATTGCGATTTGAACGGACGCATTTTCCCGCGCTTTACGCCGGTGACATGAAATCGTTTCGAATTCTGATTGGCTCATTGCACTGTTTGCGTCTGCTGTGATTGGTTAGAGTAATTTCTTTAGTTTTGGTTTTACGATACTCAATTGAAAAGCGTTCTATTCTGCTATCGGGAGCGAAAAGAATAGAATCAGACCATCCGTGTGTGAACTAGGAATAGGGCCTTACACAACACGAAATACCATGGTTTTATGAGTCACTTGGACCGGTCCATATGCCTACTGATCGCCCATGTTTTGTTCCCTTAGTTTGTCAGGGTGCCCACTGGCAGCTAAAATACAGCAACAGGAACACCAGGAAGTTAGGTACATGTATGTGTTGACTTAACGCAGTGAGTATTTTCGCTTTTTAGCGAGTGAGTTTGAAGCATGGAGCTTATTACTGTTGTTTCTTGTAAATAAGGTGCCCCACAGTTGGCTGCGATGGAACGGGTCACGTAACTGGCAAGTATTCCTCACACAGAAGGTAAGTTTTGATACTTAAAGCCGACACAGTATCAGCATCCATACGTCTTGCATGGTTCCCCTGTGTTTCGGATATCACACGTTGGGAGAATAGTATTGGTGTAAGCATTAACAGATAACAACTTTGAAGATTATTTTCTTCTTTTCTTATGGCGGCTGACAACTCTAACAAACGTTGCTTGAGCAAACACCATGTGGAAGTTAAAGTCCACCCCATGTTTTAACCGATCGAAAGACAGATTTGCTTCAATGTTCCGTTATTTTTTCTGCAATGTCCCTGAACTATTTCACATTTCCGAGAAAAATTCCCGAGTCTCTCGATTCCCGGCAAAATCTCCATATTCCCAGACCAACTTTTCTTTCCTCCCAAATCAGGCCTTGTCGGAGTTGTCACCCCTTGTTTTCTTGGCGTGTACGTTTGTTCACAAGGTCGTGTCATAAGCAGCAGCAGTTTTGTTTTCTGATTCTTTCGGACGTAATACATCTCCAATTATTCTCTTCCTTTCTCCAACGGTAGCAAGGAGATAAAACAACTGGTTCCAAGGAAAGTTCCTTCAAATTGAAACGGCTAAATGGTTAAGTTATCGTCCACGGGGAAATATAACAATTTTTTCTGCTTTTTGATTTAGTTTGTCAGGTTGTCCTTTGGCACCAAAACTTGCTCTGCAGAATGCTGAAACCGGTAAGAAATTGTCTGAAAATTGGATCGTGGTAGGTTGTAGCTAATCTTGCTTTGTATCGCCATTTATTTGTGAATCTCAGTCCAATTTGGCTCGGCGTTACCAAAACCCATCTCAGAACTGGCTTGCCTTCCATGCCTACTCTTTTAGGGGGTGACGGGGAGGGGGGGGGGGGTCCTGCCATGTCACCCTCCACTCGAAGTAGCCGTATGTGGTGGTATCACCTTCCACTTGGACAATGACAGGAGTCATGTCGTCTTGTCAGTCGTGTCCCGTGTTGATACAACTCTGTTATCAGCGAATGCCTCGGAGGCTAGTCCTCGATGAAAGTCACACCGTTACCCTGTGTAAAGCGGTCAGGAGTTTTATCTCTACGTTTACGTTGGAACGGTTTTCAGTGTCGAAAGTAAATTGCTTTGCTTTGGTTTTTACTTCGCTTCGTGATTGGTTGACAAAACTCGCGTCACTTTCTCAGCCAGTGAGATGCAAAATCAAAACCAATCGCGAGTTGCATGCGCGAATTTTCCCGCGCTTGGCGCCGGTTGCGTGTTATTACTTTAAATTCTGATTGGTTCACTGAATTTTCTTTTTCTTGTGACTGTTCAGAGTAATTGCTTTGGATTTGGTGTATTTTGATTTCAATCATAGCTGATGTTTAGCCGTGTTTTCCTAGGTTGTGGCAGTACACAGTCTGAGAAACCTGGACCCATGTGAGTACAGCTTTTATCACGCGTTGTCTGCTCATTGTTCCCAATATATTCAGCATCAAATTAGTTTGTCTTTGATAGTTCTTTTATTCTCGTAGCAAGTTTTGCAATCTGTTTTTTCTGATCTGGTTGCGTCATTGGAGAGAGAAGCTTAAAAATTTAGAATGAGGATCAAGGGAAAGAATTCCCGCAGGGGAACTCACAACTTTCGTTGAAATACGTATTACCGTGTGACGGGGGTGATAACTCTAACGAACGTTGTTTGAGCAACGTTTTGTGTAACGTTAAGTCCTCCTGGAAATTTGGAATACGAATTTTGTTCATGTCCCGATTTTTTTCTGCAGTGTCCCTAAACTATGTCGCATTCCCCAGAAAAATTACCGTTTCCCGATTCCCGACAAAATCCCCAGATTCCCGGAAGAATCACAAACAGGCCTTCGTAGAGTTGGTAACCCCGTATGTATTGGAGTCATCGCGGGACTCCGCGCGACTCGAGTGAATGCCGAGCACATTTAATTTCATTTCTCTTTGTATGTGGTTTATGGACTTAAAATCAACATGAAAATGAACTTTTCATGGAATCTCAGGTGCTGTTCATGCAGATCAGTTTAGGTCGATCTCGGATTCATCTTTCTGAGTTGGTCAGTCTAGTTTGGATCTATCCTAGACCTTTTGACCGTTGTTTGTTTCATTGTTTAGGTGTCCCACCCCAGGCTGTGATGGGACAGGACATTCCAGTGGGCAGTTCAGTACCCACAGAAGGTTAGCGCGATAAGGTGTTTGATAGAGAAGGAAACTCTCTTGATGGAATACCTGCATTGTTAGCTACAGTTTGTGGGACTGTGGGTTGATACGCAGGTAGTTAGGTAAAAAAACAAACGGACGAACAATTAAGAAAACCCAATCCATTAAGAAAAAAACTACATGAAGTTGAAACAAAAAGTTTTTCGTTTTACGAACAATACTGTAATGCAAAAGTGAACATTAAAATATGTTACTTGTAGGAGTTAAGAAGGGGATAAACGGAAAAGACGGGGCAGAAATTGAAATTCGCCTTTCAGTAAGGGGTTTGATTTCTGCCCTCTCAGAATGAATTGTTTACTACGCATTTTTCTTGCAACTCGAAAGAAACTGTTCTAGAACAGAACATTCGCTTATTCACAGCTTGTCTGGTTGCCCGATGGTTTCTCCGTCCGAGAAAAAAGTCCTCATGAGACAGGAGGCTGAATCCAAGTTACTAGCTCAAGCAAATGTTCACGATCCCGAGGTCAGACTGGTTAAAGTACGCTCAGGAAAAGGTAAGTTGAAAAACTGCGCACACTAAAAGCTACTAAACAATAGTTCAGAAAGACAGCGAGAAACGATAGTGTATAATCCAGTGTTAATCCGCGCTCTTGGTATTATCAACTGAGTTAAGATAGCTATCGTCATTGCGGAACTCCCATCGTAAAAGGAGTCAATTCATGAGCTACTGTAGCTAATTAATGATTCGCGCGTTTTCTTTTCCGCACAGAGAATTCGCTTAATTGGAAAGCTCAGAAGTTGTACTAGCAGTGAAAACAAAGATTGCGTCTGTTTTTTTTGTTTTGTGAGTTAAAAGTTTATTTGTAGTTCAGCTACAGTATAAAGGAAGACAAACACCCCTGCCCAAACCATAAGCTTCTAGGCGGATCGTGCGTGAGTTTCGAGTGAATTTCGAAGGATGTTTTCGTGGCTGGACGGTGACCACCATCGACATCATTAACACAAGACAGATTAGGAGCGATGGAAGCAGTTAAAAAGGAAGACAAGGTAGCTAGTTAGTTCCAGTAAGTTAGGTTTTTTTGTTTCTTGTATTTTTGTTTTGTTTAAACTTGAAAGGATGGTTTGTTTGACCAAGTTTCTTTGCCCACACTAGCTCAACAAGAAATAGAGAAGGTCCGTGCTCTGGACAAAGAGATCGACCTCCTTCAGTCTTCGAACCAAGAGTGTGAAAAACTCAACAAGGAACTAGATGCCGAGATTAATCGCCTGGAACAACGGCTTACCGTGTGCAAAGAGGAGACAGCGAGCGACAGGTACATTACCTTGGGTTTTAACCGCTAACAGTGACCAGTGTTTAATTTCTTCTTATGTCAACACTGTTCAATCAAACATCAAGGTTGTGAGAAAAAGGAAGCGATCAACAAGTGACAAAGTTATTGATTGTTCAGCAAATTCTCCTTATTGTGTGGAGAATGTAGATGCTGATATTAAGGTTAAAAAAGGGAAGTGAAGACGGGAGACAGGAACCCAGTCTCTAAACTACTTAAATTCTAGTTTCCACCGTCGTGTTGTTGGCTTTGACGAAAATGTTTTCGCAACTGCGCACTGGGTTGTCTTCTTAACAGCTATGACCAAGCACGTCTTTTATCGTAACCAACTCCCAGGTGGTTTGCTAGCTGGGTTGGTAAAGCACTGCCCCGGTATCGCAGAGGTCATGGTTTGACTCCCGAATAGGCTTTATTTTCTACAGGGTTTCTTTTCGCAAATGCTAAAGTTGTGTTCACAACTGTAATGATCCAACACATCTTTGATCTTTCGTAGTTCTGTTCTGTGATATTGTGTGTAACATTTTGATTCAAAGGTTGGTAAATAACTGCTTTCTTAAGTCTAGAGTACCCAATAAGAGTGCGCGAAAACACTGTCCAATAGTCTGGTTTCCAGTATCTCAAAAGCTGTTGCTATTTTTGTTACAGACATAGGACCGGTGTGGTGGAGACCAAACTTGCCGTGGTGCAGACCCGCTTTATCGCTTCGCTGTCTCATGTACAGATGCCGGATATTGGCGTCAAACTAACGTTTGACTCTATGGATAAGTATATTGAAAAGCTTCAGGAAATCATTGAAGAAAAATCTACAGAATATAGAGCGCTTATTGCAGAGATTAAAGAGGCCTTATCAGATTTTAAATTTTAAATATTAGAGGAGGGAACAAGAGAGAGAAAAAAATGTTATTAATTATGAATACTATCGTATATAGAGGTTATTTTATTGGTTTCAGTGTTATATGTTAGCCTTTTCAGTCCATAAGGTCGTCCTGCGAGCATCCCAGTCAGGAGTAATTAAAAACACTCCTGTTTTATTCATACTGGGTAGCCAGCGATGAACTAACATTCCATGGGGGGCTGGTAGGGGGAGGTAGTAACACCCTCAGTCACTTCATGTTGGGTACCCTGTGATGAACTAACATTCCATAATGGGTATCATGTGATGGACAAGTGGCAATACGTCATGATGGGTATCCTGTAATGAATTAACATTCCATTGGAGGAGGGGTAGAGAGGTAGAAGTACCCTCAGTCACTACATATTGGGTATACTGTAATGAACTAACATTCCATAGTGGGGGGAGGGGGGAGATAGTAACACGCTCAGTTACTTCGTGTTGGTTGTCATGTGATGGACATGTGGCAATACACTTGGCGACTTCATGTGGGGTATCCTGTGATGAACTAACCTTCCATAGTGAGAGGGGATGGGGAGGGGGGGAGGGGGGGAGAGTAGTAAGACCCTCAGTCACTTGATGTATGTTGGAAGCCCTGTGATGTACTAGCACATCATCTTGGAAGGAGTGGCAGTTCTCTTTGAATCGGCACTCCCTGGTAGGAGTGCCTATTCATGCTTTTTGTCTTGTGATGTAACTAGTGTCAGATCCCATTGGTAGTGGCTCTTACAGTCGCCCACTGACTACCTTTTTACCGTGCACTATGAAGCCATATCGGCATTTTACTGAGCAAGAATTGTGTCATGACTGCAGAACGATAAAGTAAATTTTAAGGTGTGAGGGTCTTGAAATCAGATAAGATAAATTACATTTACTATTGTTGTCATATCACAATTATCTATCAAAGGGATTACTATAAAGTTGATTAATTTTGGAGACATCTGAGTAAATTTAAATACTGAGTATTTTAAAGTAAAATTTGCATCAGGCTACTTTCAAAAATATTAAAATCCTATAACTTAAGAAAAATTATTAATAGAGTTTTAGTAAGTATTACTGTATTGAGGAGTTATTTGCAGGGGCTCATTTTATTTAACTTTTTCATCTGTTAAATTAATATATTGTTTTTCTTGTCTTCGAATTTGCATACTTAATTACGAGAGGCTTAGAAAGTGCGACCTCTTTTATTAAATTTGCATACTTCCGTGCAGAATAAACCTTAGTATTGTAAGGAAGATTTATCTTAAACGTCCTCAAGAATTTGAGCCCTGGAATTTGATGGGATAACTGTTCTGCATGAAAATATGTCCGCGGTCACTTCATGGCCGACTTTTTGCATTTTTATCTGTTTCAATACACGTGGGAAGATACCTTGAACCCATTCTTATTTTATTGTTTTCTTCCAGTTTATTTAGAAAAATAAGATACAAACTGTATAGATCACCTGTACTTTATTGCACATACATTATAGAATTATTATCTTTATGGAAATTAGTTGAATTTTGATAGAATTTTAATTCGGTTTTGTATCACAAGCCATTAGCTCTGGTTTGTTGAATGTCACTCGTAGGATGAAATTTTATTAGTTTAACTAATGTTCTATTTGGTAGCCAATAGCAGATTTTAGTTGTGAGTTTGATGTTTTATGGACGTGCATTTGTGGAGATTCCTTTTATGTTCAGTTGAAAATAGGGTAGATTTGATAAATCGTTGTTGGAAAGTAACTTTTAATGGCTCGTCCTCGGTGTAAAAACCTCTGAAGCTCGCGAGTGACGTAAAACAAAGACAACAAAACATCATAAACAATAGCGTACAGTAAAACAATACCTCAAAAAACAAAGAAAACCTCGCCAGGTTTTTACACCAAGGATGACCCCTTTTGATTAATAGTTGTAGAAGACTTACATTGTGGCCCTGAAACTGCTGGACATAGGATACTGTTGTGGCAAACCCTAAGCTGACAGACCTCGCTTCGCGTTGCTGTTGTTTCTTGTACAAAAGTGGCATCTGGTGAACTACAACAGTTACCGAGTGTAGCGACGTGTGAAGGGCAAGGCGTGCTTACACGACCAACTCATTCTCTTTTGTAGTATACACAAGTTTTCAGTTGAGTGTCGAAAAGGATTCGCGTTTCCATTGATTTTGTTTTACTTTGCTCAGTGATTAATTGACAAAACTCGCACCACTTTCTAAGCCAATGTAGAAGGAAAAGCAATCGCGAGTTGCAGGCGTGCATTTTCCCGCGCTTGGCGCCGGTTGCATGTTATTGCTTCAAATTCTGATTGGTTCACTGAGCTGCCGGTCTTCGTCTCTTGTGATTGGTCAGAGTAATTTGCTTTGGTTTTGGTTTTACGACACTCGATTGAAAACAACTTTGGAAGTGTACTGACGTCGCCAGAATGGTCAATCACATTGCTGATCACGTGATATTTACCGTGGACCAATAAAACGAGCATGCTGTTTAGTATGTGATTTTGACGTCACTGCACATGACGACAGTGTTTATGTTAGTGTTTTCGATGATAAACTAGCTGTCGTGTGGACGCTCTTAAGCTGGTTTGCAACTGTTGTGAGTGCGTTCACTCACGCCTCACCCTCAAACGTTATTTTGCCGTAAGCAGCCGCCTTTCGACTTCGTTTCACACGGTAACTCGGTTTTCTCGAACGAGGTTTGTTTCCTCAGGGTGCCAGTGTTCAAGGGACCGTCCTTTTGTTTGTAAATAGTTTCCAAATAACCAGTTAAAAATTTATTACGTGAAAAGAAACAGAAAAGATTTAATCTACCGAAGATTAAATAAGATAATATATTATTTATTGGTAAGTGATTATTTCTGTGGCAAAAAACCAAACAGCTCATGGGACACATTAAGTCCTTGTTCGAATGTAAACAAGTATTAAACAAGAAAAATAATTATTAAGTGAGGTGTAGTCTGGAGTGATTTTGCAGTCGAGTACATCAGTTGAAGAATCGTTAAAGGGGGTTGGTCGTATTATGTGAAGTTTCCTGTACTGAGAAAACCACCATGCAGAGTACTGTTTTTAAACTCCTTTGTACACATAGCATAGATTAATTTTTAATATATTAAAAAATGTGAAATCTTATGAATAAATAGGCAGCTAAGAGTCGGCTGAATTTCGTCTCCTTTTTGATTTGTTTTTTTTTATTTTTGTCTTTTCTTTTTTCTTTATTTATCTGTTTCTCTTAATTTTTCTTTATTGTTTTCTTTTATCTTTATCTCCTTATTTGCATTTATCTTTTATCCTTCTTTTTCTAGCAAAACCTAAACAGCACGAGTACATTGTTCCGCCAAGCAGCTGAGGTAGCGTCTATCCCAGCTGGATGTGTTTGATTTGATAACTGGTGCTTTCTGAACGCAAAGCCAAAAACTGAAAAAAACTCAACTCGCACACGCCAAATCGTACCCATCATTTTTGCTTACGCAATCAAATTTAAACATGTATCTTCTCGCGCGCGCGCGCGCTAATCGCGCATCATGCCGGGTCAGTTCTGTCTTCTTAACACAGCTGACGTAGCGTCTATCCCAGCTGAATGTGTTTGATTTTATAGCTGGTGCCTTCTGAAAGAGCTGTTATTAGTTATGATGATGATGATGATGATGATTGTTGTTATGTCCCAAATCACAGCACTGTCATGCTGGAGGTTCTAGCCCAAGCTGCAACAAGCAGCCTCAGCAATCCAAAACGTATCTCAGGAACTGTGCTGAGCCCAACAGCACGGTCTTCTGCATTGTGTGGGCCTGAAGCCCAACATGGATATCTTCTAGGTATTTTTCCAGTCTGTCTGTATAGGTCACCAATGCTCCTATGACAATTGGTGTAGTGGTAACCTTGTTCCGCTTCCAGAGGGTGTTGACTTCAAAGGCTAATCACGATATTTGTTGACCTTTTCCTCCTCTTTAATTCAGTCTGATTCTGCAGTCACCGGGGCATGCTACGTCAATGATATGGCATGTCCTACTGGTCTTCTCGACAACCACAATGTCTGGTTTATTGTGCGGTAATTTCGTATCCGTCTGGATGGTAAAATCTCACAGTATCTTGACGCCTGAGCTTTCGACCACCGGTTCTGGGACGTGCTCGTACCACTTATCACCACATTCAACTCCGTAATGTTTGCACAGGTCCCAATGGATCCCTTTGGCCACGTTATCATGTCGGCGCTTGTACTCTATCTGAGCTAAATTATTATTATTATTATTATTAGCCCAGGCCCCGACAGGGAAAGAGGCCGTCTCTGTGTTCCATATGTGAGGTGAATACGAGTCACTACCATTGAAGGGTTACGTTTTCAAGGAGTTTAGTCTGGAATCTGGATACGGTATTGCCGTCCTGTAGACAGATTTTTGCCCGGATTACTTATAACTGGAAATGACCGACTAAATAGGTTAGCTGACAGCTGGGACACGCGATACATGCCTTGCTTGATTGTCTGGCCGACTAACTGACTCACTGACTGATCAATTGATGATACAATTTTCGGCTTGTATCTAGACTCGATCATCTATTTTTACTGGTATCACGTAAAAGCAGCTAACCATTATAGGTGATCAGGTGCTTTCCGACGTCCTTCTCTTCCTCGATCTTTCTCCAGTTCAAAATAACCTCGACGAGACCGCACTTACCCGCGTCCTTCCTTTCGCGAATCCGCTTCAACTAAAAAAGACCCGGATGTAAGCTACATTACCCGGATGAGACCGGCTTTTCACGATCGCACGCCGGACAGAAGTGTTTTTCATATGGCAAATTCATCAAAATGCAACATCTGCCGGAAAAGAAAATTAAAATGAAAATGTTTTTTTTTTTCGAAAAACATCCGACGCAAAAAACGGAAATATAAATCGTAGAAATTCCTTAAAATACAGAACTTTACGGAGATGTTTTGTGCTGGCCTTTAACGCCCCAAAGATATTTTCCAATCAGTTTGCGTCGATCCCTGTCACTCAAGACAGGTGCTCCGATTACGTTTAAAAGTGCAGCTCTTGTATTTGCTGTGGCAATTATGAGAATTTCGTGAAATCAGTTTCCGCTTGTGAAAATTTATTAATCTCGTATTGTTCGCTTCACCTCTACATTGGTTCGAAAATGCAAATTTGAAGCTGCTGTATTTTTTCCGTTCCGTCGGGGCAATGTTTTTGTGATCGCTCTGTTGTTTCCTTGCTTGGTTGGCCTTTCAGCGAGCGAGGCTGGTCTCGAGCATTCGCGCCTCCATGCCGTCGGGTTTTCCTCTTTATTACGGTAAGTAAACCACTGTGGTTTCAGGGAGATTTGATACTGAACTGAAATCAGAAACCAGCAGATTGCGGTGAGTGCAAACTATCTGCCCTGGCCCTAGGTTGATCGACTTTTTTCACGCATATAAATTAGTCTTGTAAGTCATAAATCAAGGGGGCGAACCTATGTCAAAACAGTTTTGGGCGACATGGCCGAGAAATTCATTTTATGTGAAGGTTGTCTTAACTTTCGTTGAACATCGGACAAACTGCGTAAACTTGTAAGTGAAAATGCTAAAATGTCAAAATTTTCTCTTTTTGAAATCTGGAGTTCTTTTCTTTATCTATGTAGTTGACAACTGAGTCAGGAAACTAAAATTGCGCTTAGTGCTTTTACCTACAAAACATTACTTTCTTTCATTTGTGTTTCGCCTCTATGTTCAATGGCGAATTGTCCTTTCTCGTATTTTACTTTCTCCACTTATGACTGGTTTGAATTCGGTTTTTGCCAAAACTTGCCTATCTTGTAAGGATGTTACCAATGTTTTTTTGGCTTGGGTCATTTTCACGTTCTTCGCGATTCGAGTCTCTCTGCTCTTATCAGCTCTTCAGTTGCTATCTAAGCGATTACATCTCTCATATAATGCGATATTGCTCCATATCTGATAAGGCTGGACGTCATGGGGAGATTAAAGCGAATAATTCAAAGATGTCTTTTTTTTTAAGTTGATGCAAATTTTCTGTTTTGCTTGAAATATACGATGTTTAATATCCCGTGCTAAAGGGCTTCTGGTCTTTAAAAATTAATTCAGAAATAGATTTGAATTTTTGTTATATTTTGACCCCGGCAAAACATAAATAAATCCGATGGACTTTATTCGGCCGAGAGTAAACTATCTGCTCTTCCCTAGGGCAAAATGTATTTGCGTCTTAACTTTTTCGCATTTCGTGGCCTTCAAGAAAATGAAGAAGGGTTTTTTTAAATGAAGTTGATTGTGTTATATTTCCTCATTTATTTTTATTGAAATAGGCTTGTACTTGCGTCACAACAAGCTAACTCAATTTCAGTTCGCACATCAACCGAAGTGCTAAAAATTGGTGATTAAAAATCATCCTTTTTGTTTTGTTTTTTTTCTTTTTTTCTTTTTTTTTTGTCTTGGAACTTGATTATAATGAAAGCCATCGTGTCCCATTCCAATCTGTAAAAAAAAAAAAAAAAAAAAAAAATCGGTTCTGATTTTCGTTTTGACACTAAAGCAGCATTATAAAATAAATACGGGGAAATGATGAGTTACAAGCAAACAAAAGGACTTTATAACAGCCTAATATTTGTTGCTTTATGTTTATGCTATCTGGCTATTTGTAATTGTTACATAAAATGGACAGTTGCCGAGGTGACCATTTTTCTGGTCAAACCATGAATTCTCTTCACCCCATTCAAACATTGCTTTCACAGTGCCGGCTCTGAGAATTTGCGATGTTTTGTTCGTTTTGTTAACTAGACACTTCAGTTTTGACTCTAATGTAGGACCGTTTACGAAACAATTCAAGTTTACTGCTTGTTGTATTTGTGGTTTTAACTGTGCTGATTCAAGGCGATTTCTGACAGTTTTGTTTTTCAGCTGCTTAAATTAGTACTTTTTAATCCTTCAAAAACGTAACCGAAAAGAAATGTAAGATCGGAAGATTTTGCTCTCATGAAAGTTACTAAATATTGGTGCATTCTTAAAGCCTTAAAGGCCCTGGCAAACGAGGACACATTGTTGCTGACACAAATGTTTCCACCTTTGCCCGCGCTCGCAACATTTGTTGTAGACACAAATTTTGTGTTCGCAACAAATGGTTCCCCGTTTGCGCAGCATAGAAACACGGCATTCATTTTGTGTCCCGCGCGTTTGCGCACCCAAAAAACATCATGAGCAACAATGTATCCTCGTTTGCCAGGGCCTTAACGGAAAGTGGTGGAACAGAGAATTAACTCTGAAGTGTAAATTAAAGTGCTACGAGAAACCCATGAAAAACCCACTGGGCGTTAGCCCTAGTAAAGGGTATCAGGGAACCACACGAGGCAAAGAAAAAATTCTTATGACCTCGGTGGGAATCGAACCCACGACCTCCGGATTAGATCTACCGTTGCTCTGCCGACTAAGCTACGAGGTCGGACAGAGAAAGTCGGGGACGATTGAGATGGTGAATCGCGGCGAAGAGAAAGTAAGGGTACATATATATGTTATGCCGCGTAGCACTATAAACACGTAAGTGGTGGAACAGAGAATTAACTCTGAAGTGTAAATTAAAGTGCTACGAGAAACCCATGAAAAACCCACTGGGCGTTAGCCCTAGTAAAGGGTATCAGGGAACCACACGAGGCAAAGAAAAAATTCTTATGACCTCGGTGGGAATCGAACCCATGGGTTTCTCGTAGCACTTTAATTTACACTTCAGAGTTAATTCTCTGTTCCACCACTTACGTGTTTATAGTGCTACGCGGCATAACATATATACACATATATATGTACCCTTAACGGAAAGCTGTGTAAAGGCCCTGGCAAACAAGGACACATTGTTACGGATACATTGTTGCTGACACAAATGTTTCTGATTTTGTTCAGAAACATTTTGTGTCCGCAACAAATGTTTTCCAGTATGCGCAGCATGGAAACAGTCATGAGCAGCAATGTGTCCGCAACAATGTGTCCTCGTTTGCCAGGGGGTTAAGGCCTTTACGCAGCTACAAACTAAAGGCCTTTGTAGAACACTACCACGTCTGTCCGTTCTGTCGCGTTTCTCTTGTGCTGAAGTTAGATTTAAATGTAAACCCTTAAATTCCCAGTATCAACATGCATATTCTCCTTATGGTTCTCACATATTTCATAGGTTACATGTAGGGAGAATTTGTATAAACGTTAACTCAACTGATCCCTGGTGATCATTTCCTGTATTCTCATGCTCTGCAGTATCGACGAAAGAGTGATAAGGTAAGGAGAAGTTGGATAGTGATCACCACTGAGATGTAAAGTGTTTAAGGACAAGTTAAAGATCTGGGTCACTTTAACTCTGTATATCGAGTAAAATGTAAAGAATTTTCGGCTCCTTTTTTCAAAGCAAATAACTTATCACTTTCACAGCTGGCGTCGCGGGTGAAGATATGCTGGATGAGTTTCTTGTTGGTAAACGCGAGCTAGATCACGGACAAAGCTCGACTATGGATATGAGAAGGTATATAGACACAAAAGCGTCATGCGTGACCAATGAACGTTTTCTAGCATAGAAAGTTTCTACATCCTAATTATGAGAGAATGCTACAATTGCAGCGGTTTTGATTGTTTATTTTTGTCATCTAGTTGTTTATTGAGTGAGTGAGTGAGTGAGTGCGTGCGTGCGTGCGTGCATGTATGCATGCATGCATGCCTTACCGGATGAAGCAAATGTCTGACTGAATGAATGACTGATAAATTCGGCTGATTAAACGATTGATCATCCGGATGATTTTTTTGACTGACTGAATGAATGAATGAGTGAGTGAGTGAGTGAGTGAGTGAGTGAGTGAGTGAGTGAGTGAGTGAGTGAGTGAGTGAGTGAGTGAGTGAGTGAGTGCGTGCGTGCGTACGTGCGTGCATGCATGTATGCATGTATGCATGCCTTACCAGATGAAGCAAATGTCTGACTGAATGAATGACTGATAAATTCGGCTGATTAAACGATTGATCATCCGGATGATTTTTTTCGACTAGATTATTGATTGATTAAATGATCGAGAATCCATCTGCAAATGTATCGAATTTGATAGACCAGTAACACCAAACTGTCCTTAATTTATGTCTATGTGGTTTACCTAGACACATTAATTTGTTATGTATATTTGGCCTTAATTTGTCACGCAGTAACTTTTTCTCGTTTTAGATTTTTAAACGTCAAATATCACCAAACATCAGTGGGAAGATTAAAGAAAGTAGCTGGAGTTTGTACGATAGCAGTCGTACTCATCATTGTTATGCTGTGTAGTGTTGGTTCACCATCAGCTGAAAAAATCAAAATGAAGACCCAGTTGACAAAAAATAAAGAAACCAAGAAAGTTGATACCGCAGAAAAACAGCAACCTTCCTTCGTGCTGGCCACGAATCCCGACACACCCTTCGAGCTAACCCTCAAGTGCAACACATGCGCGCTGGTGAGTTCCTCTGGAATGCTGCTAGACAGCAACGCAGGCTCACAGATTGACTCTGCAGATTGCGTCTTCCGATTAAACTCAGCCCCGACACTCGATTTCGAAGAAGATGTGGGGACCAAAACTACAGTCCGAGTACTTTCGGTCACAGGTTTCAAGTCTTTGATAAGATCTAGAGACGCCTGGCAGAGCACTTTGGATTCTTTTAAGGATTTGGATTACATGATACTGCTCGGGCCGGATGGATTGTTGTGTAAGAATTGTACGCTTACCAAAGTTTACCAGAGGTTCGCTCGCTACCTTGAAAACACTGAACTACTTCAGGTCACGAAAGAAGGTTACCAGCTGGTCAGGCAGAAGTCGAAGAATTTTGGCATCAAGCATGGAAGGTACTTCGTCGCAGAATCCCAGCTTCGTTGCTCTTTTGTTTTGTTTAACAGTTTTTGTCTTTTTGAATTTGGACGTTCTCACCTTTTTAGGAACTTTTTTTTCCCAATTACTACTACTGTAGTTCCCCTTGTTTTCAGTCTTTCTCGTCTAATGGTTCGTATTTTCATAGAATTGAAAAGATTCTCCACCTTTTTTTGATTCTAAGATATTTTTGGCTATTACAGGCATCATCAGTCATATGCTTTTGGCGACTCCATTGTCAGTAGAGACTAGAAATATTTATGGAATGTTATTTTGTTTCAAGTAAAAAGCCAATCATGCGCGAGAAAACCAAACCACAAACAGTAACGGTAATTAGTTTATTGTTTCATGTCGCTTCTGATTGGTTATTGCACAGTTGAAAATGTCAAAATCAAATCAAAGTGTTCACGGTTTTCGGATTCGCACATTAAAGCCCCATTTACACGAGCAATTTTTCCTTGACAAGTTTGCCTTGACAAGGAAAAATTGCTCGTGTAGATGGGGAATAGTGGACAAATTTTCCTTGTCAAGGAAAATCTGGCATGCTAGCTTTTCCTTGACAAGGAAAAATTGTCAAGTCAGAAATTTGCTCGTGTAGACGGACAGCAAGGAAAATGTGGCAAGGATATTAATGATTTTTAGTGCCCACTCTCTTGTCAAGGAAAACTTGCTGATTGTCTACATGAACAAGGAAACCTTGTCAATAAAAAATTGTAAAGGAAAACTTGTTGATCATCTATACAAGCAATAAAAATTGACAAGTAAACTTGTCAAGGAAAAATTGCTCGTGTAAATGGGGCTTAACTCCGGTATCCCTTATGTTTCCTAGCCAGAATCTTCCAATATCAACAAGATTTTTCACACTGAATCTCGCGCGACATGTTTGCTCTAAACTCAGAGTATTTGGAATGGAGCTGGAAAATCCCTGTGAAAGGTTTGGAAAATAATTAAGTTCTATTGGATACAAATATGAATTTACTTAACCTGAATCTCAGATGAGAATAGCCCACTGTGGAACAGAGTAAAGGCCTGGGAACAAATCAAAACTGAATCAAAAATCAGTCAAATTGAACTAACTTCAGTTTCTCGCACAAAGGGGCATCTAAAATTCGTAGTTTCAGCACGTTTAAGCATGTTTTTGGATGAAAATCTACCAGATAACATGAATTCAAAAATCGAGAAAATCCCATATAAATATTTTTCTATTTAGTAAAGTGTGTTCCCCCTCACCATACAAAGTCTCTAATTTTCACGGTTTTCATAAGCTGTTTGCTCAGCTCCTGTTCAACTGAACAGCTGAAATGTTGGAAAGGTGGCAATCTTTGAAAATGATCCTTTCTTGCGGTGGAAACAATTATTCCCAATCAATACAATCTTGAAAACTCACTCCCAGGCGCTTGCTCTTTTCCAAAGTGGGTTTTCTCATGAAACTTTCCGGTGTTTTTCGTAGTTGCTTCAAGTTGTTGTTGTTCCTTGTTTATGTTTTCATGATCTTGCCATTCTTATTCCTTTTAACAGATTGGATACTGTTCCTTTCTTCTATTGGGACCCAGAATCCTGGCATGATGAATGTTTCACTCCGGAAAGGAGAATGCAGAAGCAACCGATACAAGGTCTTCAAAGATTGCAAATGGAGAGTAAAATCTTTCATTCCTGGGCTCAAAAATATAACATCGAATTCTTTTATCCCTCGCAAAAGGTGACATGAATGCCTGAAACTACGAGATGTAGGCTGTTTTAAAACTATTATTTTCGGGGAGTCTGGGAGGGAGAAGAAAGAGGCTGTGCCTCTATTCGCGGCAATCGTGAATGCGTCTTACAACGTTTTCATGTGACGTTAAATGTCACGCACTAAGTCAAAACGTTATATATTCTGGCATTGAGTGCCCAAATGACAGCTCTGATGGAATGTTTGAAAAGACCTGTTATCCATTTAATCTAAGGTCTTTTTCCTCTATCATTGTGCAACAAAAACAAATATATGATACTCGATTATTTCTGAATTACAAATAAATCATTTATTCTTTTGATCTGTTAATTTATTTCGAAAAATCAAACTTTCAGAAAATCAAATTCTGAAATAATTGTTGGAAATAATTGTTTTGTGACTGAACTTATGGAGAAAACAACCTCGAAAAGAACGTTAGCGCAAAATAAGTCAAACAACAATCAGTTAGAACGACGCCAAACTGTCACGCTATTATTTTTTTAATGATAATGTTGATGATTGAGAGTGATGTATATGGAATAAATCATCATATATCTTGAGTGTTGATGATGTTGTTTGCATCTTGGCGGCCGTTAGCATTTTTTAAGCAGGCGAGCAGCGAGAGAGGCCGCTGGGCAAATTTGTCTGTCCTGTTAGCAGGCGATGTTTTCCCCACGAAAACATGAGACCGAATCAGCAAAAGAGCATTCTCGTCACCAGAGCCTTAGATCTGATGTCTGTGCATGCGCAAAAGAAAAGGCCTCTGGGGTAGAGATACTGATTTCTTTTTCAGTCTTTCCATCCTTGCTCCTCAGTAGAACTCAACGGTGTTATAACGAAACTCTTCCTCGCAATCAGTTCGACGAAAAGCGTGACTAGCATTTTGTTTCTCACTAGAGACTGGTTAAGTAAAAGGTAAGTCAAACTTCGTTTATACCACAAAGGATAAATGCCTGAAGTCGTTAAATTTAAATTTTATTCATTTACAAGTGATTCTTTCTGTGAAAAAATTAGTATTATTTCAAACTGTGAATTCCATTCACGCAAAACACAGTCAGTCACTTGAATGTTTTCTTTATGCTAGAAATATTCGTTGTGCTATCTCAATAACTAGTACATCTCACTAGGGGAGGCTCTTGATTTTGACACCACAATATTTTGCGGTATTAACATTATTAACAATGCAATTTTTCATTTTCATATAGTTATTGCATTTCTCAAACACGTCGTGATAGG
The DNA here is from genome assembly GCA_948470475.1 of Galaxea fascicularis. Taxonomy (NCBI): domain Eukaryota; kingdom Metazoa; phylum Cnidaria; class Anthozoa; order Scleractinia; family Euphylliidae; genus Galaxea; species Galaxea fascicularis. Next base: position 3,597,348 of record OX419345.1, on the reverse strand, counting down.
ACGTATAATCATGCTGTACAATTAATGTTTTTGAAGGTAACCCACACATCCCGATCTCTCCACCTCTTTGCCGAACTATCTCGCTTTTCTTTTATAATTTCCTATAAGCTTACCATCATTCACAACAGCACTGACATGCATTCTGTTGTCTTCTTCTAAAGGTCCTCTTCAAGCACGGAGTTATCCCTAGAGGGCGTGTTCAATGTTTCTAGTTTCTGAAAAATTCAGAAATAGTTTTATGCCTCCGCAACGGATTCGTGCGCAGGTCACGCACACCGGTAAACGGGGAGTTTGAAGTTCACTACAACGTCTTGAAAAAACTTGCATTCATGTACTTATAATACTACATGCATTTCATTTATGGCAAAAAAGTTTCTGTGGCCTTCCTGCCGTTGTTCTTGGATTCTACTTAATGCCCAAGCTTTATTCAGTTTCGTGCTTTCACGCTCTAAAGCAAGGTAGTGGTCTTTCGTTGACAAATAATCTGAATCACCTTGTGGCCAACAAGTCTCATTCAGTTTGAATGTTTTCTTTTACGGCTTTATAAAAATACATTCAATGTCAATGTCAATGTCAATGTTTACAGCATTCACGCCATTGACTGTTGTTACTCTTGCTTGTACTCCAAATGTTAGTACAAGATTGTCTTGCGCACAATTCTTCTATGAAGACTACTCGTTTCAATGGCTGTTTGGAGTCGCATTGGAAGCAGTTCCCCTTTTAAATACTCATTTTGAAGTCGAGGTTAGAAGCAGCCTATCCGTGAAAACGAGGCTGGGCGTTGTTTCCGCGGCACTTGTGTACAGCGCCCTTATCTCAAGAGTGTGGAGGGTTATATAACTGTTTCCAAGCCTTAAATACAACGAAAAAATCTAATTAAGAAGAGTAAATTCTTTTAAAATAAACCACTATAATTTTTAATGTCTTCTCAGTTCGAGATTGCGATCCACACATTAAGAATCTGTGGAAGAAATTCTAGTGCAGTTAATCAGTGCTAAATTGGTACTATACTGTACCAGATGACGACAACGGAGACGACGATGATGATGATGATTATTGTTAATGTGTGAGAACAGGATTCATAACACTCTTAGCTCTTTAATCTGTTGCCTACCTACTGGTCCATGGGAAAGTTCCCCATCTATTTCTCCAGAAGCCCCAGTTTCTTGTACTCCTTCTACGGTTTCTTGTTCTCGTTCTTTTTCCCACGAATACTCTTCGACTTTGAACACGGGAACGGCGCGGCCAGGGCCTGGTGAGAATAACATTAGAATATTTACTTCAACTAGGTTGGGAGTTTCTCACCAAGAGAAAAGCTCTATCGTATTTCTGTCCTTCAAAGAGATGATGGTATTTTTATAAATCTGATTCTAAGTAAAACAAGAACAGGCTCTCAAAAAAATTTGCCGAGATTTACAGCTGGAGATTTCGCCTCTAATAACAATTGTGTCGTTGGAATATAAAAAGACAATTTGTAAGAAAAACATTCTGAGTTCCAGTTAGGTAAGAGAAACTTCTGCAAACCAGTGAGCTTTATCTGAAGTTTCGCTACTGTGATCTTAAGTCAGTCAAACAGGAGACAGGAACATAACAGAAGAAAGAACAAAAGTTCGTCCCAGGTCAACCAATTAAGTGTCGAAATCACGTGTTTGTTGGGTAAAAGTCACGTGCAGAACTTGTGCATACGCTTGGTCATTCAGCACACTTACATCTAACTGGCGACCCTGGCGCCTGTAGTCTGAAGGAATGACCGCTGCCCTTAAAGCCACTGTCCACACTAGAAGTTCTAGTGACACTCAACTCACTAAGGTTTCGCTCTACGTTCGATATATCCGAGAGGCCTGGGACGTGCAGGTGCGAGAGATATTTCGAGGGAGAGAGGAACTGGGGCTTAGAATTACCACATCGGGAGACGTTGTGCTGAGCTAGAGAATAGAAAGACAAGACACGAGGGAAAGTTACACTGAGGAGGAAGCGTCGGAGTAGGAAACTAAGGTGATGAAACTTACATAGACTGGGCGAATGAAGGACCTGACGCTTAAAGTTCAGTCAGGGTGCGACCGAGATATTGAAGTGAAAGTGACTAGTGAAAGTGCAAAAGGAATGAAACAAAATGTGCATTAGCGAGAAATGAAGGAAAGGAACAGAAATAGTGCTGACGAGCATTAGAAGTGAACGAGTTCAACATTTCTTCTTGTGCAGCCAGAAATAGTGCGAATAACATGAGGTTGTGTCCCATCAGGGTTTTTCAAGAGACAGTATAAATTCCTTGATTTCTCCTAAAATACGACTCGGAGTGATTGGAAAATTACAATACTTAATAAATTCTAAGGATAAAAGTAGGTTATATGTAATATATCAAACACGAGAGACAGTGTTTCATCGGGATATCCAAACACCGAGAAGATAGTTGAAAATACGACGCGCAGCGGAGTATTTTTGACGGAATTCGAGGTGTTTGGATAGCCGATGAAACACTGCTTCGAGTGTTTGATATATCTTCTCAATTGAAACAAAAACTAAGAAATTAACGGAGAAGTAAAATTGTCAAAATCTATGGTAATTAAGACCGGGTATCCAAACACCCTTCACGGTTGTGATTTCCTTTGTTTTAACTTGTCGAATTATTAATGAGTTTGAATCTAGATTCTAGATGGTTTCTCACCCTGGTTTTGAAAACTTATATACCAATCTAATTGGCATTGCGTTACATGAATAAATGTAATTGGCGGTGGTCGCGTTTGTGGGACTTAGTAGTTAGTTTGAAAGCTCCAGCAAGCATTGAAAGAAAAACTAGAGTTAATAGAAGACAAATTATTGACAGAAACAACCCAATCAAAAACTAAAAAAAAGCCAAATTTCCTTAATTAAATTCCCATTGAAACCCGTTCTAAATATTAAATGTTAAATATTACTTTTTCGAGGGCCAAAAATATGGAATGCTTTACTATTCTCAATTACTTCGATTTCTTCTCCTAGTTTATCCACCTTTAAAAGAAAACTTCTTGAATTCCTCAGTTAAATTTATGAAATGTCTGACTCTCTTATGTTTTTCTAGTCTTTCCACTGCATCTTAATAAGTCTCAATACATATACATCTTATGTCTTTATAGTCTTGCCACTGCATGTTAACAAAAAAGTCTCAATACATCTCCGAGGGGACCTCTTAGCATAAGCCTTGGGGTTTCCTGAGGTCTCCTCACCACTTCTTACTTTTTTTATTATTACCCACTGTAAGCTTCTATATATGTGGTGAAAAGAAGATTGATTGATTGATTGATTTTAATGTTTAGGGAAATTGTACAAGAAGTTCCCTTTTATCTGTCGTAACAGGAAGGTGGCTAGCAACTACACAAAACAGCTAATATCATGAAATATTCCCCACGATACATTCCAATTCACTCTACTTATAAAGGGAAGCCGTGCAAGCATGCACTCACAATTGGTCACCGTCCACAAACCGGTTTTCCGGTGACGATTATGATTGTTACCATGGTAACCACTGTCTGTTGAGCTCCCGCTGACCTGACTTGGATTTCTCGGTTCCCCTCTACCAGGCTTGAGGAATTGGTAATTATTTTCAAAACCAAACACACTGTCATCATGGTGATTATCGTCCTCTTGCTCATGGGTCGTTATTGTGTTATCATCTAGATGCTCGTTATCTGTAAGTTCTGCTGTGTCAGCGTTTTCTGAGGGACTGGAGATTCGCTCCACAGGAGAGTCCAGGGGCGACATGATTTCATAGTCTATCGTTATTTTATCATTTATTTCCCGGTTTATCATGCTCGGGCTGGTTGATAGGAGGCTGCCATACTCGATGCACAAGCCGCCAATGCGAGGAATTCCATCAAGAGATGACCAAGGAGGAAGCGATGTTCCATTGCCTAAATAAAAAATATCGAGGATACACTTAATCCCTAACTCGTTCAGAGTCTTCAAAATTTTTCTCCCTCCTCTTTTCCCTTTTTTTTCTTTTTCTTCTTCTTCTTCAAGGGGCAAGATGAGAGGAGTCGATGTTAGTATCTAGGCAACTGCGCACTTACCCCTCCCTAACCGAACATTAACACTGACTTGTTAACTTATTATAACCTTGGTTAGGGGAGGGGTGGGTGCTTAGATAGTGACATTGATCCGATGGATATAGCCTTCATCATGTTCAGGAAAGGTAGGTGTGGGTTTCGAGCAGAAGGGAAGGATATGCTTTATTCAAGCCGGATACAAGCTCTATGGAACTTGATGATAAACTTTATTTATGATGAGAGGTATGCCAGTAACTTTGGGAGAAGCTCTTGAATTGTGTTTTAATTTTTGTTTTGACATTGTAAAGAGGATAGGTAAAAACAATCCGGCAGTAATTCACTGAGGAAAATGGAATAATGAATGAATGTCGGTTTTATCATTTAATTCATCAATGTAGCCATGCAATCAAACAGCCACTCAAGCAATCAAATATCGATTCAATGATTGGACTAATTAGTGATTCTGATATGCTAGTTGCTTGGCAACGGGCGAAAGGACAACTGAATAGAAATCAGAAAGGTATCGAACCTACAACCTACGTAACACCGGTCGGATGCTCTAACCACTGAGCTACAGCAACCCCTGGAGAGCTGGGTTGTTTATCTAGGTTTCTTATACAAAGTGTCCCACTGGTCTGCGGGCTCGACAATGTAAAAGTGATTCAGACATGATAATGATTATTAATGATTCATTCAAACAATCAAAGCAATAACAACAATTAACTGGTGGAACAAAACAAGTGCTTTCTAATTTCAAACAGTCTCCCGTTAGCGGTACCATGCTAGTTACCTCATTACCAAATAATTAACTTATTACTAGCTAATCCCTACCGTTTTCTAGCCCCTTTTGTTGTAGGATTCTCAGCTCTCGAATCTCGTTGCAGCCTTTATCTCCGTCATCGAATCTTATATCAAAGAAACTTCGACGAATCGCTATCACAGTTCCAGGATAATAGGTGTCTAAGCGATTGTACCATTTGGCTAATACCCGGGTGCCAATCTCGACTTCCATGAAATGAGGTATTGCGTCTGGTACCACACATTCTGGATGAGTTCTTTTATGTCTTATTTTCTTGCCATTTTCAAGCTTAATGTGTATATCTTCATCCATTGCTGTCACGGTACCTCTCTGGAAGCAGCCTTTCTCTGCTCGTGCCCAAACACGAGAACCTACCTTAACACAAGCTGAAATTGGAAAATTGATTTGAATCAAATTTGGAGAGTAAAGGAACTACTGGTTAAAACGCTAATGTTTTCATGGCGAGAAAATTAGGAAATAAGAACCCAGCTGAAGAAACAAACTGCAAGTTAAAGATCGCTTATCCTCTTTTTTTCCAAGTTGAATTCTTGTTATAGAACATAACAGGGAAAAACTTTCCCGCCAATTTTGACGCGGCCGCGCCGCAGGCGCTCATGTCGTTGACATTTCATCACAGTGAAGGCCAGCGAAGTTGATTTGACACTTTTATGCTCAAGAACAAGAAAAAAACTCGTTCCAAAATCTGGCATTAGTACACTTCATCTTGAAGCAGAATTTGGTAAGCTATTTGTAAGGTTTTAGGGTTAGGTTTTTGTTAATGATTAGCATGAGGATTTGGTTTATGCAGGTTTATGATTGTGTATCAGCTAACTGGCATGATTAGAGTAATTCCGGCATCATATACATTTGATAGACGTTTAAATTTATGTGGTAGCATGCTCACCGATGCAGCGTTTCCTTGTTAACTTGAAGCTAGAATCCTCTTTGAAAAAGTGGGAATTCTCGTACTTTTGTAAAAGCAGTTGCTCTCCACATCGGCGGATGAAATACGCTGGATTCAACATTGATTCAAACGCAAAGTAACCATCAAACCACATGTCTTGAAGAGGAAGAAATGTGGTTTCCTTTCCTGAAACATTAAAACAGTTCTGAATAGGCCAAGCGTGTAAAGTATAGCATCTCATTCACTCTCGTTAACACTGAAATAGTGACCCTCGATCCTACGACTATAACGGTAAAAGTTAAAATATCCTTAAGATACTTATCTAATATACAGATCTATTATAGCAATTGTAAAAATCTAATTAAAAATACAATTTCAGAATAAGAATAGTAAAAAGCTAAATTAAAAAAATATATTACCGAGAATAAAGAATTACTTTGAATTTTCAGTGGTGGTGCACTCGAACTTGAGTAATCAAAACGTGTTAGGTTCGACTCCTGTTTACAGAACCGGCTCGGAATCAGTCGATTTTGCGAACATATGCGTGTCATTTAAAGAAAAAAAATCATCTTCCCGGCATCACTTATTCACCACGCTTAAAACCAGCAGACCATCGCGCATAATAAACCCGAAATTCGATGTTTATTAGACATCGTCTTTACAGACCCGTAGCAAGGCTAAAATAACTGAGGGGGGCTGAGCAAATTAGCCAAGCGAACCTACCTACAATTTAATTTGTGAGGTATTCTTGTCACTCCAAGTCACATCCTACAAGCTTTACATTTTTATTACGACTGATCTGAAATATCCTAATTTCACGTTTTATCAGTAGAGGACGTAAACACACGACGAAAAATTTTACTTTTTAAACTTGGATTCGACTGCCGGAGAATACACCATTTTGCCATAATGATCAGGCCCCGGTGGTTCAAACGTTGGATAGTGATATCCACCAGATAAATCACTCTCCAGCGGATAAGTATTGGGAAAGCTAATTGCACTATCCACTGGATAGATATTTATCCGGTGGATAGCGCTATCCAGCCTTTGAACAACCGGGGCCAGTTCCGAGTGAATTGTAGGTAGTCCAGTCCTTTTGGGGGCAAACGGCCATTTAAAAATTCTAATTTTGACCGTTTGCCCCCTCAAAGGACTGGATCTACCCATAATTCACTTGGAACAGATCATTAACAAAATGGTGCCGGTATTTGCCAACAATTTAAAATTAAGGGAGTTGCTGTGAGTTGCAAGAATCGCGATGAAGTTTGTGGCGAGTATTAAAGGTTGTGAAAAAGACACTTTCAGTATCTTAAGTCTGATTGTTGCACATGAATTTGTTCTGATTATATATTTTGTGGTAAAATTATTTTATTTTCAAAAATTCTGGGGGAGGAGTGGGGAGGGGGGGCTTGAGCCCCCCTGTACCTCCCTCTGCTACGGACCTACTTCATTTGTGTAATTTCTAGTATTTATAATAACACACTAAAATTACTAGCGTGGCCTAAATGTTAACGTCAAAAGCTTGGTCAGAAATGATAACAGTGCATTTTTCAAATGTAGGGGAAGCAGCGTCAATTCACTCTGCGAAACAATTCAGTTGAGATTTATCACAACATAGACCCCTGTAGTATCAGTTGCAAAAGCTGAAAACATGCGTCTGTCGTTCATTAATGAAAGTTGTCGCAATACTTTAATTATAGTTTGAAATTTTCTCTTCGCTTATCAGCTTTTTTTAAGGACTATTTTAAGTACCGTTTCATTGTAATTTAATTAAACGTGTATCAGCTTCGCCAGTTACAAAGTTAACTGCCAGCTGAATGGCATCGACAATCGCTTCCACGGAGACGTAAACTTGTCTTTTCTGCTCTCTTTCGCCAGGCTCCACGAAATTGCAACTAAATCATCACAGTCAAAGATCCCAAAATTCGAAGCAGAAATGTTTGAAAAACAACGATTCAATTAACTAAGTGCCATCAATGGAATTGATCTATGTTATCATGTGTTTTTTTATTTCAGTTTTGGTTCTTGACAAGCAAAACGTTCGAGTACAGAAGAGCCTATGGCATAGATTTACGCATGTCTGATTTAAATGTATTACAACGCTATTTTGCTTCAAATCCAAGTGTAAAAATGATCCTACTGTGCACTGAGAAGAAACAGCCTGAGCCACAAACTGTGTGAAATCTCAAATTTTCATTCACCTTTTTGCCATAACGCCATTCACCGTTACGCGTAAAATACCTTTGTCGTATATAAATCAAATTTTCTCCATAGCTTACAAAGCAAGAAAACTCATAAATGCGTTAGCTAGTGATTTCAACACTTAGATGGATTTTGGCGTAACGTTTCATTTCATATCCCCACCTTTGTCAACAGTGTAAACACAAACTACATCATCGGGGGTACAATGGGAATATTGAATATTGAATATCGTACTTGAAAATCATAGGAATATTGAATATTTACCTGAAAAATGTATGGAATATTTCAATAAAAGACACGCAAGCGAGAATAGGGAATATTCAACCAGCTTAATAAATTTATTAAAATAATAAGGAGTATCCTCCGAAATATTATCAAGGAATGGGAATATTCACCCCTGGAGAACAGCGGCCGGGAATACGGAATATCTTAAGTTGAAATATTCCCCTTGTACCGCCGATACATCAGTGAAAACTACCTCACAATGAAAACGGTGGTTTTTGTCGGTTTAAGCTGCACCTAAATAACTCATAACCCACCATCTACAATCTAAATATACTCACTGTAGTCGTCAGAATCATCATAGGGCTCTAAAATGAGGTAATTATTTCTCGCCCGTAGATAATGTCGTCTTTTGAGTAGACTTTCAAAGGAGATTCCATCGACGCCCTCCGCGAGGCCTTTGACAATGTTGTAACGACCCTTGCCTTTTTGCAACGTATTCTTTCTCTCTCTAGCTTTGGCTATTTTAGATTGCTTTCTGATTGGTGAACAGGGAGGCAGTGTACACGAAAACATCACCTGTAAATCCAGAAAAGATGAAAACCTAAACGATTTAAAACTAAGCAAACAGTACACTGTGTTATGTAATGGTGTTTGTTGAGACACGTCTGTCATAAGTACGCAACTGTTAAAATTTAAATGTTATTATTTAAAAATAATAGTCCCTTTAAGTTCCATAAAAATTTGCATAGGAAGACTCCACTGTAGCTATGTCTCACGTTTTTCATACGATCTATGCTGCCAAATACAGAACAGACGAAATCTTTTAAAACATTTTAGACGCCATCATGAACTTGAACAAACATTGGCCACCGATCAATAAAACTTGAGAAGTCCTCTCAAACGTTCTGGCGTTAAAAGCGGCATAATGTCTAAATATTGAAATACCCGCTTGTGGTTTTTCCTCTTTAGCAGGTGCTTGGAGCGCATGTTTGTAAATAGACAACCTTGTCAGCTTTTATGCTCTCCTTGGCAAAAACTGCTTTTCTTGTATGCGCATTTTTTATTCTGCACCTTGACAACTTTGATCGTTTCCCAGAAACTGAACAAGATAGGTATTGTACACAGATCACAAACTGTTCCAGAACTAGTTTCATTGGCCTGTTAAAGAGAGTGTCAGTTCTAGAGTCACCTTCTTTGAGACTTTAATCAGTCAGGGGCTAAAGAATCTTTTCAGTTCAGTAATGAGTCCGGAATTCCTGAGACGATGACTTTCAAAACCATAGCATCCGAGCCAATAAATAAATTCTTTGAAATAAATGAGCTTAATAAGCACATATTTTGCTTTTGGTAAAACCAGGCCAGCAGGGGAGATGTCCCTTCAAAACCGTTGTAATAAGCCAAGCAAAACAATAGTCGGTTTTCTAAAATAGCGAGAAAATAGTAAGTTCTTTTTTAACCATAGAAAAGCAACGTGTAGAGATAATTGTGTTGCCTTAAAACCCGACCAGGGTCTGTGGTGATTAGTACCACAATTTAAGAACAATTGAAAAGCAAAGTCTAGAAATGCTGCCTAGCAACTCATCCAGGTTCTTTAAGAAGACTGGTACCATGAAAAAATTTCAAACTCGCCCATGCCAATTCTATTATGTCTCTGTTTGCTGACGACTTGGCCCGAAGAAAGAATTTCTAAAATGCATGAATTTCTAAAATGCATGGGTAGAGGCACTACTTAATCATAAGGCTATATGATTCTCCGTAGGTTTTTCTATGGGCATACACTTTCAACTGACTCTGATTCTGGCGTACAGGCCTACGTGCATTATCACAGATTGCTGGTAAAATTAACCAGGCATGCGGGACCGTTTAATGGGTATGAAAAAAAAAAACTTACCACGCAACAAGACTAGATGGTATTTGCTCACGGAAAGAGTGTTTTTTTCCGGTAGTGACATCAACAATCAGAATTTTTCCCGACTACATGAAGTCAAAGAAGGGAATAGCTGCTGGGGGAAACTGCAAATACAAGTCGTTTTGTTTGTGAAACTGAGTGGTTGTTTTCTTTGATGAGCAGATGTCAATTGATAATCTTGTACTCGAGACGCATTCAAAAACAAAGTAACAGACATGTCATGCGCGTTGCGTCTTGTTCAAACCTGGATTCCTTTGAACGATTGTCATTAATCAAAATTGTTCAAGCAGACTGATTAATTTGCTAGCGAAATACGCTATTTTGAAGGGATACCTTAGGCCTGTTTCAAACGTCGCACTACTGCCGTGTCAAACTCTAAATTCAGGAATTAAATTCGACGTTAGCGCGGCAGTAGCGCGACGTTTGAAACCATTCAGTGCGACAACTAGATTTAAGTTCCACACAGCCATTAAATTCGACAGGGTCTGTCGTGCTTCACGGCAGTGGCACAGCATGGTTTCAAACGTCGTGTTACTGCCGTGCCGAACTGAATTCATAAAGTGTAAGTACATTTTAAAAGTCAGTAAAAACATTTTGTTATGGTTTAACGCATGTTTACAGCAACAGCTTTTAATTCGACTGAATTGAATTTGACGTTTGAAACCACTGCCGTGCTATAGTCGTGCCACTGTCGGGTCAAATTCAATTGAGTTCGACACGGCAGTAGCGCGACATTTGAAACAGGCCTTAGGGTCCTTAGGTATCAAATTAGTAAGACCTTTTCTTGAAGCTTCCCTCCTTTTTCTTGCATTATATTTTATTCAAAGCTTTGTTGAATATATTTTATGCCGGCCCTAACGGGAGGTGTGTAACATATAAAGAGTCATACGAGGAGTTTCCTCCATAAGGGATGTCTTTTTTACACCCTCGCAGCACGAGTTTATGTATCAAAATGAAAATAATAGCTTTTATAAAGATCACGAAAGTATACAGTGAACTAAACCCAAGAAGTACCGGAGAGGCCTGCAACTGAGAGGAAGTTCTTAGCATAAATTTCAAGGCAAGGTGAAGCTGGCCGCCCATGAAGTGTGGCGGTACAGTGTTTTTATGTTAATGACAGTCTTTACATTAGAGGAAAATTATACTTAGGAATATTTCAAGTCAAGTAAATTTTTTATGCTTCAAGTAAATGTTTGTGACTTGACGCTTCACACACAAGTGATGTTTTTTACTCCAAAGCTAACTTAAGTTTATTTTCCCAGCCAGTTAATTAAGAATGACTGACATTCTTCGCTCGCCTCAAAGCTCAACAAACCACAAGTTGGCTAAGTCGGTGGTAAGGATGGTTTTCAAGTCACTTGAAACTTTCTTGAATCGTTTCAACTTTCCGACTTTAATGAGATGCAAGGTAAAAGGACTTGAGATTTTACTTTATGCCTTCACACACATATTTTGGTAAAGTAAAACTTAACAGCCTAGTGTAAAGACTACCAATGTTTCGTAGAGCTAGGGTGTCCTATTAGGGACCTTAAGAAACGACGACGGTGACGGCAACGAAAACTCTTTCGCGATTATTTCAATTTGTTTAACATAAAAAATGCTGGCGAGCTGTCCATACGCTCACGTTCTCGAGAAAACCTAAAATTTGGTCATTTCACGTTTCAGAAATGTACCAAAATGTAAAAAAGCACGTGTAGAGCGATTGTTTTTGCTCATTAGGCCTATTAGGCGGGTTCACATTAGACCCTCAAGTGCACTTCAAGTGTACTTGAGTTCAATGCACTTTCAAGGAAGGTTTCGACCTTACTTGAGAGTGCACTTCGGTACTTTGATGTTTTGATGTTTCTGTGGCGACTAAGTATGATCAGTCAAGTGAAACGAGAACTGTTCACACACAAGTTCATCTCAAGTGCACTTCAAACACAGTTCAAATGCACTTGAAATGTCTAGTGTGAACCCGCCTATTGTTTTGTGACGTTTTCGTTGCCGTCGTCGTCGTCATTTCTTAAGCTCCCTAATGTTGATTAAGCTTTGCCTGTACACGTGCAAGGAGTACCATTTCTGTGGAATGTGTAAAGGCTAATTGAACCCGATCGCACACACTTTCCACGGTAGACAAATTTTAAAAGTAGTGGGTAGGCGTATTAGCAAATGGAGACTTTGAAAATGCAGGCGAAACCCACGTGACCGTTTTGCTAATGCGCAAAATGTGAAGGAAAACATCTGACGCGTTCCCCCGAATCAAAAACGTTTTCAAATTTAATGCAGACGGAGTCTTAGCTATGTTGCATATTCCGCAGGGCCAGCAATTGCAATCACGAACCAAGAGAACCAGACTATATACTCACTCACAATGTCAGTTGCTTGGGTTTCTTGTGCTATTGTTCGGCAACTACCTGGGTTTCTTGCCCAAACCAAAGAAAGTTGTAAACATCGTTTCTCTCAAATTGGCCTTGCTTCGAAAACGCCTATCATATCCAGTGTGGTTCAATAAAAGCAGTTGTCGATGTGAAGACAACTCGGACACAGCGCCGAACTCTGCCGTTGGGGACTCCGGTCAGGAAGGTGCCCCGCGCGTGCACAAGAATTGAAGCGCACCAAGTAAAATATTCATAAAATATTTTTGACTGTCAATCTTTCATTGAAGGAAACAACTTATTTCTTCACTCTTATTTGTCGATATTTGAACCATGGGTTTGTTAGGACAACCGTACACGGATTGATCTGGGACATCTGGACGAATCTCCTCTTTTCACCCTGGCACCCGGGCAAGAAAAATTGAACTAAAACGTTTCATTTCTAATAACAGTGCATGGTTCTTTTAAGAGTTAATATCGCTAAAGACAAAGTCATGATAAAAGTAATTTCAATTTTGTATGCTTGAATGCATTGTGGAGATGTTGGTTTCCTCGCAACGGTAATCTCTGTGGAGAGTGTTGTTTGAATTTTGATGGCAAATTTGACTGGCTTAAGCTATCCCCTGAGATGTTAAGTAAACAAATAACAACTTGTCATTCTTTCCCGGCACGTAAGTCATGTAACAATGAAATCCCGGCTATTGTAATGTTTTCACTCCGTCCAGCGAATGCGTGTTTCGATTTTTAACTCTATTAATAGTGTTTTAATTTTCACACACGACAACGTTTAGGAATCAATCAATTTCGGGATTCTTATTTTTGGAAAATAACCGACAATTAATCTGAATTGCATCTTAAACAATGGTGTTCTCTGAATTTCTTTCTTTAAAAGTGCAAACAAACTCAATTTTAGCATTATTTCGCCACACAGTCGCAACTATTCCCTGATGTTTTCCCATCCGCACGAACTTTGAAACGAATTCACTAAATACAGCCAAACCCTTGATGGAAAAATTGGCTTGAAAACGAGTCGGCGGAGATTTCCACAACTTGCCAATTCTTCTCCGTATTTGCCTTACAAATAACAACGTTTGTTTTTTAAGTCTTTATAACATACCGTAAACCATTCTTTAATTTATTTTCTGAAGTATCGGATGATATCAGTTAGGATTGCCGTGTTCCTCGATCAAGATAAAAATAAAACAGAAAAAAGACAAATAAATAAATTTCCAAGTGAACATCAAATGCCTTCTATATCCTCTTTCCGAGTCTTTTTGAACAACAAAAATTATTTCAACTCATCGATATCGCCATGGGCTCGTTTTCATTAGTTTACGAATTTAGTCAATACCGGGCAAAACAAATTTCCGGCCCGAAATCGGATCAGCTGGATTTTCTATGGTTTTAAATACCTAGCCACGAGTATAAATGGTCTAAAGATGAGTGCCATATGAAAAGAACAGCTTAATTGTGTGTCGAGTAAAACTGCGAAAAATGGGCATTTTTATTCGTGACGAGTTCTATTCTCTGACTTAAGATTTTGACGGAGGACGACTCGAACTCGAAATCAAAACTTAGTACTCTGTTTGGAGAATTTTGTTTTAGTTCAAAACCGTTAACTTGAATCAACCACATAAAGATTTGAACTGTACCTTCCCAAAGTTGTCTCGCTTCTCGCCTGCATCATAATTCATGACTAAGTCACTATGGTCAAATATTGGCGGTTGTCCTTGTGTCTCGTCCCTGCTGCCCGGATATCATCAAACTTGTAGCGATCAGGCACGCATAAACACATTCAAAATTCAGTATTTCGATAAGAAATAAGGACCAGACGATACCTAAAAGCCCACATGTCCTTTGCTAAGCAGTTAAAGCATAGATCTAATTAATTTCGTAATAGTAGTAATAAATATGAAATTATTCATTATCACGCGGGGTAAAAACTTTGCATTAATAAGTCTTTCAGTCGGCCTGTGCTTCATATCACCCGCTGTTTTTCATTGTGCTGCGTCCCCGAAAAAACTATTATAAAAACTGTTCCCTGCTTAGAAAAGAGAGAATATTCTATTGTTTTTGACGATTTCGTCTCGAAGGTTTGCTCCACTTCATCGTTTCTACTGTCTAAACGCACATCAACCGTCTCCCGATGTTTTCGGAATTAAAACTACTCAGCTTGGGGTGTTAAGGAAACACTAATTCTTTTTTTTTTTTTACTTTTTTGTCAGGGAAAGCAACCAGGTTGCCTTGCTTTTTAATTTTATCAAATGCAATGATCTGTGATCCTTCTGATGTATTTTTAGTTTTAAAATTTATTCATCATATTAATGCTTTCCTCTCTTTTATTTTCTTCGATCATTGCATCATAATCATTTTCCCAGCTCGAATAGTTCCCTACTTATGGTTAATATACTAATATAGTAAATTTTCGCTCAATCCATTAGCTACTTTATTTCTAAAATCGCCCGATTTTTCTACAGCCGAACAACGCCTTACCGTGTTTAAGGCAAACGTTTCTTGAAAAAGATCGTCAGAAAAACAACCGAAGTAAAACAGAGAAAGAAAACGAAACTACAGTTAGTAGTTGGTTTTGCAAATTATACTTTTCCCCGAATAAATTTGCATCTTCGGTCTTTGGCAATCACCGTCATGAAAGCCTTTATTCAATTGCCTGCTATAACGTTGTTGAGTGATTCAGGCGACGTACTCCTCAGCCATACCGTCGTTAGCAAGAAAGTTTTTATATTAAAATATTGGTATTTCTCTGAAAGGATCAGTGGTGGCCTTTACATAGATTTGTCATTGCGTGTTCACCACTTGTAAATAGACAGGTCAAATTGACAGTGATGTAGCCTTTCTTGTAATCTAGCCAAGGAAGATTCAGTTGCATAATAATTTTGACATCAGTTTGACACTACTCGCTTATTCTTATACCGATAATTGCCACCAAGAAATAACAAAGAAACTTTTCTGTTATAGATTATTGAAAGATGCTACTGGGGAAAAAGAAAAAACAATTGACAGGCGGCACGCTAAATTTGTGAATAAATTCGGTAACAACGATTACAAGATGTATATTTGCTGAACCTCGGCGTTAAATTCTATTTTGTTCGCTTGGTACCGAAGGCTATATCTACTTAAAGAGGTTTTACCGTGACAAATGAATGACGAAATGTTTCAATCGCGATATGAAGTATTAAACTTGTGGGTTCTGTTAAGTTGGCATATTCTAGAATCCGTAGAATCAAAAACAGAGGTAAGGTAATTCAAACGTACAAGTACCTTCTTTGCGACTATATCGCTTCATGTCAAGTTCCGTTGTTGAAATGTTAAGTGGATTGGATCAGTTTGGTTAACGAAAACATGATAAGAATGACAAATGCGAGTGAAAATAAGACATTAAATGCATATTAAATATTCAACGTTGTTGCCAGAAAACCAGCATGTTCTTACTAGTTTGCTGTAATTAAAATTCCAAATACTCACTCCGCCGGATGCTGTAGGAAAGACAGCCATAGCGAATGTGTTGACTGTGGTTAATTGTTGTCAAGAAAGAAAATTGTCAGCTGTTAATTAGTAAATAAGCGTTCGAACGCTTTCCCTGAAAAACATTGTTATTGTTCTTAATATCAATTGTTTTGCTCGACAAGTCAGATACACTATCTTTCTTAATTGTATTTTCAGCGGTTAAGCGGAGACGCGCTCAAACTCTTATTCAATTCCTTTTTTGTCCCGTTTCTCGATCCAGTGACATCTCTGTGCTATTGAAACGAAACTTCTACTCAATGCTACTTTTTTGTCCTCTCTTCGAGTTAGTGAATATGTCTACCGTTCAGCGACTTTAAGCCGTCCGCCAGGCTTAAGTTTATATTGTGCGTGCGTGTGTGGGGATACAGATTTTCGTCAACGGTAGAATTTCATTATTGCAATTTAACCGTCGTGGCGTTGCACCGTAACGTAAATTGTATGATAGTATATAGTACGATGAAAACGTAAATTTAACTGCTTCTTGTGTGTAAAAACAAAAATATCGATGTAGGAATGGTTTGCTTGAACAGCTGAGCGCAATTCAATTTTAAACTTTAGTTTTATTTAAGTGGATTAAAAATAGCGACAATAATATGCGCTATAAGTTATGTTCTCGTGAATGTCAGTACTAACTAGCATTTGAGGCTTACGGTGTGGATAAACGAGAATTGGAGTGGAATTTTAAGGAGTTTGAAGAAGGGATTGTATTTTTAACAAATGTTTTGAAACACCACCAGACAGTTGAGACCCCACAAGGGCACTGCAGGTTGCTCGGGAACTGTTTTGGGGTCCATCTACTAATTTATAACTTCGAATTCCAATTTTAAACCATCATCAAATCTTCAATATTTCCCATTTTCCTAAATTTAACTTTGAGAAAAATTATCTCTTCTCTAATATACCCAAAAATCACAAAAAATTCACAAAATATCCCACAACATAGCTTCGTGGGATGAGCGCAGGGATTTTTAATTGCTTGAAACGCAAACGAGATATCAACGTTAAATCCAAGTTAAGCGATCAAAAGACGATGTTAAGTCCCGCCTTAATATGTTTAATTTTTTTTATTTTGATAACTTTTTCAGTTAACTATTTTCAAATCTGCTACATTTGGTAACTTTTGTTCTTCGTAAATAAAGCCTCCACATTTCTGAATCCAAGCCTCGATAAAGCACTTGTTTCATATACCTTAGTTTTACATCAGTGTACTTGAATTTGTGGGCAGAGGGTTTTGCAAATTGTGCCGGATTGATCACTCTTTTTTTTTTACTTTTTATAAGAACGTCTAATTGTGCAGCTGAGGCTTGACGTTCTTATTTTTTCGCGATTTGAGCCTGGAAACCTTCTGAAGGTGTTCTTACTGAGTCATGTCGCTCCATCCAACTGCTGGTAAATTTAGGTTTGCAAAAAGCATTGAACATAGAGGTTCACAACGTGACATAAAGTTACCTGAGTCTGTAGTGAAAACACAGAAAAGTTCATGTGTACATCAGAGTATAGTACTCATTTCAAAACAATTAACTAGCAACATAAAGACAGTCTTAACTGACTCTCAGCCTGAGTTATGTTTTAAGCATGTTCTTAAAATTTGGGTTAATCTACGTTCTCATAAAAAGGTTCTTATAAAAAAAGTGTGTATTTTCAATTTGAGTCGGGTGCATTCCCACTGAGGCGAAGATTTTGCGAGCGTACGATATGTGGAACATGAATTCAGCCACCAGTTTTACTTAACGGACAAGAAAAATAGAGATAAAACAATACAATTGATCATGTTTACCATGATATCCATACATTTTGTCTCTGATTTTGATTTGTAGGGTTATTTTATATTTTTATATTATATTTTACGGAAAAGCAGATTCCACCATTAGTTGTTCGAAGGAGTCCAACACTGAAGCGTAGGGCGCGTTTTTTTTATCCACAGTTCTGGAATAAGAATGGTTGGTACGGAATGCTTGGATTTTCATTTGCAGCATTCTGTTCATTCTGCCTCAGGGAGCAGAATGGATCGAATGGCGTTCTGTCCATTCCGGAACTGATAGGGATGCGGAATAGAAAAACGCGCGCATTTTCTATTGTGGCCATTCTCATTCCAGAATTGTGAATAAAAAAACGCGCCGTTATGCTTAATTTTGAAGTTCGTGTTAATTAGCGCACCGAAGCATATTTTGTTCCTATTGTGGTGTATTTGTTATTCTTGGAACTCCTTTCTTATGCATCGCAAGTACTAACGTTTTTGTCTTTTTCAATAAAGCCTAGTTTTTAATTCACGAGTTTTGTATATAAATTTGTTGGCTTGTGTGTCCTGACGCGTGTGGTTCATATACCAAAAAACCTCAAGTTGATTTATTTTAATGTCCTTATTTTCTTAGCTAAACTTCCAAATATTGTTTTCCTTAAGCTGCTTAAATTATAAAACCAATTGTAACCACAACTATTACGTCTACGAAGATTGGAAATTGAACGAATGAAAACCTAGCCTCCTACGCAGATCTTCTTTTGCCTGCGTATAAGGTTAAGGAAAACCGCCACTCTAAAATGACAAAACAAACAACTGTATGGGAAATGTAGATAATTGACTTTATCTACGCCTCTGTGATGAAAATGATACAAAGACACCCATCATGTAAAAAGAAAATAGCAAAAAATCAGTCAAAATAACGGAGATTTGTTACGAAAATTCACTCAGTGACTTTGCATGCAGAATTTTGACGTGGGGTTTCAATATTACAGCAGTACGTGAATGAAATATTAAATTTTACAACTTGATTTCAGGCAACTTTAACGCCAAAATATTAAAAGATCAAGATTTTAGAGGCGATAATCAACTAAACAGAATGTTCAGGTTCAACATTTTGCCTGAGAAAGACTGAAATTTAAGGTTTTCAAACTCATTATTCGAATTCCTATAAGCTAATGATTTTGCACCGCTTTTTAAGTTAAGTTTTTTTTTGGTTCGACTGTTTCGTTTTCTTACCCCTAAATCATGTAAATAATTAACTCATTGTCACTATTTTCTCCCGTTGAACTTAAATCAATGACAGAAACTATCAGCAAAAGGGGGAAATTTGCCTTTTTCGACACATCAGCTTTACAAATTTTGATCATCCATAACGTGAGCTGAGTGAATTTAAAAAAACTGCTGTCTCTGGTTTATTAATTTGTTTCGCTAAATGTTGTTTGTGTCGTTTTCTCCCGTTAATGCCGCTGTGATTACGAAATCGATTGTGAGTTCGCTAGGTCCCATGTTTTAGTTTTCGTGACTTGATTGTAATCTGTATTCTTCCGAGATACACTATGGTATTCTAAGGCACTCACGAAGATGTCGATTTCCTAAAATTTATGTTTTTATAGTTATCAGGTCTGTTTTAGGTACTGAGCTACATTCAATGCCGGCGACATTAACACACTTTTAAGTGCGTGTTGCTAAGGTGTCCTAGCAACAAATTAAAAAGCCTCCTCGCGAATTAGGATGCAATAAAAAATACTGCAGAAGTGGTTTGAAGATACACAAAACAGTGCCTTTGATTATAGTGAGTATTTAAACAAAATACTGATAAACACCAGGCTTTAATATTACTGAAGTTCTCCTCCGGAAAATACTAATTTCCGAACGAATGCTATAACTTATATTTGAAAAACATAAAATTAAACATTCTGAAACAAATATGAAGTATTGGTTTTAGAAGGAAGTATTGAATAAAAACAAAGTCTTAAGATAAAATTCCACAAGCCCTATTTTTTCCGCAGCAAAAACTAAATTCATTGTAATCTCTCAAAAGTTATTTGCCCCCAAAAAGTAAACTTGTTTATTCCAAGTGATGTTATGTGAAATTCAGAATCTACAAAAGCCATATTCATTAGTTGTGGAAGTTTTACAAGCCTAAAAATAAAACTGAACGACCAAATCTAAACAAGTTATTTATTTTGTTTCGCCAAACATTAAGTACGATATTATGGAAATGCAACGCGCACCAACTTGGTCTCTGGTTAATGTAAAATGCCAAAAACACGTGCTTTCCTTTTCACCACGACGGAAACCAAAGTTAGCAGGATACTTACACAAACAACGTAAATAAACCAGATACGTTATGTATCTTCTTTGATTCCTTATACCAAGTACGAAATAGTGTTTCATTAGCACGTTTGTTTCAAACTGTATATTGTACAAATTCATTCTTCCGATAAAACTTGGTATTTAGATCGTAGACGGTTTGTCAAAAAATTAGTCTTTGAGCATCAAACATCGAACTTACATGCAAATTGTGTTTTTCTTAGTGCAAAGTTTAGGTTATTGAAACACATATTCCTCGTATGTTGCTGAAGCCAAAATATTAGTTCTTTTCATTAGACTTTCACAACGAGAACCAAACTTATAAGTTTCCACACAGAAAGTACGCTGAACTTGACCTTAAGTCTGATATCATTCTCAAGAGCGGTGACGCTTTGTTGAAAGTTTCGTTGCGTGGGTAAAATTTCTCACTGTGAGCAAGATGACGATTATTTTCTTTCGTTTGACGCAATACGGGAAGACGTTGGTTTATGCACAGAATTCAGGGCTTCGATTTTTGCTCGTCTGTAAGTTTCAAAGAGGTACACCTTTTTTCGTGAGAATTCGTCTTTTACGTCTTCGGTTTCTTTATTAACTTACTGCGATATCGATCAGTCTGTTTATAAGTTCAAATCAACGAATAGCTATTATTTTTGTTTTAAAAATTGTAGCTCTTTATAAGGTTCTTACTAACCTGCTTCATCCACAACGTAGTTGCTTTCTCGGGCATTTGGTTCTGTTACTGCCAAACTCGAATTGCGGGCAATATTTAACGAATAGTTGACTGGTGTAACAACCATTAAAATGCCAATCTGATCGCATTTAAAGATGTTACGAGTGATTGCCGGTCAACAGTGAGAAGTCGTTGTCTTAAAATGATACCGCGGGCTCCACCAACTTGAATCTGAATTTCAAGCAGAAAAAAGTCCCGATTGAAACAAAAGTGCTTCATCAAAAACCTCGAGGTTAAGATTGCGCCGTCGGCAAGGCTCAGTAGAAATGAATTTTCCAAAAGATTAAAACTGTCGCTTGTTTAATTATTTAAAGGATGCTGGAATTGATTGATGTGTTTCCGGGAGGGAGGCTTTGGAAACAAAATCGAAGGAAAATAAGATAGAAATCAATTCAAAGTTTAAAATGTAAAACGGCGAATCCTGAAACCAATTCAGCTACTTCTTCCCATCTTCTACCCAGTTTTGGATATGATACTATTCGTATGAACTGATCGGATTTTTTTTATCCAGAGATCTGTTACATAATCTCGTGAGCACTTCATGCAAATGTTGCTTGTCTTTTAACTTGTTAATACTACATAGTTACATCCCATTTTTATGACACTACCAGGCTATCTTCAAGTTTGCTCAAGCTTGATTGGTTCTTGCTGACGCCGCCAAAACAAGAAGCCCCCAAAACGGCAATAATGTCTGGATTCCAACTTCGAAAATATTAACTACAAATTTAAACTAATATTGCTACTTCTAGACTCAGATTCGGACTCAATAAAATTCTTTTTAACGGAAAGTAAAAAAAAACAATGTTATTGAATATTCTGGAACATTTGATCTCTCTGTTTATATTTTCGAGTCAATATCGATCATCAGTTCTGTTAACACAATGTTATGTGCTTATGAAGAACTTGATTGAAAATTTTCTTAGTTCTTCGGCTAAATGAAGTCTTAAGATTATTGGCGTCATCTTTAAATTCAGGTGGACTGAAAATTTCGAAAGGTTAATGGCCCTGTGGTCGTAAAATCCTCCATTCATTGGACTGACATAAATGAAAAAAAATTGCCTTTCTTTCTCCGTCCTTCAACATATGCAAACATTATTCAAGGATTTTAATCGCTTCTGAGTGCTGCAATATCAGATGATTTCACTGCTGTGTGTTTGATTGTTGAACTTCTTCCCGCCTGGCGAGGTATTTCGCAATTAATGCTAAACAAGGGATATAAGCGTCACAGGCATATTGCAAAAGGTCTTGTGTTTTTTTAATGGTTTATGCATAAGATATCAGTTGATTTGTACATTTCTACAGATACTAACAGAACTGCTAAAGGCAAAACTGAACATTTGTTTACCTATAATTGAGTAACTCAGAATCAGATGGCAAACTCCAAATCTAAACATCTTACGTAGAAAGAAGGATACTTTGCCAACGGCTTTCACCACCTATCATGCCAACGTATTGATAAGTCGTAAAGGTTTGGATATTACTCAAACAATCTTAATATAAGTTCCTTGCGTTCAACTGAATCAATTCAAATTTCACAGAGAAATGACTCTTGATTTGACCTGACCCTGCTCGACTTTTGCGCCATTCTCCACTCCCATGCAGTAAAGCGTGATTGTTGTTGGTGTTTTATGGGCTGGATACCTCGATGATCTGAAAGTGATGCTCGTTTCACTTACATGTAAGCTGTCATAAAGATAATGTCGAGCTCAAGTAAAGTTGTTTTGTTGTTGATTTTACCATGTTTCCATCAGCTCAAATTTCATTCCTTCGACCCGCATAAATTCCCTCTTATTTCGTTTCTGTCAGTCAATTTTAATTAGTCACATTAATGTATCTCTTTCGCGACTTAAAGATTAAAATAACTTGAAAAAAGGGTCGCTCAATTTTCGTTCATTCAGTTCAAAATAATGTTTTCTGTAAGAAAGGGTTGTTCATTGTCTTTTTCCCAGGTGTTCCCTCTGTGTTTTAAGATTTCGGTTACAGACTCAAAAGATAGAACAAGTCTACCCAGCAAAATATAAACAGAACACCAGGAAATTGTCTCAGTATCGGCTTTGATTTGCACGCCCACATTTCAGGATTTCTTCTCCAAACTTAAAACGTAGAACCACCTCGAATGAACCGTAAAGGAAAACAGTCTGGAAAACTAAATGTAAAGTCACAACCACTTGTAATCAGCATAATAAACAATACCAAAGGAAAGTACTGCTCAGTACCTTTTGTTTCGACGCGTTAAGAAAGATAATTGCACTTGTTAACGCGAAAAGAAAGCCTGAAAAAAATTCAGGATTGTGCGAAATTCGAACCCATGACCGCTGCGACACCGGTGCGGTGATCCGACCAATTTGACTGCATAGCTGATCATTTTGTTGGCTCGTAACAAACTCGTGAGTGATGAAATAGATGAATATGAATATATATTAATGAAGATCATTCATTGAACTACGGGTTAGATAAATGATTTTATGAACGATCATCGTAGTTGTTAGTAGCGTCCATAACTACGACGATCGTTTTTACAGAGTTTCGCGACAAAAAAATTATTTTGACGAGTTCTGGACGATTCTCAACGAGTCGTGAGTCAAAGCATGTTTCCTTCTGTTCGCATTAATCGAAATGTTGGTTAGACGTCAATTTAACTTCTAATCATTCTGCTATAATGGAAGAATTTACCTTCTATGAGATTTTTTTAATAAATCGAGGCGGTGTAACGAATTGGAGTTAGTGGAGTTATTAGAATTTTAGCAAACTTTCTCTTTATCAATCAACGCCCGCACCTGTCATTCGAAAGCTTTTTACCTTTTATCGCTGGAAGTCAGTCGTCTTTTGTGTTTAGTAATTAGTCCATCAACAGAGGTCTAGAAGCCTATTACTTTAGTCGTCATAATTTATGAATGATCTAGACTGAAACTAACTTACGATGCACTCAACCGATTTGGGCATTCCCGGCTTTGTTCGTGGAAAAACAACAGTTACTGAAACACTTTAGATCAGCGTTTTTGAGCCTTTATGAAAACCATTTAGTGCAATATTCATTACTTACGCTTGTTCCTGATATTGGATCTTACTCATGACCAAAAATTGTCCATCGCTCTCGGTAACTTCATAGTAAATAAAAACTGTTGTTGCAATGAAAGTCATCAAATGATTTGCTGTCAGAAATACAAACTCTAAACTGAACTGGGAATCGGGATGGCTTTCTTAGGAAAAAATAAAAACTGACAAAAGAGTAGCAATCGTAAACTCTTATAAGGTATGAAATATTAATTCCGAAGTTGGAGAATTTTACAAATAACACAAGGTTCGTTTCATTAGTCAGATGCCATGTACAATTGATCGACTGCAAATACAAAAGTATGATATTTATACTTAGCCAATCCTTGTGACGTGCGCGTAATTTTGATCAATCGTGGTTTATACGCCAAAACTGTGTAAACTCCGTTTTTTAACCGAAAAGACAATTACAGACCAGTAGCGCAGTTCCAAATACCACTTGACTCGGCTCGCTAACAATTAAAATACGTGTGACCACCAGACGTACAAGTAACTTTCTAGTTACCTCTTTGTAATCAAACTTAAATGTCTTCATCCTGTAAAACGAATGTAAACCACTCCGCTCACCTGTTTGTCGTCCATACTCATACATTGTCATTCTCGATTCAGCTTGAGTATAGATATACATATATACCTTATGCGTACTTTGCTAATTACAAGGTTTTATCGCCTATTGAACTAACGCCTCGGTGACTTTTGGCGAATCCGATTGGACATTTTAAATGCCACAGGAGAAAGGGTTTTCAGTTGACGGGCAATAATAAAAATGCAAAAAAAAAAAAAAAAAAAAAAAAAAAAAGAAGAAGAATAAGAAAAAAGGGTGCAGGTGCCTGTCAGAAGTGAATGATCTTGCAACAACTGAAGGTGAAAATTTGTTGATCAGGAAAGGAGAGGAGCTTCAGAAAAGCCACGATACAATTTCTCCTTTTTCTGGACATGACAAATTTATCGACCATTTTGTAGTCCGATATCACCTTTATGGTGGCCCATCGTTATCACTCAACTTTGAGCAATGTAAATTAAATGTCGAATTTCATTATCATAATCAATTACATGTTATGGATATTTTAAAACATTAAAATGACTCAGTTTTAATTTCAGACGTCACTTGCATTTTTAAAATCATTATTAAACATGTTATGATTTCAAACTAAGCAAATCCAATCAAAATATTAAAAAACAGGTTTTTAAAGTTGTTTTAAATAGCGGCGCACACGCTTGTAAAAAACAAAGGAAAAATTCAAATAGACCAGTGTTCTAATTTCACACGGTACGGACTGGGGCTAGGTTACGTGGTGGTCGTGGTATTACTAGATGTAGCTCTCGCTAAGTGCCAACGAGCAACCAACCATTCATAACAATTTCTAATTGCTAACTTTAAGGCCATGTCCACACTGATGCGTTTTTGTTTGAAAACGCATTGATATGTATGCGTTTTGGCCTCCCGTCCACACTGATACGCTCGAAAACGCTGAGCGTTTTCATCGAAAACGGATCCTTTTGAAAACGCTGTTGAAAGTGAATCGTATTGAAAACGCTACGGCATCCGTATCAGTGTGGACGCAGATCAATCGATACGTTTTTACACCTATCGAAAACGCATCAGTGTGGACATGGCCTAAAACACAGTCATGTTGTTTGCACTTCAGTCAAGTGTCGAAAAAAATAGACAATGACTGCATGTGGCTAGTGCTTTAGAATCTCTCCATACACGTGCGAAACGTAGGTCAGTTGTTGAAGAAGCAAATCACCAGCCTTTACTCTTTACATGTTCTGAGAGTCACGCAAGTCACACTATTCTAATCAGAGATGTTACGGGAATTTTCGCTCAGTTTGTATCTGATCTTGCTTGCAATTTTTATTTCAAGGGCAAAGAGGCTGAACGGAATACCGAACGACGGCATTTCGGATGGAAAAACGTTTCCGAAAAGCAAGTTTCTTTAAGATACTTAAACATCATTCAGGTCGAACGGCTAGGAATATGTGTCGCCGGCTTAAGTCTGACTTGCGTGTCACATTCTCAAAGACGTGAACTTGTTGAGACATTTGAAACTCCTTTCCTGGAAACATTTTCAACCTAAAATTAAAAAAAAACTGAGCAAGACTCGCATTCTAAAACGATGGTCAACGATAATGGTGCAAGAACTTGTTAAATAGGTGAATGTTAAAAGCGTGTAGATTTCTGTACAATAAGTGTAAAGCACAAATTTGCATAGTAACATGATCTCTGCAAGTGCAAGAGATGTTTATCACTGAGACCAAAATAGGTTTTGAGGGTCTTTTGAAAGGTAAATCACTTTGAATCGAAGTGACGCCTATATGCAGAGGTTTTTCAGTTACACAATATTTTCCTGTCTATTTTGTGAAGATTGTGCGACGAATTGTTCGATTGTTTTGTGAACCGTGCGATGAATGCGATTCGGGGTAAACATCGGCGCCTTTGGTCCTTGAATACAGTAAATCCGATATTAATCTCCTATGAGCCTTTTGCATGGCAGGCTGTGAAGTTGAAACATCGCCTTCTTTAGCCATTGAACATAGTAAATCCTAAATATATGAACTACGGACACGTCGCTTCCAGAGCCCATTCGTGCTAAGTCCGCAAACAATCGAGTCAAGTTGATCTCCACTCCGCTCGATGAATGCCAAAAGCTGGTGAGAAACTACCATCACAACCATGCGCCCTTGATGTCACAATCTCTACGCGCTACGATTGGTCCGTTGCAATACAATCGACCTCTTATTTCTCTACGTCATTGGAATCTCAGGAATCTTACCTTACAACAGGAATGTTACCTTACAAACATTCCTCTCAATCACTCGAGATTTTTACCGCAAACACAATACTTTCGCACGGCTCTATAATGCTGCCGCCTCGCCAGCCTCGCGTCTTCGCTCGGCTGGCTCGTTGGCAACAAGGTAAAAGCATTCTCTATGAGCTCTGCAAACTTTGTTTGTTCCACCACTGTATATTCCTTTCGTTGGTGGTAGCATCCTTGTTGTTTTTTCTTAGCTTTTCCTCTGGAAATGAAACGGAGAAGAAAAGAGAAAGAAAAGTGGGAAGATTTCGAGGCACTTTTGGGTATAAAGCGGAGCAGGGGGTGGTAAGGGAAGCAAAAAGAGAGCCGTAAGTCAAAGGGGACTTTGCCGAGTGCTGAAAGTATGTCGATGTAGACGGGTCAACGTGGGCATCACGGCAACACGGGGAATAAATACATTTTTGTGAGACTGAAAATTTCATTATAAAATACATCGACCCTGCTTCCCTTGTTGCCTCGTTGGATCGGTTGCTCGTTTTGCCTTTCAAGTTCTCAGATATATTACTACTTACAGCTCTTAGAGCTTGTACGGCAAGACGAGCAACCAGGCCATCAACGCAGCAAGGGGAACAGGGTAACACGGTCAGCAGGGAAACGAAGAAACTCGGACAACATGGTAACACAGGCCGTGCAGACCGAAATTTTCATTGTAGAATTCATTAGCAAATAATAGCAAAACTTGTAAGAGCTGCTTGCCGTCTCATTACGTAGTTATTTGTCTAGGGTTGCAAGACTCCAAGTGTATTGTATATTGAAGAAAATTGTCCCTGCACGTACAAAGTCAAGAACTTCTGACTTCGCGTACCATTTTAAGTCAAATTGCAACTGATCGTCGTTTTTCTATTTACTCTTTCAGGCCACACTTGCTGTAAGGTCTGTTCCAATTTTTGTTTCCTTTCAGCACCCAATAATTTTATTTTTTGCATACATGAGCCCCTTTTAAACCACATTCTTCCATGTTTTTTGGACGTTTTCTGAAGTATATTTACAACCAAACTGCTATTTGAAATAAGCAACGAAAATGTGAAGCTTGTGGGATGTGGCTTCGAGTGAAAAGAATACCACGCAAATTAATGTGAAAGTAAGCTGAAAGCCACTCATTGGGCACTATATGGTCACTAGGTAGTGGGCATAACCCCTTAAATCTACCAAAAAAGTCTGAGGCCAAGCATTGGTAGCCATGGACGGCTGTTTCAGCCTTATTACGAGGCCACATCAGCATGGCATAGCCGTAGTGCCCAATGAGTGGCTTTCAACTTACCTAAACACTTTAATTTGTGTGGTATTCTTGCTATTTGAAATAGTTATGAAATAAAACCTATCAGCTTTGAGCCATTTAAATGTACATCCCATCACAAATAATTTTTTTTTAATCTCACTTCTTTCTCATTTTCGATCCTGTACTTAATTATATTTACATGATCCTAGAAGCTTTTAGCCCTCACATATTATTTTGTATAAAAAATTAAATATAAATTGGTTGTTGGATTGAAAGACTGGCTGATTCATTGATTGATCACTAATACACCATGCCTTTTACTTTTCACCAATCGGAACAAAATGGAATCAGGAGCCTTCAATCAGCTGTATTTTACTGTCATAAATCATAATCTACGACAACCAAAATAGCAGATAAATACTGATGTGATCATAGCATTCCAAGAAACAAAAAGATAGCCTCAGTAATGGTTTTCAAAAATCTGTACAAAGCTTGCACAATGTTTACACTTTGGAGGTTGATTAACAACTAAAACCAAAAATTGATTCCCTAGTCAGGCTCCCTTTTACATAACTTCATGTTTTAAGCAAAAAAGACTAAAAAAGATATCTGTTGATTTTGACAGACATTCCATGTATGTGATGTGTTGATTAAATGCTTGAGGACCTTGTCAAAACCCTTTAAGTCCCAGTAGTGACCAGGCTCTAATTTCTCTACACAAAATTGCAAATTGAGCAAACATGCAAGTCATGGGGTTAAGATAACTAGCCTGCAGTGCAGGCGGTTTTTGGCGAGGGCGAGTGGATATATTCCATCGGTTGTTTAGGCCGCCATCTTGAATTAGGAAAACAGTGGAGAGTTGGGGCGAGGTAAAAAGTTTACCAAGACACTCGAAAGATGAAAACCACCAAAACCGCCTGCACTGCAGGCTAAAGATAACAAGCTCTGAAACATCTTGACACTTAAGAAATTCTGTGTTTTAATTAGTTAGTTGCCATGTGATCATGTTGGTTAGAACAGCAAGATAAACCCGCTTTCAAAAGAGCTATTAATAATCATATGCTAGGTGCGATCATTCCCAATGAAAAAGAATTAGTATATAATTTGCATAGCTGGTGTCACCTTCCTCAGATAAAAACGGAGAGATAGAAGAAAACCTTTGTAAATAGACTTATTTTTAAATATAATTTAGTATAGTATTTTTTTATCTTATATTATTATTGTATTTATTGTGTATTTTTAATATTTTTCACTGTAACTTAGGATATGTATTTTTATCCTTTGATTGAATAAAGACTATTATTGTTATTTATTATGTAAAGTGGAGTTGAATAAATGATCTGAACTGTCAACACATGCAGTTTCTCCACTCACAACATTCTCCTGACTGATATAAAAAAAGTTATGAATAACGAGGGCAATATGCATGTTGATACATCCCTTCCAGGGGCGTAGCCAGGATTTTTCTACTGGTACACACAATTTTCCAAATCCCTACCCCCCCCTCCCCCAATTTGGCATCGAAAAACACTGTCTGTTGATTTATCAACATCACTGACTTAAAAAAAGAACAATCACAGTTAAATGAATAAAAGCAAATAGTTATCTCTACTTTGTTTGCTTTTTTATTCTTTTGTTTTATTTTCTTTTGTTTCACTTTTTATTTTCCATTTTTTTCAGGTATGCATGTGCATACCATGCGTACAGGTAGCTATGCCCCTGCCTTCAATCAAACCAGTTTGTCCGGCATTCTTATATGCACTTAAGATGTTGGCTTTTGAAAGCTTTACCCATGGTTTGGCAATGAGTGGATAAACTGCAAAATTAGTTTGGCAGATTTAAACGGTCTTTCAAGGGTGATAGCATGCCCACATTTGTCAAGGATCTGAACTTTACAGTTCTTTACTTTCTCTGCTATGATATCTGCTGCAGAAACATCAAGGATCTGAAGTGAATAAAGACAAGAATAATAAAATTATTATTTTACTTTTATAATTCTATTATTATAGTTTGCATTAATATAAAAACTGACTGCTTTCATCTTTAAATAATTGGGGGAGGGGACATGAGGGTGAAAATGTCCCATTTCTCATACCCTGTAAATTGCCTTCTTCCCATATCGTTTTCTCCTAAGCTCCAATACGTTTTGTGTTGCTCTTACCCCAAATAACTTTTTTCTCACCCACCTTGCTCTCCCCTCTCCCCTCTTCTGCCTACATACCCCACCCACCCCTTATCCTCCTAGGCTCTCTCCCCAACCCCCCACCCCCACCCCCCATCCTCCACACTAAATCTCCAAGTGCAACTAACTATACCTTGATGGTTGGGTTTCTCACCTTATCATTATCTCCCCACAAGGTTAGTGTAGGAACATCAATGTCTTCCAAAACATCATGGAGAAGAAATCTCTGATCAGGGTGAGAAAGTTCAGCCATAACTGCAGTAGATAAGGAAATAGAAAAGCATTTATTTTTGTTGCTTTTGGTTTATTATCAGATACTACATGTCATTAAATTTCCTAATACCATATTTTTTCAAGCCACAAACTTATGCATAAGGGTCAAGAGTCAGAACATACAGTTTTGTTGTTGATCATAAAAAAATAAAAAAATATTATGATTTGTTGGAGCTTTAGTATGGTTTAAATAAAGCCTACAACATTCCTATCACTGGTGCTCAAATCTCATAAACATCATAGAATTAAAAAGAATTGAAATTGGCAGCAAATAGTCATTGACAAGAGCTGTATATGACCTTTACATGACACCAGCACTTTATTGCAGAAAAAACAACTGGTAAAAGTTATAGAAAAAGCTGTGGAAATGTGCCTTCCAATCTGACACTTATTATAAAAGTGACTATACCCTCACAAAGACAATTTGTTGCTGTTGTTGTACGAAAGAAATTTAAAAAGCAAACAATTACCTTTTTCATAAAATTCATGCCCCTGTTGCCTTGCTGCACACATGATCTTGATAATGAAGAATGGAATGAAAATATTACGATGTGAAACTTTTTGCAGCATGAGGCGGAAATCTTCTGGATTCTCAGGAAGTAAATAGTTTTTTCCACCAGTGGCAACTTCACTGATAAACTCACTCAACTGTGGGGCATTTATTCCTGCAGGACACATCAGGACAAGGGATGACAGTAGGGATGAGTATTTTGCTGCATACAGTCCTGCCAAAAAGCCTCCCATTGAAATACCAACAAGGTGAAACTTTGTTTTATTTAGTCCTACAGCTAAAACAAACTGAAAACAAAAATACCCGGTACAGGTATAGTTAGCAATTATTGAAGGGCTCAGTGAGAAAACAGAGTGTGAGTGAAGATTTGTCCTAAGCATCCAAGTTTGTTTGGGAGGAGGGTGGGTGGGGGTTGGGTGGGAGCCTGGGAGAATCAGGGACAGATGAGGTACAGGAGGGCAGGGAGGGAGGGAAGCTGGGATTATAAAAAGGGTGGGAGGTGGGAGAGTACTGGGTATGGGAAGTGGGGGATTTTGACCTTGCTGTCCCATCCCACAAGTTTCTCTAGATACACTGTACTCTCCTGTCTGGTTATCACACCAGAAACATACCAGTAGTTCTAACATATGACTTTTTCTTACCCATCTGGCCCCAGTTGTTTGAAAGCCAATTAACCTAATCCAGGATTAGCGTAAACTTTGGTTGCAGTTTTTAACTTTTGGATGAAAGTTGTTTCTGCTGCTGTTTGTTTTTCAGGATTGTCTTCCCCTAATCTAAAATTTTGCAGAATATCAGTGTTGAACGACGTTTGGAGATAGAGAAATAAACTCCTTGATTAATTTTAATCTTGGATTACCATTAATAGCCTTTCGAACAACCGGGCCCTGAAGTTACAAATGATTCTTTGGTTTATTTTCATATTTGGAGCCAAACAAAAGAAATCAATCATGCTTGCATCACTCTTCCTGTTCCTTGAGTTTCTGGCAAACATCAAGCTTAGATTCACTGATTCAAGCCTTTGGACCAAAAAACCAACACAGAAATATGTTCTATAACAAAGAAAATTATAACCAGTTTGTAGGCCAAAGTAAATAGCAAATTTAGATACCTTTAGAGTTCAAGACCAAATCACCACTTAATATTCTCTAACTGCACCAAGCCCTTTGGTTAACTGTTCACTGAAAAGGGGAATAATAATCCAAATGCTTACTGGGATAACAAGGTAAACATCTGCTACTATAATTATCTGGAAATAGAGTACATAATACTGTGTAGCCAGAATCAAATACCTGATGAAGCTTTGCAACTTGAGCTGGAATAGAAAGGTCGTCATGATATTTACGGGTTGTGTAACCATGACCAGGGAGATCCACTGCAAGCAAATGGTATGTCTTGGGTAACACATCTCCCATAAGACACCAAACACCTTTATCACCACTAAAACCATGAACCATTAAGATCACATGTTGTGCCTTGTCACTGTTTCCTCTCTCTATGTAACTAAATCTGAAATCTCCAACTTCCACATACTTTGAGGTAAAACCTCCTTTAAGGATCATCCACCTGCGAATAGACACATTTATTAAAATTTACAGCTAGAAAGTCACCTCAAGGTGAATTACCCCTCCAAGAATATAAAGTTGATGTTAGACAGTATGCATATTATCTTTACAAATCTCTGTCTTGCATGTAGTACACATCTTTACTGTAGTATGATGTTTGAGACAAAATTAATGTTCACATTTACAATCACAAAATATAAAGAATAATATTAATAAGCTGGCTTAAGCTAACTAATCCTATTAATAAAAAATCTTGACAAAGATAAAAACTATCTAAATTTAAATTATTGATTTATAGAGCATCATTAAAGAGGGTCCCCAATAGGTTTGGCGGGATGCGGGATTTGGCTTTTTTTCACGGTGATATTCGGGATTTGAGCTGAAAAAAGGGGTGGGAAGCGGGAATTTTAGCTGCTAGTGGGAGTGGGAATTCGTGATTTTATAGGGTTGGGATGCGAGATTGGCAAGGGAAACAGAGCGGGATATGGGATTTAAATTCCAGCGTGACTTCATCATAAGTTGACTAACGCAAAACCATAAGCTGGCGAAAATGAACCCTTTGTGTGTATAGCTGTGTCTGGTTTCAATTCATGAATAGCAGGACCTAGCAACGGCTTTGTACCTGTCAGGTCCTGTCAAGTACATCCATCGCTTACCCTTCGTTAGTATCCAGACGAGTCTGGTTAGTATCACACCGTATGAGGTATTTGGGTCCTATTGTGATCTTTTGTGTTGGCCTCTGACATAAACGACATTTGCCCATTTCTGGCATTTGCGTCTGTAGTCTCTGACCGTTCTTTTGACCTCAGTGTCCTCAGCGTCCCGATCTTTTCTAGTTTTTCTAGTCTTTCAAGCTTTTTGCGAGCGCCAAGTGGTTTGTTGTGGCTAGTATGGCCACGCCGGATAGCGGTGACAGTAATTTACCGAAGGAACCGTCAAACGAAATATGCAACATTATAAATTGCGTCGCCATTTACTATGAGAAAGGTGCGAGCGGCAATGCCTTCCTTCGGAAAGAAAAGTTCCGAACACAGGTTTCAAGGAAAGTGAGGAATATGGAGGTGAGCAATCTCTTTCTTTTACTGATACGTGAAAAAAAAAATAACAAAAAAGTGAAACGTTTAAAGAAGGAAACGCAACAATCATTTCTGGTTACTTATCTGCTACCCATTGCGTACAGGTAGGCCTTTTATGATCTTTTCTGTAATGTTCACTTTTTTAAAGTTTCTGCGTTAATTGTTATTTAACATATTAATAATTAACGCAAAAATGTCTTTGCAAAGTGGGTGGGATCAGGATTTCCAAGTGAAAAAGGGCGGGATGGTGGGATTAACGGGGAAAAATGCGCGGGAAAGCGGGATCTGAGAAGCCTGTTGTGGACCCTCATTAAATTCTCTGTGGATTGTTATTATCAGGCAGTTCAAAATTAAAATGGTGATGGACCTGTTAGACCAAGATTGTTTCAAGGAACTATTTCATGGTCTAAACTTTTCGTGTTTACTGCTGTTACATTTTTAATAATAT
Organism: Galaxea fascicularis; assembly: GCA_948470475.1. Classification (NCBI taxonomy): domain Eukaryota; kingdom Metazoa; phylum Cnidaria; class Anthozoa; order Scleractinia; family Euphylliidae; genus Galaxea; species Galaxea fascicularis. Next base: position 3,563,477 of record OX419345.1, on the reverse strand, counting down.
TTTTATAACATGCATATTTTAAAACGTTAGGAATCAATAATATTCAAACAGATTTAAGTATTTTAATTTTGTGATTAGCTAATTTGCTTGTTGCAAGTTTAAAACATATTTTGTTTGTAAATATCATTTTCAAACAAATGGAAAACAAATAGCCTGCTCCTCTCTCCCACCCCCACCGAAAAATTAAAACAAAAAACTGAAATTATCAGTCACATGATTTGATATGAAGGAAAAAGATAACATGTTATGGGAGTTAACGAAGTTTGCAACCACAGTAATTTCAACCCACGGCGAGTGTGCATTCTTGACCTGAATTCTTGTGCAGGGAAAATGTGCAGACTCGATCTTCCATAATTCTTGGAAATCCTTTGTCTATGTTTTTCGCATCGTCAGTTCACACCAATAACGGTTGCCACATAATAATATTATTCAAGGCTCGATTAAATTATCATTGCTTGTTCTTACATTAACACATGAACAGTATTTGCAATACATACCTGTGAATTAGGTGCGCAAATACCTGGGGACGCAAGAAATATAGCACAACACAAACAGCCCACAGCAGCAAAACTGTAAAAGCAAGAATGCCAACAATTGGGAGAAACAGCCCCAACCAAAGCACCATTGTTTCCAGATAAGAGTGTCCTCTTCTTTCTAAGAAAGCGCTGGTTGTCTGCAAGTTTCCTTCCACAGATTCGAATTCAGAAGAGGAAAATATACCGGCAAATATATCGGTTGCATAGATCGATCGATGACAGGCTCAGATATCAAGCCAGCAGCGGCCAAGCGAATAAACATCAATAAATTATTCCTTTCAAACAGCCCCAGCTCATTTGCATTTCAATCTCGGGTAGTTGAGGAAACGTTGTGGGACGATAAAAATTTGCCGCCAGAGTGCATGTATCCACTACCCTGGATGCCAGAGGTCTACTCGTTCGCCAGCAGCGCACGAGCGTTTGAGGCGGTCAACTTAATGACGCCGATCATTGTACATCGATGTCAGCGCAAAGTGAAAAACGTATGCGCGCGCATTATTTGCCAGCCACGCATTTTGGCGGGAAACTTGATGCGAATGTTGCGCAAGATAATAAAACATTTAAAAACCATCAAATGTTTCCAGTGTGGTAACCGGTAACTTTTGAATTCAAATGGCTTCCCTAAAATGTCACGTTTGTAACAGTAAGTCCTCTTCCCGTTGGTTCAGCATTTCAACGGAAACTGATGCCGAAGACCTAAGGCGTTGTTTCAATGTTGTGTCACCGTGCGGGGAAGTGTGTTTGTGTGCCTCTTGTAGGCGAAATTTAACAAGGTGGAGAAAGAGTTGTCACCCTCTTGACTGTAAATACTTTGCTAAAGCCAACTCAAGGGGGAAACCCAACGTTAACAAAGCCACTCTGGCAAGAGATAACCGGAGGCTTTCACTCACAAACTCAAGGAGAATGTCTTCGGAGCCCTCATATCTTTTGTGCATGCCGGAAGACTTGCTACTTAACACTGTTTCTGTTCTCGATATTAAGGATATCTTAAATGTGAGACGAACATGTAAACTTTTAAACGGTCTTTGCGAGTCGAACTTCCTGTGGAAAAATTTGATCAGACGTGACTTTCCCGAAAGAATCCATCTTCTGGACAACACAGGTCCATCAAACGCTTTCTTAAGTTACAAAATTATTTACCTGGTAACACAGTCAGCGAAAAGGGAGGAGTTTCGTGAGCGAAAACAAACGAGAGAACTTGTCGAACAGTTCTGTGAAAACGAAAGAAAGCTTCTTCAGCAAAATGAAGATATCCAGCAACGCCTGAGAAGTCTTCAGTTTAAGCTCACAACACTGCAAACGGACCAGGATCCAAGCACTCCAGTGACCAAACTTCAAGACCAGGTAATCAGTTTATATAAAATAATCTACTGCTACAAAATTACATCAAATCCACCACCATCCGTAAGTGCAAAAATGCTAAATATGTACTGAACTCCCCTTAACTCCCCCACATTAAAAAATCACTTCATTGCAAATCCCATCATACAGTAGAGTCAGAAAAAAGAAAGGAACGTTTCCGTAAGTACGTACTGCGTTCGAGCCCAAATTGAGTACACCAACTTAGAAAACACCCGCAAAAATTTTTTTCCAGATTTTCTGAGACCAATGGACCCTTACCAGTAGCCACTCGTAAAACGGTTGAAATGAAACGGTAATGAAAGGGATGCAACATAGTCGGACCGACCCGAAGCAAGCTGTGTACAAGGCTTACTTGATTGTTTCCTCAGGCGTCCGCATGGTACACAAGCAGTACGTTAAACAAGCCAGAAAATTATCCCCGGGCTCCAGGAAAGTGCCACTTAACAGCTTCAACTAATTAGTAAACAAGCTAACTTTCGTTTTTGTAATAAATTGATCTTTAATTCTGCTATACTCGCGGCGATTATGGGTTTATAGCAGAGGTAACTTTTCCATTTTCCTCATCGTTCGAGGCGCTTCTAAATATAAGACTTAAAAGTCCGCCGCCCAAAGATTAAACACACTCCATCACAAGGAATACAAACAAATCTGTTTCTTTTTAGTGGCCAAAAAAGGTAAAATGAATACCACTTAAATCTAATGAAGAGAGAAAAGTGTCATTCTCGATTCGCCTGTGCTGTCTACATTTTACCACTTGAAAACCACACACCGCAACTGGTTTGTGCAAGAAAGGAAATCGCAAATTACTTCCACTAGTTTTGGCCTCTTTCGTACTCCATTTCATAAGTGTGGTGCTTTGTGCACTTTTTTTTCGGGTTAGAGGAACCAGTGAAGTGCCGATGATCCCTAGTTCCTTAATGGTTTTTACCTTTCCATTAATTGTATGCATGAAAGAACGTGACAGGCTGACGCAAAGCCGATCTCCTGAAGTTTCAAGTTGTTGACAAAAAGAATCGATTCCTTCTTTCCGTTTCCAAATCCATTTTCTTGACACCTGAAACTCCAATTCCAGCTAGCTCTTAATCACCACGCATTTTGCAATGAAACAAAAACGAAACCTGCTGCATTCTCTGCTCAAAAAAAGAAACCAACTGAATGCCTTTCCTTAAGCCAATCAGAAGCGATCATTTGTCGTGCCCGACCATTTACGGCCGATAAATTTGGCTTCGTTTGAAGAAAACAAATTAAAACAAACGATAAGTTCTCAGCCAATCGGCATTCATTTTGCCCTTTACAACGGTTTGATTAGAGAGTGGGAGTTATATGTCAAACTACATAATTTTTAGAAGCTCAGGTTACTTTTCTGTTTTTACTTAAATTCTGCACAAAAATTCAAACCAAAACAACAACAACAAATACCCAAGTACTCTTTAAAGTTCGCAAATCGTTATAACAAAATATAGTGCGGATCAAGGATTTTTCACCGTTTCACTTTCAGGAGTGACTTAATAATTAATTTCTCTTTGCAATATCGTTACATTGTGAAGCAGAGAGGTGATGATAAATAAAGAACCAAAAAAAAAAAGTACGGAATATTATTTAACACCAAATTCTCAAAACTGATTATAAGAAATGGACAGTAAGGGGAATAAATATTGATATTGTGGAAGTGAAAGGGCTAATACAATTACTTTTCACCAGTCTTAATGGTTCTGCCACTGAAAGACCTTTCATTCGTCCATCTCAAACATTTCATTGAGAAAAGGGTGATGGAGACTTGGTAATTTTCTAAACTACCCTAAAATAACAACAAGCTCTAATGTTACCTCTAGGTATTTATCAGTGTAGTCAAAAAGAAGACCGGGCAAAGCAATACGGGCTTTATCTATGCAAACCAGTCGAAAGGAAAGCCCATCAAGCTCATGCCCGTAGCTCAGCCGCAAACAGGAAGTTCCTCTGCATCTGCTAGCACGCTGAAGAAACGAAGTCAGGTGATAGAGAAATTTGCAGAGAATGTAGCATCACCAACAAAGGCAGCAGAGGACATCATCCAACAGACATCAACTTCAGTCCGAAGGCAAAAAGAGCAATTTCTAAAGTCATGTTCAGAGGGAGGTCTCAACATTATACACTCCTTTACTCTGAAGCAGGTAAGTGAGCACAGCATACACTTTTGAGTTGCCATTTTTGCCTATGGATTTGAAATAATTACAATAAACAAACCAATCATTGATCCATGCAAGAGAACAATGATAAACATTGTTAATAGTACTGACAATGTCAATAACTATTTGTATTTCTAAACTACTATAAATTAAAAAAATTGCTGTTGTTCAATAGATAGATAGACTGCGGGCATATAACAATGACTTATCAACCTGAAAAAGGTTGTTTTATTTTGGATGGCATCATCTTCTGCTCTAATTGGATCTCTTACATCCAGTTAGCATTAGCCAGTTATTCTTACAGCAGCATTTAAGGCATTTCCCTTCCATGAAACCAAACACTTGTGGTATAAAATTGGCAGCATCTGTCTTTAGGTTGTTATAATTATACCCACAGCATTTCAGTAGTGGAAAATATTTGTTGCTTTTTGCATATTCATACACAATCAATATCATTTACATCAAAAAGAAAAAGCTAAACTCGCTGTTTCTTTGCAATTTACATGATTGACGTGAAGCTGCTTTTAGGTTGCAGAGCTTAAAGCCCACATGCCAATGGAGATGCTAAGAATGATCAAAAGAACCTTTACTGATGCTCTCGGTAAGCAATTATTCATAAGAAAACAGTGACAACCAGAGCAGGTGTTATGTCCATAATGATTGTCAGAGTGGGTGGGGTCATGGACATGCAAATATTTGGTTCTAGAAAAGGTCTGGCTCAAGTCATGGTGTATGGACTGAGTATAGTATTTCTTTGTTATTTGCAGGATATGACATCTTTGGCCCTGAAATGGCAATTCGAAACCACTTAAAGTCTCTGGAGTTTGAATATGAATGTGGGAATTTTGAAAGTTCTAATGGCAAGAAAGTATCTTTTGTGAGAGTGACAAATCTCTCTGATGTGGTGAAAAAATCTTTCGCCCAGCTGAATGAAAGCGGCATGTTGGTTGAGAAGAGCAACATCCCCAAAAATGTGCTGTGGGTACTACTGACCGGAGATAAGGGTGGGAAATCAACCAAGCTACTGCTGCAATTTCTAAACTGCAAAGAAGAACATTCTGTGCATACTGCCCGCTTACTTGCAATTTTTGAGGGGGACAAAGACAACTACGAATGTATTGAAAAGGTTTTTGGTCCAGTTATTGAAGAGACAAAGAGAGTCTTGTCAAACATTTCTGAATTGGAAATTAAGGTAGACCTTTCACACCTCAACACCCAAAGTGAAAAGTGCGACTTCCGTGTCAAAGGAATGGACAAGTGGCCAGATGAGCTACAACAGCTCTTCCAAAATCAGCAAAATGTCCATTACAGCCAAACATGTCTCTTGTGCAGATCAAACTTGAAGACTTGCCACGAAAACAAGCCAACCCATGGACGGTACATAATTTCAGAGTGCTGGTTGAGTCTTGGAGGGGATTGGGAGTTTCTTGCCAGGCTGTTGGGTTTAACAGGACCCAATGGCACCTACTTCTGCAACTTCTGCCATGCACAAATTAAAGATCTTGTGAAGGGGAAGCCCCACACACCATGGCTGTTGCAGAACAGTTCCACTGTCCATATTACCCAACAGTTTCCAGTACGTAGTTTTGAGTCTCTCTTGTCCAGTAATGAAGAGTTCGTAAAAAGTGGATCTGTGAAGGCAAAAGCTAACAAGTTCCAGAACTGTGAAAGCAGTCCCATCTTTCATGCTGCTGGACCAGTAATCAACTCGGTATCATGTATGCCCCTCCACTTGTCTCTGGGGCTTGGAAAGCAAGCATTAGAGCTTGTTGAGAGTGAAGCCATTTCTCTTGATGAGGCAATTAAACAAGCAAACGGTGAAGCGAGCCCAGAGCTGATGGAAGCATTCCAGAGTAGAGAAGCAATGACCCTACAGTGTTCCAATCTTGAAGAAAAGCTGAATGAAATTAGCGAAGCTGTTAATTCTGCTGAAGACACTCTTCATAGGTTTCTAACTGAGACAGCTCCCTATCATCAAAAGGAAGGACGAAGGTACATGGTTTATGGCAAATAAGTTACCTGAAAAGCAAAATAAATGACAAACCCCGTGAGAAACATGCTGCAATGGTTTTAGAATCATTTGGAGGGTAATCCATAACAGTTATGGTTTCTTGTCTATAGACGCTCCTGATGGGTTTTAGTTGCACATGATGCATTGAGAAAAAGCCATGATTCAACCACAGCATAGTGTGCCTCCAATTTAATAATGCAAAATATTGTAGCTAACTTTTACAGTTGTTCACTGTGAGGGATGTGAATTTGGATAATTTGTAATTCATTATCTTAAAATTAAATCAAAACAACTGTTAAGACTGATAGTATGGAAATATAAAAATAGGTTCATTTTGGTTATAGGTTCACCATCCACACGGTGGAGGCAGTAAAGGCAAGAGAAAAGGCCAGAGAACTGAAGAAGAACAAGGAGCAACATCAGCAACAACTGAAATGCCACCAAGACCAGCTGAAGGCATCTCAAGATCAGTTGACCACCATACACACCACAATAAACAACTTAAAAGGACCCTTTCAGAAGAAACTGGATGGCACACTGGAAGGACTGCATTTAAAGCGACAAGTGTACCACAAAGGAGCTCTGGTTGGAAACGACGTTGCCAAAATTTTGAATTCAAATAACATACAAAAGATTGTAAGGGTTTTTAAACCACTTCATGTAAACCTACAAAATGGAGAGAAGACAGTTTTCAGTGACCACACCATGATGAACAAGATATCCACATTGCTAACAAAACTATCACTCTGTTTTCAACTTTACTCACCCAGCACTCCTCTCTGTCGCCATGAAGTAGCTTTTCTTGCAGTTAGATGTGCCAGCTTTGGCCAATGGTTTCCAGTCAACTTTCCGAACACCAACTTACTTCGAAAGTTCCATGTTTTAACTTACCACGTCCCTGAAAAAGCAATCTCTAAGGGCACAGTTGGCATGGAAGCAGAGCACTGCTCAGAGAGCATCCATCCAGTAGTGAACAGGCTTGACAGGACTTTTGCCACTATGCAAAACACATGTGATCGCCTGGCACTAGTAGCCAAGAGCCAGTGGCTTCAGAGCAACTCTACCCTGACTAACTTCAGGAAGCCTAAACAAAAACAAGGATCACACATTGTAATTACAACTGAAGAATAGCTCATTTTAGTTCTGGTATACAGGTGTACTTTATAGGATGCTTTTGAGTCTATCATCGCTGAGTATCTTTTACAACTTGTGCTGCATTTTCACAAGCTCTTAGGCAAGTCAAAATAGTCAAACAGCGAGTAAAAGTACTCAGCAATACTTGACTACAAAACATCTTGTAAGCTCTTTATTATCTAAACTCTTAGAAAGCTATAAAAGTAAAGACAATGTGACAATTTTTGCTTGACAAGCACGTTGTATTCGTAGTGTTATTGGCTGAGGAAAATCCAGTTTGTAAAACAGCAGCTGCTTGACAAAGGTATCTTCATTGGTGCTTCTCAAACCTTACTGTTAAAACACAGTTTTTTGAGGACAGTCACTGTAAGTACAAAACTGACCCCTGCTTCAACAAAAACTGTTGCAGGAATTTCTTAAAATGCTTAATACAGCTATTAATGGAGGAAAGTTCTGAAAGTACACAAATGATGGGCAAAACATTGTGTTGAAAAACAAAAACATAACTGGCTGGAACCTGCAAATCTAGCATTTTTCACAATTAAGAGAAATTTCTTGATTCAAATAATAGTGCAGTGAAAGCACAGGTCTGACAAGAATAATTCTCAAGTACAGGTATTTACCGGGCCATTAAAATGCATTTAACAAGACTTAGTCAAGTTAATTGCAGCCATGCCTGCAAGCGAAGAACAAAATTAATGCTTTTTTGTTTTAATGTTGCCACGAATTAAAAATTTGTGAACAGATGTGGAAAAATCTATGTTATAAAACAAAATACAATGTCTTCACCATGCTTAATGTTCTGTTATAAGGCACACAGTATATGGATGTAACTAGAGTACTCAAAAAGTAGGAAGAACCACAAATTAAGCCGCATGTTGCAGTATTAAGAAATAATGAGCAATACTTTGGTATGTTCCTGAAATTACATTGCATTGTATCCATTGCTTAATGCTTTTTAAGTGTGTTTCAAAGGTGTATCTACATGTATATTGTGGCTACAGTGGAGGTGGAACATTGATCAAATCAACTATAGTTTAACAAAAGAAGAAAGGAAACAGTAATTATTATTACAATGCTGGTCTGAAAAACTTTGTACCAAAAACAAATGTTCCTTCATAGGAAGGTTTTTTTTAATAAAAATATTGTCTTTTTATAATGAAAATTGCCTCTGATTGGCATGTAAGTCTCAGCTTAAACTGATTTTTTCAGCAATTATTTGTATGTAGGACACATGAAAAAAGTTATATCAATTGCATGTCTTTGTTTCTGGTGGTATATTTGACAAGTCCAGTACAAAATTTCAGTAACATAATTATTCTGTAGATTTCAAGGTTGCCTTTATGTGATTTTCATGAAGGCACACAACCTCTTATTACATGATTGTCTTCTTATAGGAAAGGGAAATCTACCTGATTTTTCTCCCTGAATAGATTTTCTTGTTAATTATTATGTAGAAAAGTACCAACATTGTATTTACCTTTTTACAACTATAAAAGAATTGTATGTGTTTCATGTAGACCAACTCTAGAAGGAACATTAATAACATTGTGATGGTTTCTTCCCATTGTTGATTGGAGAACAAGTCAAAGCACAATGATTGGCCTGATTTATACTAGAGACGGATCATCCGTCTGGGACGAACTTGAGCAAAGAACGATAGTTCGTCTGATAATTTGTCTGCGTATAAATACAGGCAAACAGACGGATTATCCGTCCAGACGAACTATCTGGATAATTCGTGTTCATCGACGAATCGGGCCATTGATACTACCATTATCAACTCAAATAATGTTGAACAATTAAACAACTGCAGTCATCATGGCCAATAAACTATTCAAAACATTTAATTAGAAAACACAATGGAAAAATTCTTTCACTGTGCAACTGGCCATTGGTAATATCACCGGTGACTGGCAACATCACCAGCTACTTTCCTAGTTTCACTGGCTACGATTTGCCAGTAAATGAAGAAAATGTACAGGAAAAAACTGTATTGTTACCATAAGAAATACCAATCCTAAAGTTCCAACATGATTTATCAAAACAGAAAAAATATTACCAAAAAAATAATGTAACCCAAGTTTGTATGCATGAACTATGCACATGAAAAATCTCAGTTAAGCATCCACATTTTATCAAGATTATCTCCTTCCTTGACTAAAGTTGCCTAGCAAAGAGTTTTGGACCACAAGTTGTAGGAAAAGTCACTGCCTATGTTATGAAATTCCTAATACACCTTTCGCTAAAGATTGTTAACTTCATGGAAATGGTTGTATAATAATGCAATTGATTGTGATTTCTCATGCAAACTGTTATTGAAAGTCGTTTCTTTGAAAAGGATTGTCCAAAAATGCAAATGATTGTTGTTTCATGGCAATGAATTTTATTTAGACAAGAACGATACATTTACAGCCAATGAATGTCAAAAGTAGGTATTGTTTATCTTTTGATGATTTTGAATGTTAATACATATTCCAATGGTATTCTTGAACGTTCCTTTCAAGCAAACGATGGTCTTATTGGTGTAAATGAGAGTATATTGACCATAATGAAACAAATTTTGACACAAGTGAAAGGATATTTTCTGTAAATGAACAGCAAAAGGTGTAATCTTTTGCCTCATAAATAAAATCAAGGGTAAAAAATTATATTTCCAAACACAAAGAAACAGTTATATATAATCTGCCACAGAGTGATATCTTCCAGACAAAGGTGTTAAATCACAGATTTATTTTCTTTTTTTTTTTCAATTTTCTTTCTCTCTCCTCTTCCAGCCTCTGTCTTAACTCCTCCCTCCTCCGCAATTCCTCTTCCTCCTGCCTTTTTTCTTCCTCTGGGTTTCTAAATACATATTTTCCAAGAAAAGTTAAAACAGCCCTTAAGTACTGATTCTTTCAAAAAACAGATCACTTGCTTGAAAGATTCAAACAAATATGGTGAAATTGAAAATAAGTACCTTTCCTCCTCCTCAGCAAAAACGACCCCTTGGGGCTTGAAATATTTATAATTTACTTTTCTTCAAAGAGCAAAGACAAATAAATGTCAAATGGTACCAAACATTTCAACTTCCAAACGATAACGAATAAAATGAAACAAAATTATGTTACTACCTCGCCTTAACCACCTTCGGCATCTCGAGCAGTGCGTCGTAACAATCGCAACTCAGCTCTGTCGAGCGCGGAGAAGAAAATTCCCGCCCTTTTCACGGATGCGGCTGGCCGGCCTAAAAATGGAAAGGGCGGGAATTTTATGGCCACGATAAATACCACCAAAGAGAATATTCGACTGGAGTTACTGCACTCTTTAGGACCCCAATTCAATAACTTAATAACAGGTTTACAAAGCCTTTTAACTCGCCATGATAAAAATCCTCACAGGCTGTTTAAGCTGACTGGTGGCCACAGCGATAAGGCGACACCGCCGTCTGACTTTTGATTGAACCGCACATTCCTAAAAAGGCCGTTGTTGAAAAAATTTCGATGTCTTCCAATGAAGAAACAAACAAATTCCAAAAAAAAGTCAAAACTCACCTGTGGCAACTGTCAAAATATTTCTACTGGGACGCCAGAAACACCAGCGACAAGCAGGGGCGTACGATCGTTCCAAAACAACAAAATGATTTCGCGTACATCTTCGAAAACGTCTTTCAAATATTGTAAAACAACTTGATTCTCGTCACAAAAAATAGCTGCAGACTGAAGCCAGGCATTCAAATTTTCCTTGAATGAAAGGAAATATTATTAACTCCCCACAAAGAGCAGAGCCACGGCGACAAGATAGAGTTACTTCACTGTAAAGATTCCAAAAGCCACATCTCGAGCAACTCCAGTCTTGAGGAATCCTGTTGTCGAAGACGGGCCAACAAGCAGCCATTAACTCGGTGTACATACTTCTCAGAACACATGAAGACTTTTAACGCTGAAATTCACCTGTGGCAAATGCGTCAATTTTTAGCCACCGGAAAAGCATCTCAGCCAACGCATTCATCTAGCGGAAAGTGATTTGTTGATGATAAGTCCAAATAATTAGCCTATATTTTGATCTTCGCAATTAAACAAAGGTAATACTGACGTGATTTGCAAATTACCAGTATCAGAGATCACTTCTGTCATAAAATTTCATCGCAAACACGTTCGAAGTGTCCCGATTACCACACTTCGTAGCGTCATCTATTTTGCACATTGGCAAACGACGTTCTCACGTGGTCGAACGCAAAGGGCGATTGCACCCAGCGGCCTCCGTTCAAATGCAACCGCTGATTAAAAATAACGTGGGCTTTAATTAGACCCGAAGCCTCCAGCCTCAAACGCTCGTGAGCGAGGAGCGTCAGAGCGAGTAGTGCTGGTCGGCGAGAGACCTCTGGCTCAGGCAGTTAAGTCTTTTGAGCGCGCCGATCCAATCACGTTGCCATTTATTTCTCCAGAGTCAAAATTTGACCCTGGGAATCTGATTGGTCGGTTGAAGAAACGTTTCTTAAAAGGGCTGCTATTGGTCAATTACGCGATGATCTGATGCTGTGTTTCTAAAATAAGCTCTGACTGCGGATGTCAATCAAAGGAAATTAGCGTCGGCATGGAAGTGAGGTTGTTATCCGTTGGTGCCAGAGGTTTTTTTCTCGCCGCTTCGCGACTCGCCTACGCGGCTTCGCCGTTCAATTCTGTCGCCCCTAACGAGAAAAAAACCTCTGGCACCCAGGGTATGTATCCACGAGATGACCCGAGGATTAGTATAGGTAATCACATGATTCCGAGTGCAATTTGGAATAAATAAGCACGAGTAAATTTTTTCAAAGACCAACAAAATTGCACGAGCCCGTAGGGAGGGTCCAAAATAGGGTTTTGCAATCCCGCATCCCGCCACCCTTTTCGGCCTTATCCCGCCATCCCGCCATCCCGCCATATCAACAGCCTCCATCCCGATCCCACCATAAAACTCCGTAAGTATTCATCGTTATAGTAAATGAGAAAGTCAATTTTATACCCATTTTAACTAACTGTGACTGATCAGCTCAATGGCAATTCAGATAATACGTATTCAGAGAGTTACTTACGTGAGCTTCGGTTCATCTAGGGCCACTTAAGGTATACAGAAATTAAAAAACAAATCGACTGTTAAACCGTACTGGACGACCAAATCGGCTAGAAAGTAACTTGCTTGTTTCCCAAACCACTTTCCTCTCCTACAAAACCTTTGCATCACCTTCTTCCTTTTCTGCCTCCGATTAGCCCGAGGCTACTGGCGGTGTCGTCATCATGCCCAGAAACGACCTCGACCCGACCTCTATAAATCTATAAAGTAAACTAGTCAAACTGTGGAGATATTTCTAAATGAAATATATATTGATGAAATAGCGTGCTCTTTGTCCTATCTCCTATCTGTTGTTTTATCGTGACATGCGTTTCCTATTGCCGATCTTTGAGCGATGGTCTAACAAGCAGATAGTAATTATTTGGTCTATTTGATGCATGCTGTCTTGTTTTCACTAAGACAAACCAACAAGCTTCTGTTCGCGCAGTACAATAAGTACCCTACTTTCAACTTAAAACAACTGAAAGATTCTAAGAGTTAAAGTGACCTTTAAAAGTCAAAAAATGCAAGCTGTTTTAAGAGTCTACAAACTCATTTCACATTGTAAAACAAGGTATCAGTCAGATTAGTATCTGCGCGCCTTGGACGAATGGATGAACACGAACACCAATGTACACGCAAATTGATCCAAATTGCGGTCAAATTGGGTCCCAGCACCAACCAATCGCACTCCGCGTAATGACAGATGCATCATAAAGTATTTATTTTCGTGTAAACAGATCGCCACAGCTGAGCACCGTGTACCAAAATAAAACTTCCTTTATCAACAGAGATCTTGCGTAAAGAGGTTTTATGGCCGTTTTTGAAGGTCTTTTTTCACGTGTTCCATCCCGCATCCCGCCATTAATTTTTTAACCATCCCACATCCCGCCTGCGAAAATACAAGCATCCCGGTCTCGCCAGGGAAGTTTCATCCCGTATCCCGCCCCTAAAATTTTTAGTATCCCGCATCCCGCCTTGATTTTAAGCCTCATCCCACATCCCGCCAAACCTATTTTGGACCCTCCGTAGGGCGAGTGCAATTTGTGGTCTTTGAAAAAATTTACGAGTGCTTATTTACTCCAAATTGCACGAGAAAAATGATGTGATTACTTATTAATAATACACTTGAAAAAATAGACTACTTATAAAGCCTCAAGCCCATACATTGACTACTGGGGTATGCAGAAGGCATTACCCTCGATCTTCCGAAACTTGGAGAAGCTTCAAAAATATCCGGAGATCACCGGAAGTGTTCGGTAATCTTCGGAAATCTTCGGTAGTGTTCGGGTGATCGTCGGAAATCGTCGGAAGCATTCGGGTGATCTTCGGAAGTGTTCGGTGGTCTTCGGAAATCTTCGGAAGGTTTCGCACGATATTCGGCGGTCTTCGAAATACATCGGTTGGTCTTCGGAAGTCTTCGAGTCTTCGTTTTAACTTCGGAAATCTTCGTTGTAATTTGCACTCGTGTTACACTTTTTTGCACTGGTGTTACACTTTCTGCACTGGTGTTACACTTGAACTGCACTGCTCTCAGCCAATCACAATCGAGTAATTTTTTCAAGTGTATTATTATAATCCTGAAACTAGGCCCCGTCCACATTGATATGTATGCGTTTTGCCCTCCGGTCCACACTGATACGCTCGAAAACGCTGAGCGTTTTCATTGAAAACGGATACTTTTGAAAACGCTGTTGAAAGAGAATCGTATTGAAAACGCTACGGCATCCGTATCAGTGTGGACGCAGATCAATCGATGCGTTTTCATACCTACCGAAAACGCATTCAAACAAAAACGCATCAGTGTGGACATGGCCTAAAAGCTCCTCTTTTGATTTGTCCAACTCACTAGAGATATCTACACGAAAATTTCATTCACAATTGTAGTGTTTTTGAATTTGATCCGTAAAGTGCAGTCCGGTCTCTTGGGAATGCGGATGTCCCCATACATGACGTACCTACCGGATGTCACGCAATAGAAGGAGAAGGGCGTTAAAAGAGCTGGGGCGAAAAGACTTGATTGTATGGAATTACGTATGTATTTTCGGCAAGAACGTCATGGTAAGCCAAATATGTAAATCCGTATTCCTCTATTGTCCTGATCTATTGTCCTGTAAATGTACTTTATTGTCTTCTTTTATATGTGCTCTAAATGTGGGCTAGCATGAAGTTTTTGCCGTATTTTCCGGTCGAGGCCAGTCTAGGAGACCATAACCAAATTTACTCTAAGAGCAATGTTTTTTGTGTGAAAACTTCTGATGTCCTGCCTGTTCCGTTTTGATTCCCCAAAAATAGAGGCAGTTCCAAAGAAGATACCCTACTTCCTGTTCAAAACAACAATGATCTGAAACATGGCTCTTTGATGGACTACACATACATATCATGGTCAAATACTGGAGACCTCCCACCTACTTAGTGACCCTCCATCATACGCTGGTAGAGGTACACAAACGTTGACAGAAGTGGCAACTAAGATCAAGTTGATGACCTACCAGCCAAAGACTTTTCAGACAACTTATTTTCCATTTTGTTTGTTTGTTTGCTTGTTTTTGCTATGCAAGCAGCAGCTTTTTGCCCACATTCTCTTTCATAGTTCAACTAGTGCTCAAAAACCCTGAGTGCACTGTATAAGTGCCCATGGTCCGAAAGGATCAAGAAAGCCTGGAGAATGGACAACAAGCACTCATGGTAAGGGACAAAGAAACAGATTCTGCCTTTAAAATAAAGTTATCTGGGCTATGAGATGCTTGGGATTCTAGAAAATTAGAGAAAGCTTGTGCTGTAGACAAGAGACGAGACTCCCTCCAGAATACAGCATTCTCTTTCTGGAACCCGTCAAAAAAATACCACCCTTATTTTAAAACAGTTAATTGGGAAATCAACACATTAATATTCCCAAAATGACGAAACATCTAAAAACATTTGAATTATACAAATTCCATTTATTTTGTTGACTACTACCACTACTTTCACATTGAAATTTAAAATATCAGTTTTCCTAAAGGTACTGAGATTTACAGTGCACACAGTTTTGTGTTGAGAATCTCAGACTACTTATGCAGTAACACAAATATAAAAAAAGATTGTTTGAACTAAAGGAAATTTGACACAAAGGTGCTTGTGGTGTTTATCTGATGCTAATGATCTCAATTTCAAACAGCAGGTCAGCATTTGGCGGAATTGTGAGAACAGTTAAGGTCCTTAACATACACTCAAACAATAATATTTTACTCACAAGAGAACCCATAAAGGTATATTATAAGCCAAATATAGAACCATAACAAGACTAGCGATAGTATGCCAAGCAATATTGCAACAATTCACCTGCACCAAACCCCCTCCTATGCTCCACTCCTGGTCAGAGTGAAAGGTGAAATGCTACCTGTACAGTGAGGATACTTCATATGCTTAGCTACAGGAAGAAAAACCACAGTATTGCCACTAACGTGTCTTGGTGAGGGCTTTCAATAGAAGCTGTCTAATGCCAAAGCTCCCACTGCTACAAGTCACTGAGTCACCGGCTACTTGGCCATGTTGGTCAACAAATACTTGAAAAATATAACTCTTAAAATGGCCATTTCAATTGCCACAGCTACTTACTATCACAGGGGCATACACCTGCTACAAATTGTACTGAAAGCCCTGCTTGATCCGCTATGGTCAGACACAAGCCACAGATGGCTGCTTGACTAGAGTCACCTGTTCACCAAGGAACAACTAGGCATATCACATCACTCCCCCCACAACAAACTGAATTGGAGTATTACACCCATCCCTCCCCTCTCCCTTAACTAATCCTGCTAGTTTAACACTGGATACTCAGCAAGGATTGAACTAAAATACCACTACTCCCATCTGGATGGTACAGGGGTATGTCTAGTATTCATTTCAACATAAAGTTACAAAGTGTATGTATTTACTGCTTCACGAGAAATGGAAATGTTGTCCATTACAAGATTCCCAGTAAAAAATCAGAATTGGTAGTAATCTCCCCTGGAGGGGTACAAGTTCAACAAATGGCACCCCCGCCAGAAACATTCAACTAAAATGTTAAACGGCTACTTTAAATTTAAAGCAAATATATTATTTGTTTAAGGAGAAACATGGTGGTACAGACAAGGCCCCAACACTTTTTAAGGTAGCCCTTCAATAATGAAAATGAAAATAATAATTATAATAATCCTAGGAGTGGACACATTTCACTTATACAGAAGTCAGTACTGTTGGGGTTGACAAGAATACTGAGGAAGGTGTTAGATGTAAAGCCAGAAATAAGATAAATACCAGTAAGTATGAATGTGTCTTGGCATCCTTTGGCAACTTGTTCCTTGGCAACAATGTATCACCAGCTTCAACATCTTACAGTCTTTCCCGTAAAACCGTGAACACCTGAAATATGTATGGAATGTTATTGTGTTTCAAGTAACAAGCCAATCACGCGTGAGAAAACTAAACCGCAAACAGTAACGGTAATTAGGTTGTGGTTTCATGTTGCCTCTGATTGGTCGCGAAACAATAAACATTCCACAATTTTTTTCTGGTGTTCACGGTTTTATGGGAAAGACTGTAAGCTGTGCAATTTTTTAATAATAATAATAATAATAATAATAATAATAATAATAATAATAACTTAAAACTTCATATTATTACAACAGATATCAGTATAACATAAAAGGATATCCCCAAGCAGCAAAACCACCTGATCCATAACCTTTTGCCCCTGGAATTGTGAGCTTGGCTATCTCTCCTTGACTCATTGTCATGCACCCTTCATCCCAACCTGACCATGAGAACAAAGTAAAAAGTCAAGTTACAACCTAGATGAGTATGTTTGTTAAGTCAAGTTTTGAGTGCATAAAAAAACAGGCAAATCTCCTATTGTTAAAGGGGAACTGTCATGGGAATTTGCAACCTCGTTACAGGAAGAAGAGAGGCCCTGAGAATGAGGTTGGGGGGTTTGATTATTTTGGGGTTTTTCCTGATTTGACGACATTTTTTTAGCATCTTACAGTGGACCAAAGTAGCATAGCAGTGCCCCTTTAAGTTCATCATGTCCTAAGTATGGGAAAAAGAAAAAAATGTGACTGGATTCCTGACAAGAATCAAGCTCTGAAAATTTGACACCTTGGTTGGATTAGATGATTTTTTTTTTATGTTAACACATTAGAATGGATTCTGCTAGCCAACCCTTACAAAGGATAACTACTCACCCGCAATCACTTTCCCTAATCCAACTTGGAATGAAAATGGCTTCTGGCCGGGATCTTTAGTGCTATTAAGTAAAAAATTAAATAATTCAGTATTTTAAATGGGAGAGGAAAAGGAGGAAGTAATGAAACACTTTACAATGTCATTGCTACATGACATGACAGCTCAAAGGTGAAGGAAAAATTTAGTTACAATAAAAGAATTAACTTGTTAACAATTCCCAGTTACAATGTAAGAGAGAGAAAACCATATATATTTCAATGGTTTGGCAGCTCTATAGTAAAGACAACAGTAACTTTTGGAAAGGTATATGTATTTTTAGTGGTTGCCATTTCATGAATTCCCTGTGACTGATGAAAAAGTGGGTTGGAAATTGTATACTTAGTTGCTTCCAAGAACACAGTCAAGAAGTGAAAGGCAAAGCAAAATTCTACAATAACACTCACTGGCCCTGAAGAAACACCAAATGTAACATAAGGTAGAGAGGATGATTTTCTGAGTTTTGAAAAACTTACTGAAATGCTTAAGCTTACTAAATTTAAATCGACATTCCAATCCTTTCTGGATGAGCTTGCCCTCTGCTTTCATGCAGAAAGACCAAGAAAGATCAGAGTGTTTTCAGTTATCCAGTAACTTCCCTTTATTACACCCATTTTGGTTATTCTTGCAACCTGATTGGCTCTCAAAAGTGCAATTTATTCACAAATCGCACTATTTTGTTGCTCTATATCGTATCCTATTTTTAGCTGATCAAAATTTCTTGAAGTGGATATTAACTAAATATTAATATTGAGAAAAAAACTATGTGATTTCGAAATGGGACTAATAAAGTGGTAATTGAACTGCGTGTCGTGCAATTTTGGTCTGAATTTCAAATCGAACTCGCGCCGGCTGCTCGTTCGAATTTGAAATCACTCGTATGATTAAGCCTGTATTTCAGACCAAATTACACTCCACTCCCTTCAGTATCCATTACATTATTAACAAAACGGTGCCTTTCCACTCGGAAACTTAATATAAGCCAAAGAGAAGCGAAGTTAATAAGTACTTCGTGAGCGTGATGGGTCATGTCAGCTGGTCATGTGCACGAATAAGAAAACGTCAACCAAGCCTATGAAACAAAGACAGCTGAAGAGACAACACTAATATTGTTTGAATACCTCCAAAACTTTTTTGGTGGATAAGTGTTTAAGGATCCAGTGCAGTGAACTGTTATTGTCTGCCCTCTCTTTGGAGGAGCACCAGTTCCAGGACGAATAACTTCTTTCTTTACTTCCGACATCTTCCTGAGACTATATCCCACTAACCTTTGCGAGCGTGTAATCTGAACACTCAGGGACACCTCAGGGAAAAAAAATGAAGTTCCTGAGAACAAATTTTCCAACAGATTACTTCCACTGACTCCTCAACGGCCTCAACGAAGGGTCTACTTGCATAGGAAACTCGTTTCAACGATTTCCTTTAGAACGGCCATAAAAATATTTATGCTTCTTAATTAATTCAGCTATCGTCCTCTAAAGACAGTTTCGAACACCTTTACAAGGAAGCTGAGATCTTTATTAATCCAAAAAATCCTTTCCAAGGAAGAATTTCATGAATTTAAAACCAGTTTTTGGAGTTTTCGTGCAAGTTGCACTATGCGCGCGCGCGCTTTGTTGCGTGCACTCATCAACAATTTTAAGGTTGTTTGCATACGAGCATCCGGCACGAGCATAAATGTTAGCGAACGTTCAAAATATTCAGAGAGGAATCCTCAAAAAGCTTAGATAATCTTTGTTTTACCGTAGCAAAGGTTTTCTCCGTGACCGAACAATCTGAAAATGGTCAACAGTGATCGTGTTTTTACCTGAGGAGGATTTGCTATCCGTTATTAACACACTTCCGTTACTAAAAGTTCGTTTACTCAAGATTCAGAACAAACCATCATCTCTTCACCGCAATGGACCGAGAACAAAGAAGAAAAAACTCAATTGAAACCAGATTTGAATTGAACGCCTGTATGTCAGTATTCAAGCAATCGCATGTTTCTTTCCCAGTAAACAATCAACAAGCCACCGACATGTTGGGAGGAGCCATACAAGAGGTAGCCTTCTCTTACAACCAAGATCTTTCTCTGGCGTTCGAAACCAGTGCAGCCAGTGGCATACCACCAGTTCATGAATTGTTCGGCAGATTTATTGGATGCTATCGATACGTGGATAGCTCCCCCACAACACAACGTGGAAAAGGCGTGGTTCCCGCTTTAGGAACGAGACCAAGGTCATCAAATCAGGCTTATGAAATCCCAGGCCTTGCGCCGGGAGCGATTAGCAAGGGGAAAGAATCCAATAAGAGTACCTTACTTCACACAAATCTAGCGAGAGAGACGAAAGAGAGCGAACTTGAGTTGGACTGCAAAGAAGCTGAAACAATGTTAGACCAGTGTTATGAGTTTTGAACCCTTTATGCCTGGCTGGAATTTAATAGCCCCTCAGATTTGAGTGACCTTAGCCGGAAAACAGAACTCATTCACAGTTAAAGAACTTTTGATTACTGATTCAGCTCAAATATTTAGGAAGTTATTTTTTAATCCTAATAAAGACCATTGTTTTTTTCGATTGTCTAGCGTTTTAATGTTTGAGAGAGTATATCCCTCTCGGTGTTCAATTCTAATGAATGCAAATCAAATGAAGAATGATCGTCGCAGTTGTGAGCGCAGTTTTTACAATTGCGTAAAGAAGCCTGAAAAAAATTCAGGACTTCAACGGGGCTTGAACCCGTGACCTCGCGATTCCAGTGCGATGCTCTACCAACTGAGCTATGAAGCCACTGACGTTGGGAGTAGGTCAATGTTGGGTTCATATGTTCCTGTGAATGATGCATATGAAAGAAATCATTTGTGAACTGCGGATATGAAATCAAATGAAGAATGATCGTCGCAGTTGTGAGCGCAATTTTTGACCTGCTCCCAGCGTCAGTGGCTTCATAGCTCAGTTGGTAGAGCATCGCACCGGAATCTCTAGGTCATGGGTTCAAGACCGGTTTTTTTTCAGGCTTCTATACTCAATTCAAAGAGGACAGACCACGATCTCACTTGCGGCTCCTATAGATATCTATTTGCCGTAACCGTTCATCAGTAGGATGCCTAAAATGCGTGCAATTGTAGGCACGTAATGCGTACGAAGCCTAAACCTGTTTAAGCTTCGTACGCCTTACGTGCCTATCGGTTCCCAGCCCTCTCTCTTGTTGCCAGGCAAGAGAGTGTATTAATTAATTAGTGTAAGTTTACTTGATTCGTAGTGGATGGATATTCTAGGTTCTCATTCGTTACCCTCTTTAAGTCCTTTAGAGGACAGGATGTCTGCTCTCCTCGCAAGAATAGAAAAGGTTGAAACTACTCTTTCGAGAGAATTGAAGGAGATAAGGAAAGTTCTGCGCGAGATTGAAGACAACACTCATCCCGAAGGGGATTCGAAGAGTGCTCTTCGTGAAGACTCAACAGAGAAGGTAAGCTTCGAAGTATTGTAATCAAAATTAAGCTGAAGAGGCACGTTGAATGAGAAAGGAAATGTGTTTATATTGGACGAGGAAATTGTCCAAGCCCCAAGGAAGGTCGCTAAGTTCTTAACTTGCACCTGTGTAAGCTTGTTTCTTATCAGATTGAGATTCTTGATAATACAGAGTCTTTCGGACGGCGTAGTTAGGGCCATTCCATTTAATATCCACACCCCCCCTATGGATGACATTTTCTGAAAGGGGTGGGCAAAGTCATTTCGGAAGGGGTGAGCCAGTCGGCATCCTTTGATCTTGCGATTTTTTCCGAGGGGAAGTACAAAATTTGGCTTATTTCTGAGGGGGGTATTGTGTCGGCACTTTGATCTTCTTTTCGTAGGGGGTAAATTCTTGGTGACCTCATCCATAGGGGGAGTGTGGATATTAAATGGAATGGCCCTTACTGAAACATGGAACAACCTACAACCACCTCCAACCATCCACAACCACCTCAAAAACATGTACAGCCACTCGCAAACAATCTAAAACCATCTAAAACAAGGCATGCATAAGGCGAGACGTAAAAATTATGATGTAGACAACATAGATACCAAGTCTCACGCTTTTCGACCCAATCTCACGCAACCACGCCATTCAGACAAAATATCACTCTTTTTTTTTAAATACTACAACTCGCGGAAAATTTTTTAATTGAGATAGAGACGAACGCCAATCGTCCATCTGCTCACTGTCACAGCTGGATCTCATCTATCCTATTACGTACCCAGATCTTCCGGTCCATGGTCGTGGGAGATCTGGGTTCAAGATTAGAAATCTTCAAAATTTTTAAAAATTTTATGCTCACGGACAACATAACTTTTGGTGATAAACTTGATGGTTTAAAAACAACAAATGCTTGCCCAGAATAAAGGAAATCGCTTCTCTGCAACATAAATTTTTAAAAATCTTCTGGGGGTGCATGCCCCCAGACCCCCCTATAAGTTCGGCCCTCTGGGCCTCACTATTGCCCCTTTGGGGCAATTACATTCCTCACTCCATACAAATCAAAAACCTTGGCATCTATGAGACAATGCTAGCTTTTTGAGAAAGATTTCCACTCAGTCCACAGGCAGCCCAATTGTGGTGTGTGTCATCAAAAGTTGATATATAAAAATTGACCATTAAAAACCTAGAATTCCAACGAACCGAGTAGTGGTAGTAATATTGATATTCTAGCCAAATAAAGCCTTCCTACCTTCACTCTACTGTTTCTTATCACTTTCTGGGATGTCTAAATGCAATACCATTGCCTTTTTAAAATGTAAGGTCACTGTCCATTCTAAATAAAGGGATTGGGCCGGTGACTCTAGATCGAACCAGTCGGCATTCGAAGGCCAATAAATTCCCAAAAAAGTGGAGTATCTGTTTCAAATCACCAGCAGCAGATGCGTAGATAAACTGCCATTAAGGTTGGTTAACACATTTTGGCCCACCAATTACAAACATTCACCTAATAACTTGAATTTGGTTTGACTATTTTCCCATTTATTGGGTGTGTAAATGCATAGGCACAATTTATTATTCATGCACCAACTAACCAACAGTTAGTATTTATGCATGGAAACTCTATTTTAACACATGGTTTAAAGCAATTTGATAGCAAAATTCTTGAAACCTACCAACCCCATGTTGACAAATCTCTGATCAGGTGCAATTTTTCCCAAACAGGTAACAGTAGGGATCAGAGCAAGCATAATATCAGTTGGTGATATTGACACAGTTGGACAACAGTTTAAATGTGATTTTTATCTGTCTGCGTGTTGGGCAGAACCAAGACTTGTGGGCCACAGCCCATCAGAGGTGAACATGTTTACTTCCTGGTAATTGGTTAATAGTATTGGGATATTGCATGTGTTTCCGTTTTTTTGACTGCATGGCATTTGTGTCTTCAGTATATAGTCACTAGGATGGGTTTGCAAATTGAAGGGGTGCATGGAATAAGGCCCTAAGTGACTTTTGATGTATTGTCAAATTCTCCTTGTCATTCACAAGTGCATGTGGGGAAATTTGAAAGGAGAATCCAGCAAGTTATCAGACATCACTTAGGGCTTTTTTCCGGGCACCCCTTCAATTGATAACTGCCATAGCTTATAAGTGGGTCTCATAAGGAGCAGAGGAGGTCAAAACATTTCGGTTAACTGCAATCTGATGCCAGAAATGATATAGTGTCCCAGTAAAGAAACATGCAACAAGAATTTGTGAGAGTTTTCATCATACATTTTCAAAACAGTTGCTGAAGAAGGAAAGACAGAAAAGGGTTTTTTTTCCATTTCATATTTTTTTCAATCATCCTGTGCCATAAGCATGGGATTGTATTGGTCTTTTTTTTATTTTGCAGTTCAAATAGAAAAGAAAATTGAAACTTTAGTGTTTGTTCTTTTAGGATATAGATTGGAACAATGAATGGCACCCGCGGATTGTGTTTTTCAATGCTCTGGAAATTGAAAAGATTCAGAAAAACCATTATTTATTTTATGAAGAAGGCAATGAAATACCATTTGCTCTTGAGACATACAGAATAAAAGGGAGTTTTAGAGAAAACTTGGAGTTGTGGGACTTTCCACTGGATTATCAGGTATGGGTTCAATTTAATTTGCTTGCTGGACTAATTTTTGCTTTTCATTCGTGCTTTGATTAGCTTTTATCCAACCCAAGAGATTGAAAAGGCACAGAGACTCAGGCAGGCATGTGCTAAAAATAGTATGCAATATGACTGTTCAGTTTTTTTTCCAACCAGTTTGAATGTTCCGTTACCATTTTTTTTAACAGGAATTAACTATAACTCTAATGTCTGACTGGACTAACAAGTTGGTGGAGTTTGAAAAGGACCTGAAAAAAGCTGATACAATTCGCCCAGAAACATTCACAGCTGATCAAGAATGGTTCTTATGCCGGCATGTTGTCACTGAATCCACCAGTACAGTTAAAACAGAGGGTAGTAGTGTTAACGACTATCCGCTTTACCATATAAGATGTCATGTCAAGAGGAAGAATGGATACTACCTCTGGAATATTGCCATGATTATAGTATGGACTATGTAATGATAAGTATAATCATATTGATTGTTATGAAATCAGACTATGATATACAAGTGACCAAGGGGAGAGGTGCCAGTCTCTAAATATTGTGAACATTGGAGGTCATCCTCTGAAGATCTGAAATCTGGAAACACTTTTTCTTTTGCAAGAACCCTGACTATTTACCAACCCCCTCTCCCCCAAAAAATCCTTTCCCCCCCCCCCTCCTCTTCATCCAAATAAAATCTACACCTTCCCTTTGATTGCTAGAAACTGGAGCATTTGACTTTGAGGAATATAAACCCAAGTTGCTTTTATTTTGGAGGTAACTTAATATACAGAAGAGCAGGTCAGATTAATTAAACATCTAGGGGACTCCTGGGTAAGCTAGGAGAAATGGGAAATATGAGGTTGTAGGCTGCCATCTAATATTCCAGGAGGTGGATGGTTGGTATGCAAAAATGGGGGTGCTATTGAGGCCAAATTGTTAGTACTTGCTTAATTTTGTACCTTTTTTTTTGTATTTCCAGTTTCTCATTGATATCCTGTCGTTCTGTTCATTTTCTGTGGATATAACCTCTCCTTCTGACCGACTGAGCGTTACTCTCACCCTCCTGTTGACAGCAGTTGCTTTCAAGTTTGTTGTGTCACAAAGTTTACCAACTATTTCATACCTCACACTGCTGGTAAGACAGAGTTCTTCTCACTTCATGACTGTCATACTTTTATCACTTAAGACACCCATCCCAAATTGTCATATGTGAGTAATTCTGATGGGAAGTGTGGTCTGGACACTCAGACAGTCAGTCTGAAATATGAAGCAAAACCAGGATTTCAAAAGGGGAGCAGGGATGGTGCAGTGGTGAGTGCACTTGTCTCCCACCAATGTGGCCCTGTTTGAGTTTATTTTTAGTTCTTGTCCTAAAAAACCAACATCTCCACATTCCAATTTGATTGACAATTTGTCAGTCATAATGACTGTTAAGTGTAACCCTCATTAGAACGAGTTGATTTTATAGGTAGGGATTCAAACCAGACTACTCTAGTACTAGGATAGCATAATTCTGTAATCACCTGAGTGGAATCACACAGGTATTGAATGAACAACAATAAGGGCTTGGTATTAAAAGGGTGTCATACAAGTGATGTTGGTGTTAAATACACTCTGATTTGGCAACCAAAGTGGTTATTATGTCAAATGTAGTTTTACACTAATTTTGTGAAATTTGATCTGGCAAATCAGTGTTTGACTTTAGTTTTGAACTGAAACCAAGCAGAAGAAATCAACTACACATTTATTTTTTGGCAAAAGTCATACACTAATTCATTCAGTTGAAGCCTTTGGGCCAAAAAATAAACGTGCAGTGCACTTACTGATACTTATATTTTTTTCCAGTAAGCCCCACTATTAAATTTTACAGTAGTCTTGTGACATGTTGTGAATATGGACAAAGCAAAGTTACAAGTTATGATGTTCAATTTGAAGTGTATGAAACAAGAATTTTAATTATCGGGTCTCAATCCCTTCTTTTTTCAGGACAAGTACGTTTTATCTGGTCTTGTGTTTTTGGGCTGCATGGCCATTGAAAATGCAGTTGCTGCTGTCATTCCTGACCCAGATGATCAAAAACTGTTTGATAGAATTAGTCTTTACATTGGTATTGGCTGCTTCCTGTGTATTCATGTGGTGGCTTTAACATTTGTCGTTATCAAGGTGAGATGCCTCAAATATTCCATTTTCAGTAGTCTACAGTGCATGTATTTTATCGTTAAGTTATTCAAGAAGAAGTGGCCATCTTGCATTTTCAAACCCTGGAGAGTTTTGAAGAAATCAAATGGAGTGGGGAAGTGGAAGGGTCAGTCCCACCTTCTGCTCCTTTCCTGCTCACTCTCTCTGTACTACTCCTTTGGCTTTTCCCTAATGTCCACTACTTGGCTCCTCAATGTCCTTGTTGATAACCCAAGGGGATTATCGAAAAATCAACCATCAATCACTCCCTAGCAACCTCGGAGTTTAGTTCTCCTTGTCAAATCAGAGTTTATTCAGTTAGAACGTGGCCTCCCTGGGAGGCTAGTGAGAATGGTCAATAAATTATAATTTTAGAAAGTGGACAAGGTGGTCTATTAAGGGAGAGGGAAGGGGGAAGCAATGGGGCAACATGTTCCGCTGTCTTCCCTCCCCCCTCCTGTACCTTCGTGCCCCCTGACGCCCTCCACTTGTTTGGACTTTTGAGTTTGTGGTAGAAAGCCTAAAGTATGGCAAGTCAAAAGAGGACTACTGGACACTACTGTTCTTTTCATTTGTTTGTTCGAGAGTAAACTATGAATAAAATGACTTTTAAAATAAGATTCTGTATTGTTACTTCTAAACAAGTTTATCTATTTCGTTTTGCTTTCAGTCAAAGGCTCGAAATGAAGCTCTGTTTAAAAGTGCAAAAGAATTTCGGGTAAGTTGTTCAAAGGGTCACTTGCTATCACGCGCACGCGCATCCTAAGATGTAGTAGTTGCAGCCTGCATAACAGGCGTTTTTTCAGCTCAGCATAAAGCGCGACCGATACATCGAAGACGAAGCGCGAGGCGGTCAACAGCTTCAACTGATTTGCGCGCAAACATTCATCAGAGAACAAAGAAAATGCAAATTTTCGCCACACATTTTGGGAAAAAGATCGCTCTCCGGTTTGCTTTATGTGTGCCCCCATACTGTTACTTGTTGGTGTACAGTCATAAGAAGAAAAGGGAAGTTGAATATTGCTATTGTTACTTATCTGGCATGCAAGCACCTTCGGCTTTTGGAACTTTGGAGAAACAATAGATGGAATCTTGTCCTGAAGAATCCTAGTAATAACATAAAAGGGCTCGAGTTAATCACCGTCCACTTCATTCTAGTGTGAGCGCCAAAAAGCACATTTTCACCAAAGAGTATTCCGTTTGCGCTCAAAGATAATAGCGACCGAACAAGACAAAGTAATTAGTTACACTGAAGCTCTCTTACTCTAGCCGATCACTTGCGCGCCAAAAATTGGACACCTATGTTGTGCGTGGAGTAACAAATAAGGAAACAAATGAGACCACTGCGTTGCAACAAACGAGAGCTTTATGAAAATATCGCAATCCGCCTCTTATCGAGGGAGTCACAAGAGATGCCTTACTCCGTCCTGCAATTTACGTCTTACCTGAGCAAAGTTATAGCTAAATTCCTACCGCGCTCGTCGGAGATGAGGAAATGGTCAAAAGCTTACACAAGTCAAAAGCTTATACAAGTGCCGCGCTCTGGGAATAAATGGAAAACCCACACTGTGAGGAGTTTATGTCCATAGGACGCTGTGGGTATGTGCGTTTAAAAAATTGAGTGGTTATTGACTTTTATGACACTTGGTGGCTCCTAAAGGAGCCGTTGGTTTTTGGCAGTAAACTTAGCGAGTTTACTTGCTGCTGGTGTATTTGGTCACAGCCTTGGTTCCTTCACTAACGGCGTGTTTCGCCAGTTCACCGGGAAGAAGCAGCCTGATGGCGGTCTGGATCTCGCGAGAGCTGATGGTTGATTTCTTGTTGTAATGAGCTAGGCGTGACGCTTCGGTGGCGATTCGCTCGAAGATGTCGTTGACGAACGAGTTCATGATGCCCATGGCTTTGCTCGAGATACCAGTATCAGGGTGAACTTGCTTCAACACCTTGTAGATGTAGATGGCATAACTTTCCTTTCTTCGTCCTTTTCGCTTCTTCTTTCCGTCAACCGCGGCTTTCTTACCGGCCTTCTTTTCACCTTTCTTTCCAACTGGAGTTTTGGGAGCCATTTTCTTAAGATTGCTAATGCAAAATAATGCTTTGCCGTGGAGGAGTCCGCTATTTATATCTCACGTAAATTATGCACGGATCGAAATCCCCGAAGTTTGATTGGTCAGAATGTTAACCTTTTGTGCCCTATTGTGCCTGCTGTGCTTTATCGGAGTTTTGATTGGTGACTTTCGATCCGCCGCCTTGAGTTGTGTTTGCAAGTTTACTATAAATTACCAAGGCGCGGGGTCAGGTCGGGGCAAAGGCAAAGCAAAGGGCACTGAAGTCCGTTTCTATGAAGTCGGCTAGCGCGGTACCCACAAATTTTATTTCCACAAACTTATGTATTCAAGTTGGCCACGCGCAACATCGCTGCCATCAGAAGTCTCTCACGGCGAGAAATAAACGAGGGGAAGAGTTTCTTTTATGCAGCTGCCGACCACCTTTCAGGACCAGACCAATCAGTCTCTGTCTCCTCTCGTTTATTTCTCGCGGTGAGAGGCCTCTGCTAGCAGGGAATATGTAGCCATTCCCTCAGATCTTACTTAATTTATAGGTGCGGTTACACGGGGCACTTTTACCGTGGTAAATGACCCCTTCACTGCGGGAAAGCGCATTTAGAGTGACCGACATTCTCATTCTCGGTTTTCACATGACGTCATCAAAATCAAAAAGTAAGGAATTATCTATCCTTTTGATATTTTAGTTTAGCTAGTAATTAGAACAGCTGAAGACTTATCTTTTCACAAGTTTTCAGTTTGATTGGTTTTTTCGTCTAGTGATGAAGCAAGGTTGAATTTCTAAGCTTTGCGTGACACGATATTAAACTGGCGGCCGAGAATGCTGTCACGTAGGTTAAAAAAAGTGACTTAGCCGCTGAGATTTCGCAAACTGAACAGTCCTTGAATGAGAATAAGTACTCATGTAGATGTTTATGAGCCCTCAGAGGACGACTATGGGCTTTTTATAGCAAAACTCGATGACATATGTTTTTGTTAGCTTCCGGCCGCCATATTTGTGTCCCTCAGAGGGACACAAACATGGCGTCTCCATACAAAAGCCTTAAAATTTAACTAGAACATTTATTCGAATTTCTCCCGCACGAAACATCGCACAGACCTGAATCTTTGAGAGACTGTTTGAATATTCATCTTCTTTTGTCTCTTTGATTCTTGACTTTATTTGTTAAATGGTTTTGATGACGGTGTGACAGTGAAAACCGGCAATAGATCACACAAAACGCCCATGACATTTATCGTGGTAAGTTGCAATGGTGTTTTGATGCCCAAGATATAAGAGCGAATCACGGTGCTCCGTTTTAAAAGAGGATAAGTGGTTTTTCTTCGCGGGTTTAATCGCAAGACTTTTTTTTACTTTGGCAAATCACAAACCGGGTGTAACCGAAGGTTAACACGGTGTACTAAAACCCGAGGGTGATCCACCATGGGAAATGCCATTTACCGTGGTGTGTGTAACCATACTACAGCCCATTACGGCGTACAGGGTGACCACTTCTGTCAGTCAGATGCTAGTACGTTTGATTTGGCGGGGTATAGCATTCTCTGGTGGTGCCAACGCCTTTGTTTTCCCTGTTTCCGTTTTCGCTTCAATCAACTCAAATTATCTAATCGTCAGTAAGCTAATCCCGACGTAACAAATCGTTTTCCAAAGCCCTAGCCTCTAGCCTGCGAGCGCAGACGTATTTCCGGTTGTCGCTTCTCTCCGTCCGAAAAGTAACCTGCGCACATATTATTTTGGTTCATCACGCAATCTTTCCTCCCCAACGAAAGATTGCGTGACAAACTAAAAGAATGTATGCGTAGGAGGCGACAAATCCCGTCATACGTTTCATTTAACGCTGATTCCTTGATGTTTCCTCGTGTCATGGGGTGCTTTTAGGCTATGTTCACACAGGACCGGTTCCGGATGGTTCCGATCTAAAAATCGTGACGGATAGGCGTTTTGTTCACACGAGACCTGCTCCGGTTTCTATTTCTGGACCTCCAGAAAAGCAGGTCCAGTTTTGGAACTGTGTCGGTCCCAGATGGAGCTGTCACCGTGTAAACACCAGGACCAGTTACTTTCGGTACTAGCAGCGCCTTCGCATGCTTAACCCTGACTGCTAAAAGACAGCTGCTTTGTTCACTTCGATCCAGTACCGGACCATAACAGACCGGTCCCGTGTGAACAAAAGTGGTCCCTTCCAGGATCGGGTCGGATCCATTTGGTACTGGTTCTGTCTGAACATAGCCTTTGGATCAATCCTGGGTGGATGAACACTAATTTTGTTGACTGTCATCGCTTCAGGAGCAACAAGAGCGAGTCAACAACCATGCAATGGAAAGGCAGTCAAAACGTGATCAGAAACGACCTGCCGCAGGACGAGAATCACAACGGCAAGACAAAGTCGTACTCGTAGAGTCCTCTGGCGAACCCTTGTGACTCAGAGTGGGCGCTTCAATCTCTCTTTGCGGCCGATCAACACCAGAGCTTCATGACAACGTGTAACAGACTATTATAAAGGAGGTAGCAGGCAGGTCTATTGAGACAAAAACGACTATTTTGCCATCAAAATCATCGTTTTGTTACCATCTACGTTATCAGAGCGGCTGGGAGTTGTAAACGAACTAATGTACCAAAACTAATAAACTAAACTAAAACTTAGAACAAATTCATCGGAATTGCTGCCCTGTTTCTGATTTTATTTCCACGTTGAATTTAAGTATCTTCAAGGGCTGAACTCTGCTGTGTTTGACCATGTAGTCTCAGACAGCATTGGACGAATGCCATTGTGAAACGACGAGCGCCAACACCAACGGAAAAGCTTCGCTTACACTGTGTAGAAACTGCAGGGACGTGGGTTACTCTCCAAAGCCGATGACTAACATTTAGCTTGTTCGCGTTATTCTCATTTATTAGAGTCATTAAGCATGACGTTACGTCAAACGGCAAAACTGAAACTTTTGCCGTCTGTACAGCAGAGTGAAAATATATTTTTTTTGCGGGAATAGCAGGAGACATTTGTCTATTTTTGTGTGATTTATTTAACGATTACAAAAAGAGAACAAAAAACCAGAGGTGATCTTTGCCGTTTGCCGTAAACGTCATGCTTAAACTCTCAATTATCCCACTTTATCTCGTGCGTTGCGAAAGGAAGGGGGAGGTGGGTGGAGTTCAGCTTGCTTCCTCTGGTTTAGTCAGGGTTTACAGAACACAAAACGAGAAACGGTACACTCTTTTCCTTTTATAAGAACCTCAGTTTTTTTATTAGAACGTTGAGGCCGAGATTTGCCAAAATTTTAAGAACAAGCTAAGAATATACCCAGATTGAGAGTCAGTAAGAACGTCTTTATTTTGCTCAAAACGTAAGAACGTGGGGGACAGAAGAAAAACAGGAAATACAATCCCAAGAACTGACAACGTACGCCCAAATGGGCGTGCCAACAAAGCCTCAGATATAGCCCTCATTGACGGAGAATATGGGGATATGGGGCCATTCATTTAAAAATAATCGTCACAAACAAATGTATTCCTCTCAGCACAGGCGCGACACTTTTATCCCAGCGACTTACCAATAATACTTTTCCAGCCAGCACAGACACCCCCTGCGGAACACCTCCGTTGAGTGCCCCTGGTTTTCAGGCTCAAATCGTCAAAAACATGAGAAAGTTCAGCCTCGGCTCCAAAATCAGACGTTCTTACTGATGAAAAAGAGTGTATTCCAAGCACCACAAGCTCTATACACTAAATCCGGGTTTATTTTTCATTTTTAGTAAAACATACATTAACACGACGCGAACGAGACACAGTTTCTCAAATATTTCATTAGCTACTTCCATAGTCTTGAAACACTGAAAACTCGAGCGATACACAGGCTGGAGAGTTGTGTTATGTGCAGGTCAACGACTCGTATACTTGGAATTCTTTGGGCTTGAATGTTACTTGAGCAGAACCAACCCCAAATACAAATAACTTCTGCGTCTCCATATAAAACAGTTTAGGATGGGTAGCGCTCCACGATCATACCGTGACCCTGGAAGAAACAGAAGAACAAATGGCGAGTTGATCAATGCTATCACATTTCCTGACATTATTCCAACAATGATAGAATTTTAAGGCAGTCGAAATTGTTGCGAAAACGGGTTTGCACTTGAGTTTTTCCCCTACCCCCAAATGCGTGCATAACTGCGACCATCTTATATCTACGGAACTTTAGACAGGAAACGACCTGTTGCTTTTGTTAATATCATGGCCACGTCTGAGCACGCACGACATTGTTCGATAGTGTACAACTATGAACGATCATATACGACAATGAAGAAAAATCCCTGGCCGCCAAATTGGGCTCTCAGTTTCTCAAAAAGAATCTTGTTTTCAGCGCTTTGCAAGTAAGGACATTTTAAACGTGTGTAAATTTACTCGTACTCTTAAAGTGCATCAAACCCCAAAATGTTTTTTAGCTAAAATAAATCTTTGCACCTGTTCGACACGCATTGCGTCTTTTTTTCCTTTTTAACCACATTCTGACTTGTAGGCTTCAAAACGTACGAAAAACTAAACATTTGTTTCACGACCAAATTAGAAGGGGCGTGGGCCTATTCCTGATTTGACGTCACAATCGTATATAAAGACTTAATAGGATGCAAATCAGTTTGTGACGTCAAATCAGGAATACTGACTCGGTCGTGAAACAAATGATGCTCCGTTTTGAAGCTTACAAAAAGTCTAGATTTGATAATTAAAAAAAAGGAAAAAAAAAGCCGCAATGCGTTTCGAACAGGTGCAAAGATGTATTTCAACGACAAAATATTTTGGGGTTAGGTGCTTTTTAAAAGAAATACAAAGTGTATACTCCACGACTGGCTACATGGCCGCCCATAAAGTACAACAGGGGCTGATTTCTACTCACCAGCCCTCCTGCAGCACAAGCAGCGACCAGCCCGTATTGGCCTCCCTCCTTCAGCAGTCTGTTAGCAGCTGTGGTTACGAGTCGGACGCCTGTGGCGCCAAATGGATGGCCAATAGACAACGAGCCACCCCACGTGTTGAGCTTTTCCATAGGGGGTACACCCACCTGGGAAAATAGACCAAGTGACGCCTGTTAGAACATGCTACCAACGCTTATCTTCAATAATCGATCAATAACTAGGGTTCCCTTACTTGGAGAGTGGCTACATTGCCCCACTGCGTGAAAAAAGCCTTCATCAAAGCCACTTTAAAGCTAAATTGTCAGTAGGATTAGCAAAAAACTCTGCGTCCCCCAAAACCATATATTTGTATGGTTTTGGGGGACGCTGTCACAAAATTAGAGACATTTGTATGGATTTTGAGCTATGTTTCAAGGTCCATAACTTGGTCTCTGTTTAACCTAAAAGAATCAAACTTGGTCAAACGACCAATCTCAATGTTATCTTTCATGTGATGTCAATTTATCGATTACTTCAAATTTGAAACTCGCCCCAGTTCCCTTTTAAATTTCGGAACGGCCAATTGTGTTTGCAGCTGATGAGAATAGAGAGCTCACCATCCACTTTGTAGTCTAGTCTATGATAGGAACGGGCTTCTCTTTAGTGTGAGTGTGTGCAGGGGGAGGGGGGGGGGGGAGGGAAGAGGGCTAGAGGAAGGAAGGGAAAAAAGGACAACTCGTTAATTACAGGGTTGTAAAAAGGAAGCCCTCTGTTATTGTCATGTGGTAAAACATTGGGGGCTCTCCAGTGTCTGGGAATCGAACCTTAGCCAGCTTGGTTGGAGGCAAGATCTCTCACAACTGTGCCATCCCTGCTGACCCGAGTAAGATTTAAAAATTCAGGAATGTCTCACCTTTGATGTCCTTCCCATGTAATTCTGTGCAAACCAGTCAGAGTCCATGGCCTTTAAGTTGGCTAAAATTTGACCCTTGAAGATGAAGAGAAGAAAATGCAGTTACAAGTTAATCAATCCAGATAAATTGAACTGTACAAAACTTAAAACACTCACAGCAAAAGCCTCATGGACTTCAAATACATCGATGTCTTCCAACTTGAGACCAGCTTTTTCCAAAACTTTAGGTGTGGCATAGGCAGGTCTGCAAATATAACAAAACTGTATGAGAGGGAGGAGTGTTCAAAGACAGAAAAACAAATTCAAAACATGGAACACACATTGCTGAGGGCAAAATATTAAAAAATCCAGGCCTTTACAACACTGCGAGCACTTGAAAAGAAAAAAAAATGGGCTGTCATCCGTTTAAATTAACTTTCATGGCAACCAAAACATAATGTGCAAATTGTCATCAAAATGGTTTCTTTAGCACTTGGAAAATGCTGATGTTTTGACAATGAATGGTGAAGATGGGAATAGATACCTACTTAGAAAGCTTTGGGTAAGGATTCAAGGTCAATTTGGAATTCCAATTACTTGGAGTTCCTTCAGATATTGTCACTGTGATTGGTTACTCCTGTCTATTAATGACTTATTACTGAGATAAAAAAGTAATTAAAAATACCCAAGTAAAAGCTGGTCCTTTGGATCCTGGGAAGTGTATACAAACTGTCTGCAAGGAAAAAAAAGGAAGGACTTTGTCATCAGGGCTTGCTGGTGGCAAAACGTGTTTAGTTACAAAGGCAAAGGGGTTTTATGAAGGCACTCAGCACAACCAAGAGAAATTTCTCTGATAAGGTAAAGTGGTTCAAAGACGCGTAAATTTTGAAATCTTTGGTAACAACAGGATTATCTGTAATTAGCACATCTTAGGCCTGTCTCAAACATCGTGCTGCTGCCGTGCTTAGCTGGCTCGACTGTAGCATGACTACAGCATGGCTTGGTTTCATACCTTGAATTTAATTCAGTCGAATTAATTAAAAGCTGTTGCCGTAAACATGTGTCAAACCATAAAAAAACAGTTTTGCTGACTTTTCAAATGTATGAATCAGTTTGGCACGGCAGTAGCACGACATTTGAAACCAAGTCGTGCTGCTGTGCTACACGGCAATAGCAGGATTGGGTTTCAAATGTTGTGCTACTGTCAAATTTAATTTGACCAATAGAGTTTGACACAGCAGTAGCACAATGTTTGAAATGGGCATTAGTCATAGACTGGCATAAAAGTATGGAGTTAGAGTTTGCACATAATCTGTGGGTGGCTACATGCTAACACTATCCAAAATAATGGTTGACTAACCCATTTGTCTTAAATATATACTCTGAAAACTACTTCATAGATGGCAGTGAAGGGGGCATTCTTTCAAGAACATAGCATTTCATCAGAATCATTATCACAAATGTTGCATTTGTAAGCAGTTCTTACCTAAGGTATGCTTTAGGCTTGAATCCCATGGCTAAAGCTTTATCCTCACTCATTATCAAGCATGCTGACCCTCCATCCGTCTGAAATCAACAAGTAGACAGACTTGATTGAGAACAAAAATCACAGGTTTCAAAGCCTCTTTTTGTTACTCATTCATTGCTTGATCACATATACACTGTAGCAGTTGTGTCCACCTACCCCTGGGGGGGGGGGGGGAAGAGTAATCCTGACTGCAAGTGATGGGGTTGATTGAATGGGAACAAAATTCAAAACACAAAAAAGTCCCTGGGGCTCCCAACAAAACCCAGAAAAAAGTCTTTGCACCAACAACTAACCCCCAAAAAATCTTGTGCCAAATCTCAAAGCCTTAAGAAATTCCAGACAGGATTGTACTTTATTTGCAGAACAATGCAGCTGGGATGTGTGGGCTCTACCCCCAGGCACTCAATAGATTTTAAAGTAGGAGGTGATCACTGATAAAGTAGGAGGCTCTTCAGAAAAGCCAGAGGAAACAAAACAAAGAAAAGTGACTTAAACACAAAGTAAGCGGCTATAAATCCCAAACTAAGCGGCAATCAATCGCCGAGTGCTGCCTTCTATTGAGAACCCTGATTCAGCTAGTTTTGAATACCTCCAAAAAATCCCTATTTAAATCAAGCCTCACAAAACAATACTTGCCAAAGTGTCCTACCCAAAGAAATCCCAGAATAGAAAATTTCATACCCCCAAAAATTCTTTGATCATCCCCTGGGCCACCTCCCAAACCATTCAGTTGGAAAGCAAGTGGTGTGTTCAGGACAGAATGACAAAAAGAACATACCAAGAAAGAAGCATTTGCAGCAGTGACAGTACCATGTGGTTTGACAAAAGCTGGTTTTAATTTGGCCATTTGCGCTAGAGTGGAGACACGAATCCCATTATCAACTGTAACAGTTTCTGTGCGTCCTGAAAGAAAACAATGGGCAAGATAAGGTATTCCTTCATAACTGATTAAAGTGCCTATAACCCCAATTTTTTTTTCCCTAAAATAAATCTTTGCACTTGTTCCAAACGCATTGTGGCATTTTTTTCCTTTTTTCAACAAATCTAGACTTTTTATAGGCTTTATAAACTGAACATCATTTGTTTCACGACCGAGTCAGAAGGGGCATGGGTCTATTCCCGATTTGACGTTACAAACTGATTTGCATCGCATTAACTCTTTGTAAATATGCATGCAAAGTAGATTTTGACGTCAAATCGGGAATACATGTAGACCCATTCCCCTTCTGACTTGGTCGCGAAACAAGATCCTTGGTTTTTCGTAAGTTTTGAAGCCTGCAAAAAGGCGGGAGTTATTAAAAATAGGAAAAAAAAGGTCGCTATGCATTTCGAACAGGTGCAAAGATTCATTTTGGCGAAAAAATAATTTGGGGTCATAGGCACTTTAATGTAACATGAATGTATTTATTTTGATGAAATTTACTATCAGAAAACTTGTGATTGATCATGAGATAGAAGATTATTCAAAACAATGCCTATCATTTTTTCACAGTATAAGGGTATGTTAAGAACTCATATTATTAAAAACAATAATAATAATTTATTGGTATATACTAACACAGTGGATATCATTTTTCATGTGCTCTAACTGCCTACTAAACTTGGGATAGCAACAATTCACCTTCTAGCAACTTGCATGAAAATCAATTGTTGACAGGAATAAACGAGTTCAAAGTCATCATTCTTGAACTCTATTATCTCACTGATTTAGTATATACTAAAACAGTGTTCAGGGCTTGAGACTAACTTTTCAGCTTACTAGCCCAGTGGCTAGTGCACACGTTTGCTTCACTAGCCAAAACAAATTCTTCACTAACCAGAGTTGTTTCTTAGTTACTTTATTTTTCATCCTGTCAAGCAGTTTCAGTAACTTTTTCCCAACCACCATACTGACGTGAAAGAACTGAACTTATCAGCTAATTAGAATAGGTTTTTTTTACGTTTGAAAGTGTTATGACGAGTTTATAATCACAGGAGTTCAGTGCTCGTCCTTAACTTTTTAACAAAGTAGTCCAAGGGCTATTGGAGTCTAAAATATACTAGCCAAATGGTGTTGTTTGGTAGCCAATCATCATACTATCTCCAAAACTCTTCTATTACAAGTAGCCGAGTGGCTAGTGGTTCTCAAATTTTACTAGCCCAAACCAAATTTCTACTAGTCCTGGGCTAGTGGACTACCGCTAAGGTCGAGCACTGGGAGTTTAAATACAATTTTTTTTTTATTTGAAAGGGCTTGAACTAAAATGTCAAATAAATGCTAGCCTGTGTGTAGCTTGCAGTATACTTACCGTCAAAACTTTGCAGCAAGCGGCCAAAAAACACTGATTTTCCTTCTTTTTTTTTTTTACTGCCGCTGATTCATGTCCTCTCGTGAACAAGAAAATTCGTAACGTTCTATCTTAATGACTTTATTTTGAGGGTTCAGACATAGGCATCGATGTCAAATAGGCATTATTCAGATCACTATGCCATGAGTTTTTAAATTTTTTGAAGTATCAAAAGAAAAGCGCCAGTGACTTTTTTTAAGCATGAAACGTTATCCCTAGAGGTCCGTGACCTCATTTGCAGCAAGAAGTTTGTTTGTCATTCATCGCTTTAGTAAGGGAAGAAAGAACCGAAAAAGTCAATCGTGCTTTTGCTTTTTAGTAATCTAAAGTTAATGCTTGAGGAAACAAATTATATGAGCCGATTACGGACAGCCGATGTTTCAAATTCTGCACCAGCTTTGACTCGATTTTCTTAAATCAGTGCGGATTTCATCTGGTCCTCCAGTGTTGACATTTTCTCTAGCCAAAATGGCTAGTGAAGCGCAAAACCTACTAGTCTATGGGTAGTTGGCTACCGTTAGTCTCGAGCCCTGGTGTTGGTGGCCAGGTGCGGATATTTACCTCACTTCTTCACAGCTCAGTAAACATCCACCACTATCCACCTCTGCTTTGGTGAATAATTGTTTTAATGACTAACAGTTGTTCAAAGAAGTGGAGGTGGACAGTATTGTTCCACAAGTCAGGGTTCTCAAAAGATTTTTAAGTAGGATGTGATCACTGACAAAGTAGGAGGCTCTCCAGCAAAGACAGAAGAAACAAAACAAAGAAAAGAAAAGCGACTAAAACACAAAGCAAGTGGCTATCAATCACCGGGGGCTGCCTTCTATTGAGAACCCTGCAAGCATGTGTTAAATATAATCATCCCAGGTCCAACAGCACAAGTGGAATAGGTTTATTACAAAATGCTTTGTAATGGCTAAGCTAATCAGAACTGTGGAATTGCATTGTCTAATAATCTAGTTTTGAACAGTGACCAATAAAAAATGGCATCATCTACATCAACTAGGACATACTGTATAATGACAGCATCATGCAATAAATACAACCCACCAGGTACTTTGTATGCAAGGACATCCTCAAGTTTTCCAGCCTGAAAGTAATGAAAAATGTCATAATTTGTCACAACGAATACTCATGCCACTATCCCAAAATGATGGACATTTTGAATTCTCAAATTGAAGGTCAAACAGGAGAAAAAACACAGAGGATCAATGTTTTAGACTTAAAATCGCTTGTCACATGCAATCAGGGAGGGAAATGTGAGGAAATAAACTCAGGTTAAAAAAAATAAACTTAGGTTTTTTAGAACGTAGGTTCTCTATGCCCCCAGCCCCACAATAAATTAACATAAAGGAAATCAGATCCTTACACTTGCTGCTGTGTGAGCCAGAGTGTGAGATCGGAGTGCATATTCATCCTGAGGAGAAATAATTATTAATGCTTAGTTCAACAACTATAAAGATATTTATTTGAAAGAAAAAAGTCTTCATATTAAAAATTATGCATCCTTTCATGAAAAAACTGAGTCAACCTGCCTTGACTTAAAGCCATGACCTAACCTACAGGTGTATTACTAAGTATTAGTAAACACATGTATTATATTATAATAGAAAAATTCCCCGACTTTTCCCTGACCTTGAAAAAACTGTTTTCGCTGACTGTGGTGACCCAGTTTTTTTCTATGAAGTAAAAAATTAGGGGTTAAGACAGTAAAGCAATGATCACCTGTTCCTGCCTGCTGATACCAAATGCTGCAGCCAATCTGACGAGAAGAATGCCCATGTTTAATACCATCATGATACACACATCT
This sequence comes from Galaxea fascicularis, assembly GCA_948470475.1. Classification (NCBI taxonomy): domain Eukaryota; kingdom Metazoa; phylum Cnidaria; class Anthozoa; order Scleractinia; family Euphylliidae; genus Galaxea; species Galaxea fascicularis. Next base: position 3,524,203 of record OX419345.1, on the reverse strand, counting down.
TTTGAAAACTGCCATGACATTGATTTAAAGAGAGAGAAATATTGTGCTCTTTACCTATCGCCACTGTGTCCCATAGTTTCACCAGTAGAAAACTCGGCAACAGCTGGTAGCTGAGAATAAAAATTATAGCCCAATATTTAACTAGAAAAATGTGACCACCACACAACCTAGCTATATAAGGTACCTTTTAATTACTGCTTTAAATTCAATAGCCAGAGGATTCTTTATCTAAAATTTAGTTTGTACTGTAAAGCACTTTACTGTGATACTGTTTATCAAGCTGTGCAGGGTGGCTGCAACTTGTGACTCTACAGAACATAATTACCGCTATATGCATGTTTCAAAGGAATCATAGTTTAGTGTTCCTACATAATTGTCAATGGCTGGATATTTTCCTAATTCTGTTATTGTTTGAGCATACAGAGTTAAGTTTTTAATTGCTGACAAGTGTGTTACCTCAGGACTGAGGAAGCTTGGTCTAATCTTGGAAACAAGCCCAACTCGGGCACCAAGAGTTTTTGCCTGGGAATAAAATGAGGTAAATTACATAAGACAGTGGAGAGGTTAAGTACAATAATTATTATACAGTACACACGCCATCTGCCTATTTGTAAGTAAAGGCAGATCAGAAGATAACTCAACACCAAAACCCTGTTTATTATTAACTCAGTGATCTCAAGCACCAATTCAACAATTCAACTGAATTTTTTAATTGGGGTTGTGTAGGTTATTCCCTTGAAGTTCAAGGAGGCCGCCAATCTATTGTGGATAACATTTGGAATGCTCACATACTGTCACTTCTGAATGCATAATCCTCGTGTTACTTCACATTAGCTCTGTGCTCTAAACTAAAGAGAATAGATTTACTTATAATACAATACTGTTGGAATTAGGGGTGCCGATTTGGCAGAGGAATTTTTGTGGTACCTTGTTGTAGGGAAAGGCTGCTAACGCTTTAGACTAAGTTTGAGTTCATCCAAGGGTGTTGCATGCAAGCTTGAATACAGCTCACTGTACCTTATTCATTGAAAGCAAAGTCTTCCTTAGAGGCCGACTAAGTCTGATGGGGACATCAGACATGAATTCCACCCCACCTGCGATCACTGCATCACAATTACCACTGGCAATTAGGCCAATAGCTGGGACAAGAAAAAAAATTCCTTCCTTCAGAGAAATGTAAATATTAAAAGGTAATCAAGACCTTCACAAAAGGTATGTTTTTAAGTGCTGGGTTTTCCTTTTCAAATGAAGTTTTGGTTGACTTAAGCAAAGCAGGGGGAGATGTATGGGTGCACAGTTGCTGGCCAAAATGGAAATCCTGTAAGTGCCTTATCGCTAATAAACAATTTTTTCAAGTTTTGTACAGATGCACACAGTATGTTTTAAAGTAAGCCTTGAACTGGCAACCTTTCATGATCAGTACTGTTTGGGTCAACTTTACCAAAACCACACTTTTTTTTTTGTGACACGTACAGTTAATACAAGATTTACAAAACTGGTGAAAATCATACCCCAGTGCGTTTGCTGTTGTTACAGTTTCATACGACAAGACAAAGCTGTGGTCTGCAGTTATTACCAGTCAGATATTTGATCCTTAATATTCTTTTGGCCACGTCAAACCTTTTTATTTGTCTGAACTTTTCAAAAGGAAGGCACTGAGCACTATTAAAAATGTAATTTTCATTGCCTTAATAGTGTTTGATGTACTCCTTCAGAATTATAATTTTACAAAGAAAGGAAATAAAAATAGAATAAATGGTGCTCAAAGGGAGGTCTGCAAAGGGACAGCAACAAGCAAATATATACCTGTAGTGATTGCCTGGTTTGATGAGATGCAAGCCATGGTGACTGTGTGACAAGGAATCTTATCTGAGAAACCAGCGCTTAGTGCAGCCTGGTGGCAAAAATATAACAACAACTAATCAACACATGACTTTAAGCTTCTGTCCTACATGTAAGCTTAAGATGTCATTGGTATCTTTGTTAAAAGGGTACTTGTTACTTGAGGGTACTTTGTTTTAATTTGACCTCTAAGACAAAAAGATTGCTATGACATTTTAATCCTGTTGACAAAACATTACCTCTCTTGCGATGTTGCTGGTTTTGACCTCTTGTATAACTGTACCAATAACAATATGATCTACAGCATCTGTAAGATAATGGGAGAAAGAGCACAATATTTGAGAAGTCAACTTTAAAATCTCCCAAATAAGTGTTTGTGAAATGGCTCCCGTGTTATGTCAGCTCACTAACCTTTGCTTATCCCAGTCCTTGACACAAGTCCCCTGAAAATAGAAATGTTTTAACTTCATGTCAAGTGACTTTCAGTTTTTATCAGCACCCTGGTTCAGAATTCAAAACTTAGAGGGAACTAACACCAAGACTAATGTAATTGTTAATAACTGCTTGTCAAGTGCTTCTGGACTGTCGAAGATTGAGCTTTATAAATTCTTGTGATTCTTGTCACCATCATGGTTATTATTAATACCATCATCACTATTAAACAGGACCACATGAAATAACTTCTTTCTAGCTTTCTTTTGAGTGGTCACAACTATACATATATTACAGGTCAAAATGAAATTCAGATCAAAATGATTTCAACCTAGTTTGAGTCTAAATTCCCTTGGTCTTCTAACCCTGATTATTCATTATCTACAAATAATTAGGGTTAGGAGACAAAGAAAATTGATTTCAACCTAGGGTGAAAACAGTTTAACCTGAAAGCCATTTTTATTTATAATACTTACTCTAGTGCTCCTCTTTGGACATCATGTGGTAGCAGATCAGCATAACTGAAAGTTAAAAAAAAACATTGTCACATAGTGCCTTATAAAAGAACTTCATTCACTAACAACTTAAATCTCTATGAATCAGTGAGACAATACCATGACAAAATGATATGCTAGTTACTAAGGCTATTTACCTGGTGCCAGACATAAGAAAAGGAGTTCGAACTCCTTCCACCAAAACAATGTTCCTTCCTGTTCCTTTGGCTGCTGTATCTACAAATACAATACCAGGGCTAGAAATTAGTTAGAAGCCTTCAGTTTTGGAAATTGCTTCCATTCAATCAGTGTTTCATCCAAGTGAGGGGCTCCTGCTACCTTACTGAAGAAGGTAAGATACCTAGGTCCAAGGGCCTCCACAGCAGAACTGCAAATAACTGTCAGTTATCAGACAGTGTCTGACAAAAATCGACCCATGTCCGACAAAATCTTAACTTTGGTCAGACATTACATCCAAACAATTTTTTTTACCAGATAATAAGTGAATAATGATAAATGTCCAGCCACATTTCTGTCTTGTCAGACCAAAAAAATAATTGGTCAGACGTGTGTCATTTCAAGAGAGAAAAGTAATATCATTATTTGCAACCCTGACATACTGTAAACCAAGATTTGTGGGTCAGGTTTGGGAAATAAGTCCTAGTGAATGTTGCTTCAATTACGGGGATGACTCATGATCCTCTAAGAAGATTAAGACTCCACACAACAAATGAACTCTCAGACCTTAAACAAAGTGTGACGTCAGTATGGTTCTCTGTAATTTATAATAGTAATAACAGAAAGGCAGTTCTAACTCAATTCCACTAAGTTACCAAGTTCAAAACAAAAGGAACCGTAAATGACCATAATTCTTGGTAACTGGCATAAAAAATATAGTTAAATAGCCTTTTTATATCAACAGGGTATTTAGGGGGTATAAGGTTCGTTGTTCGTTAAAAAAAAACAAAGCTTTTGCCTGGGGGTGGGCCTGGGGGATGGGCATTAGTGCCAGTGACTAACAGTGAAGACGTGAGTTTGATTCCATCACATTTTAGCAGAGGTAGATATTCTTAAAATACTTTAAGTTTTTTAATCATCCTCATTGTTTAAAACAATATTTTGTATGAATAATTTCATAAGCTTGCGAATTATTCAGCATAATCTAGAATGTGGTATTGTCACTTTACCTTTCGAAGCTTTTGGCTTTTGGGAAGTACTTGCACATCTCAAGAACACTACAAATTGAAGAAAATAGAAAATTCACATTCATAAGTAATTTTTCTCAAAGAGTGCACCTATAAAAGGTTGCGTGAATTTCATAAAACTTGTATGTGGACTTTGATCCCAAAAGATGCAACGTAACATGACGGGCAAAAAGTAAAGTATGGTGGCTCAGAAGCTACAACGGAAAGAACCAAGACACAGTTTAATTGACGCTGTACTTAAATTAAGTATTCTTACCACTATTTACGTTTTTGGTCTGACAGCTCCTGGCAAAGGTTCGTAAAACTTTGCTGCCACAGTACACACTGGCCGCCATATTGGTTCTGTGGGGAAGTAAATGTAACCACTCCTTCAATTTTCGATTGTTTACGACGTGTTTACGGCATAAGGAGCCCGCCCGGGCCCAATGAGGGTCATTCAAGGTGAAGTCAGACGGCGGTTTACGGAATTCTCCGAACTTAGTCCGGGACTTCCGGAAATTAAGAAATTATGGTCTGTGAAGCCATGTGCGAGGCTGCGAACCCGAGAGATGCACAGAAGAACGGGGGACGGCGGTGAGCAAGCTTCACAGAAACTGATCTTGTGAGCTTGAAAGAGAAAGCGATGAAGTTTTTTAAACCAAAATAGAATAGCTGAAGAGTCTCATTGTACTCTAAAGTAATGGCGATGCAAGTTAAGTTCCCGTTTGGGAAATTAGTGAGTGTCCTTGTTACTCACGTGGATGATGCTTCAGGGAACTTCTTCGTTCAAATCAATGATGAGGCGGGAAAATTGGATGCACTTATGGCCGAAATTGAACAGACTGTGTTATCGGGGAGAGCCACACCACCAAAAGCCTCAGAAGTGATCGTCGGATGCATTTATATTGTTCAGTATCAAGAAGACAGTCGTTGGTATCGCGCTCGTGTTTTAGGTGTGAACATGGCAGAACTACACTGTGAAGTCGTCTTCGTGGATTACGGTAATACCGAGACTGTTCCTCTTGCCTGTGTCAGGAACGCCGAGAGCAGGTTTTGCGAGCTATCTCCGCAGTCATTCGAGTGCGAACTGGAGGGTTTTGATCGTTTTCGCGGTGATCATTTCGACGAATCTTTGGCCTTGCTGAATGACACCATCTTGGAACAGGAGCTGTTTTGCAAGGCTCTGCAACTGAAGAAAAACTGTGTTCTGGTTACTCAGCTTTTTGTTGATGACAGAGGCGCTCGGTCTGTTTTTGACGAAATGCAAAGCGGAGGTCTTAGTGCTGCGACAGACTCTCTAAGTAACGGTAATGCCACTTCAGTGCCTCGGCAGTCGACCCCCAAGAAACATGTGAAATACGAGCTTATCAGTCTGCCCCCAGATTCGTTCCATGACCTCAGTGTTACATGGGTTGAAGATCCTTCGCAGTTTTGGTGTCAGCTTTTGTCGAACCTAGAGATCCTTGAAAAACTAATGGAAAACCTTGCTGAAGTCTACACAAACCTTGATCCAGCCATTCTTCCTCTTCAGTCCTGCGCAGTAGGGTATCCGTGTTGTGCCAAGTTTTATGATGATGATGCATGGTACAGAGCAATCATAACTAATGTGAGCTCAATTGCAACTGGGAAGATAGAGGTTAGATTTGTGGACTACGGCAACACCCAATACACTGAGCTGTCAGATGTGAAAGATTTAAGAGAGGAGTTCTTGAAGCACCCTTGCCAGGCAATAAACTTTGCTATTGCCGGAGTAGAACCTGCTAGTAAAGATGGCCTTTGGGCTGTTGAAGCTAAAGCATTGTTTGAGAAACTGATCAATTTTAAACATGTTGTAGGGCTTGTAACCAGTGTTGAGAACGGTGGACGGCACAGAGTAAAGCTCATGGACACAACTTCTGATCTTGACATGGAGCTCAACCAGATTCTTATTGCTGCCAACTATGGTATCAAGACTGCTGACGTCCCAAAGCTCCCTGCCACCACCATTCCTGCTGCACATTGTGGGTCAGCTGAACCAGCTCCGAAGAAACCTCCTCATCCGGTTTTTGTGAAGGAAAACATCCATGTTGGAAAAGAAGAAAAGGTCTTGGTAACAAACATCATCAACCCTGGAAACTTCTACTGTCAGTTGTTCAGAAATGGACCTGCACTGGAGAACTTGATGAAGGAAGTTGGCCGTTACTATTCCAAACTTGGAGCCAATGAAGAACTGCTGTCATCACCTTCCCCTGGTGATCCTTGTTGTGCTCAGTTCTCTGAGGATGGATGCTGGTACCGTGCCACTGTATTAAACACCACACCAAAGGGAGTCGCTGTGCTGTATATTGACTATGGTAACTCCGAAACAGTACCAGCTGCCAAAATCAAGAAGTTGATTCCCAAGTTTTCAGACCTGCCACAACAGGGCATTGAATGTACACTGAACAGGATCAAACCAAGGTCAACTGGCAATGAGCCTCAGTGGAAGCCACGTGACACTGAGAAATTCAAAGAGCTGGCTTTAGAAGTGGAAGGGAATATGACTGTTGTGGCACGGGACAGCAATGGAGTTTGCAGAGTTGAGCTTGTGGTGAAGAATAGACAAGAAGAACAGAACATTAATGAACAGCTTCTGATTGGTGGGAATGCTGAACTGGCTGATGGAGCTCTCTCTGCTTCAGCAAACTTTAACAACCTTAAGTCACAAACATTTCCAGAACCAGATCTAGAAGTTGGTCAGTTTGAGGATGTGATTGTCAGTTTCATTGAACATCCTTGTAACTTTTGGTGTCAGCTACAAAAGTCTGCTCCGCAACTGGATTTGCTTATGCAGAAGATCTCAGAAACCTATGATGTCCCAAGGCAAACAACTGCTATTTCAAATCCTACATGTGGTAAGTCAAAGAATGCTCTTGACACAAATTTCACTGTTGAATTTTGTTTTTTGGTCTTTCTTTTTTCCGCGATCGCAGCGACTGCAACTATCGTGGCGATCGTAACGATCATATGGAAACCAGGCATTACTGCTATGCGATCCAAGAGTGCATGGTATCCTCGCGCATACACAAATATAAACACCGCTGACACCACTAAAAAACCTTGACACTCTTTGTTGTTAACTCCGTTAACTGCACTGAGCTTGAGTTTTGCAAAATGTCTATATTCCAAATTTAACTGTAACTAAAAATCAGAAAAGATTAATGCCTACAGGCTGTGTTTGCCTTTAAATTCCCTTTGTACTGCCATTTTGGATTTTGTACATCAGATTATTTGTGTCCAAGTTGTGAACTTTCTCTTTAAATTTGCTGTTGTTTGACGTACAAGTGGTTATCTTGCCATAAACTGAGTTATTATATCTCTCAGCTAGTATGTGCGCTGTGATTGGTCAATTTTGCGTGCCATACTCTCCTGTATGGCCCGCTAAATTTGAATGATTTTTCTGGGCGCCTGATGAACCTCAAAGATATAATAGATATCTTACTAACCTTGTTTTCTTGGTCGGTACTGTAAGTTATGGATCCCTGTTTTTTCCTGTTGATTTATGGCCCGCGTGCTTTGCGCTTGGGCCATAAGCAAACAGGAAAAAACTTGGTCCGTAACTTACAGTACGGACCTCAAACTCGGTTAGTTAGAGGTATTTATGAAATAATTTTTTGATTTGAAGGTCTTTAATCAGGATAATGTCTGTGGTAGATGGATATAATCTGATATACCAGCAAGCCTGAGAGGAGTTTATTTTATAATCCTTTCCACAATGCACTTTTGTATCATGGGAAGGGAAGATAGCCAGTGAATAGCATGGCTTGATTGCTAGTGATGTAAGTACTGTACCGCTCCAAAGTAAGTTACCACTGTTGCCCGCTACGAGAATCGCATCATGCGCTACGTTAATCATGTAGTGTGTGATGTTTCAGTGACTGCAAGTATATCATATCTTCAACCTCATGGGCGATTTTAATTGACCATTGTAAGGTGAACAATAGTCAATTTCCCGTGGTTGGAAAAGCCAGTTGCCAAAGCTGTGTCATGACTGATGTTTTGTTACTTTTGTTTTGGTTTCCGTTTGGGTTCACACATGGCACGTTTGTCTACGTACACGCTGGTTTGAGCAAAGTACGTAAAAGTTGCCATCGGAAGTAAAGCTCAAACATAGAACTGTCATTCATTTGTTTGAAGCAGGAAACAAAACATAAGCCGATCGAGTGGTGATGCAGTGAACTTTTTCAAAATCTCGGCATTTCAATTTGCAAATGTGGTAGAACAAAAAGCTGCAGTAAAAGTAAATTGGTTCTAAACAAGTGTGATGTGAAATTAATTGATTTTGCATTGTGGTAATCTTAATTTATGCCAGAAATTTTTGCCTCGGTGAGTCTCGTGCTATGCGATTTGCCTAGCACGCGATGAGAATCGCGTAGCGTGCTACGTGATTCACGTTGCGCAGGAAATGCGATTCGACTGGTAACTTTGGAGCGGTACTGTAAAAGAAGCTGATTGCGTTACTCAGTTTAGTTAGCATTGTAATTAGATCAATTTATGACAAGTTGTCAAGTCAAACTGGCTCAATGCCTCCAAGATCAAAAACTCAAACTCGTGAGCAGAAGCACAGCTTTGCTGAATATTTTTGTGATTACGTTATTTCAAAACTGCGGATCAAAGGCATTTTCAACTTAAAGAAGATATCTCCATCTTTCAAGAAATAATATTGTTTCTGTTGTTCAATTAAATCTGGCAACAAATATCCAAATATTCCCATCTTCCAGTTCACTTATCTTTGAGTTGCACTGTATTTGCTTGCCTATTTTTCCTCTATTACGAAAAAAAGCTCTAAGCCCCCTCTCTATTAAGTCATATTTTGTGAGGTGCATTTGCAGGTTTGAAATACATCCCTTCATCTACTCAGGTATGTTGTGCTGTGCCCAGTTTAAAGAAGATGACAAGTGGTACAGGGGAAAAATTACTGGTGTCAAGAAACGAGGGCTTGTTGAAGTCCATTTTGTTGATTATGGAAACGTTGAAGAACTTGAACTTTCACGTGTAAAGAAGCTGCAAGCTGAGTTCTTATCACTTCCACCACAATCAGTGAAATGTGCCTTAGCAAAGATTGATCCACTGGACCAAAAATTACTTGATGATGATGTAATGGGCAGATTTGAGGAACTAACACTTGACAAAGAGCTAGTCATGATGGCTGACAGATATGACAAAGACAGTGGTCTGTATGAAGTTGTTCTGCTTGATACCAGTGAAGGAAAGAACCTTGACATTGGCAAAGATCTTCAGACTATCATGGGACCCTCCTCAAAACGAGAGATGGCTCACATTGCAAGTGCCAAAATACAGCCTGGAACTTCTGAACGTGTCTTTGTATCATCAGCAACCAGTCCTTCAAAGTTTTCTTGTCAGCTTATGAAAATGGCAGATTCCTTGGATGAGCTTATGAATCAAATGTTTGAGTATTACGAAGAACTAACTGGACAACAGGAAGAAATGTCAAAACCCTCTGTTGGAGAGTTTTGTGCTGCCAAGTTCACCTTGGATGATGGTTGGTATCGCGCAAAAGTGCTTGAAGTTCAGGGTAATGATGTGTCAGTCCTTTATGTTGACTACGGCAATTCTGAAACTCTTTCATTATCAAGACTGAGAGTGTTAAACTCCAAGTTTCACAGCTTTCCAACCCAAGCTATTGACTGCTCATTATCAGGAAACTGCAGTGGTGTCTCTGACACAGAATTCCAGGAACTTGTATCAGAGAAAGAGTTTATGGCCAAAGTATTATCTGTAAGAAATGGAATTGCTGTTGTGGATTTAGTATCCAAAGAAACCAATGAGTCTATTTCAAGCTTACTTAAAAAGGACACAAATCAACAAGCCACAGCAGTCTCAGCTTGCAAGGTTGTTAATTTACAGTGGAAAACAGGAGAAACTGTTGATGTCTATATACCATTTGCAGAAAATTCACAAAAGTTCTTCTGCCAGGCAAGCATTCAATCAGGCGAACTTGATGACTTAATGAATAAATTGGAAGAACACTACAGCACAGCTGCAGAAAATCTCTTGGCAATCACAGTTGGTTCTTACTGTGTTGCATGGTATAATGAAGGTGGGTGGTACAGAGCCAAGGTGGAAGATGTTCATGGAGAAGAAGTCAAAGTTACTTACATTGATTATGGCGATAGCGCAACTGTCCCACTGAGCAGCATCAGAACACTAAAGCATCAATTTTCTTTGCTACCAGCACAAGCTGTGCCCTGTTGCCTAAAGGGATCCTCTCGCAGTGTAGGTCCTGAAAACTTCAAAGATCTTGTTCTTGAACAGGAGTTCAAGGCAGAGATTGTAGGTTTAAAAGGTGGGGGTATTTACGAAGTTGACTTAGTCACGCAAAATGGTTCTACAAAGATGAGTCAAATGGTGTCCATGGAAGAACAATCATCAACCACATCTGTGAGTGTGGGTTCTATCGAGTGGAAACAAGGTGATAAAGTTGATGTTTATATCCCATTTGTAGAAAGTTCTCAAAAGTTCTTTTGTCAAGATAGTCATAGTGCAAGTGATCTGGATGACCTTATGGGAAGACTAGAAGAGCACTATAGTGCAGATCAGGGAATTGTGTCGTCTGTTGGTGTCGGAGCTTTCTGTGTTGCTAGGTATGAAGATGGTGGTTGGTATCGGGCTCAAGTGACACAAGTTCAAGGAGACAGTATCGTAGTGTTTTACATTGATTATGGTGACACAGCAGTGCTTCCGTTAAGTAGCATAAGAACACTGATCCCAGAGTTTACAGCTCTGCCTGCCCAAGCCATAAAGTGCAGCTTAAGAGGTTATTCTACTAGTGGGCGTCCTCAAGACTTCAAGGATCTTGTCTCTGAACAGGAATTTCAGGCACAAGTGATCGCTCTAGAAAGCCAAAATACTTACGAAGTTGAACTGTTGTCAAAAGATGGCATTCCAGTCAGTGGAGCATTGTCAAAAGGAAACGAAATAGTTGGTGCACCATCATGTACAGTATCCAACATTCAATGGAAACAGGGTGACAAAATAGATGTCTATGTTCCCTTTGTTGAAAGTGTGCAAAAGTTTTTCTGTCAGGCTACACAAACATCCAATGATCTTGAAGATCTGATGGCAAAACTTGAAGAGTGTTACAGTTCAGATCCAGAGACTGTCACATCAATTCTCACTGGGACTTTCTGTGTCGCTCAATATGAAGATGGTGGTTGGTATCGAGCTCAAGTGATGCAGGTTCAAGGAGACAATATCACAGTGTTTTATGTGGATTATGGTGACACAGCAGTGCTTTCAATTAGTAGTTTAAGAACGCTGAGGCCAGAGTTTTCAATATTGCCTGCTCAAGCTGTGAGATGCTATTTAAAAGGTTACTCCGCCACCAAGGGACCTGAAGAGTTTAAAGATCTTGTCACTGAACAAGAATTTGAGGCACATGTGATTGGTGTAAGTGGGCAGAATGCTTATGAAGTTGAACTAGTGTCCAAAGATGGATCATCAATCAGCAAAGCCTTGTGTGGTGGTGCAGAAGAAACTTGTGCACCAACCAACAGCATTGCCAGCATTCAGTGGAACTCTGGTGACAAAGTTGCTGTTTCTGTTTCCTTTGTGGAAAGTGCACAAATTTTTTATTGTCAGCCTTCCGAATCCTTTGATGACCTTGATGATCTTATGACGAAGCTTGAAGAACATTACAGCACCATTCAAGGAGATGTTACGTCAGTCAGTGCTGGGTCTTTTTGTGTTGCCAAATATGAAGATGGTGGTTGGTATCGTGCACAAGTTATTGATGTCCAAGGACAGACTGTGAATGCTTTCTACATTGATTATGGCGATACTGCAACCCTGTCACTCAACAGCATAAGAACTTTTAAGCCAGAGTTTGCAACATTGCCTGCACAAGCAGTTCAATGCAGTCTGAAAGGTTTCTCTGATAACCAAGGGCCTGAGAACTTCAAAGATCTTGTTCTTGAACAAGAGTTTGATGTGCAGGTTGTTTCCAACAAAAGTAGTGGACTGTATGAAGTTGAGCTGCTTTCTAAAGATGGATCGAGCGTGTTTGGTGACGTGATGCCCAGTGGAAGTAAAACAGGTTTGCTTTTAAGTGTTAAGCTTGACACCTTATTAAAATAACCAGTTCCACCACACCAGTTCTTCATGATCTAGGTAGGAGTTGTGCTAGTGGGATACTAGGATTTACACTTATGAGAGAGTAGTGTTTACCAGAATTGAAGGTTTAAAAGTGCCTCTTGTCTTACCGCCATCTATTTATCATGCTGTAGGTGGTTATTTAAGGGGAGGCAGATAAACTGGATTCCTGTTGCCCACCAGGATTGTCCTTGATGAGTGGGCAAACCTGGGAACTGGAATCCAACACCAGTTTGAAGATTATAATAAGTCTACATGAAGTAAAATCCATGGGCTTTTACTGCATTGCCTGCAGTTGAAAAGACCATTGTTGTATATGTTTGTTACAGACAGCATGGCAACCAAACGCCTCTTTCTTTGATGTCAGGCATGCCAAATCTTATTCAGGATATCTATCGTTTATGTTACATAGAGAAAATCAAGTTATGTGAGGTTAATACTGAGTGGAGAAGTTCTAGTGTATGCTAAGTGAAGGAAGGAATGTAGTTTTTTGCCATTCAATCCACAGATGCAAGCCTTTGAGGGTAGCTGATCTGTCAACATGTGACATTACATAGGGTTCCTAAAGATTGGTGTTTACTTGCCATTTTTTTCTCATTCTAGAAGGACCCACTCAACTCTCTGATGTAACTGCTGGTTCGTATGTCCCGCTGTGCCCAACTGCATGTGTCAGCCCACACCAGTTCCACTGTCAGATTGCAGTTGCTGATAGCAAAGTGAAGCTGGAACAGTTAATGGACCAACTGCAGGAACATTGTGAAGCCATTGGTGATGAGCAAACCATAGCAAGTCCGACTGTAGGGATGAATTGTGCTGCAGTTTTTGCAGGTCAGTTGTGGAGTTGCAACCATTACTAAGCTTTTTCCTCTGTGCTCCCAGATGTTGGGACAGGTTAACAGAGGTGTGCATCTAAAAGCAAGAGTGGACCCTTGTAACTTGTCATTCCTCTATTAATTTAGTTGTTTTTTCTGCTGTATTTGTTTGCACTTGGTCTAAGTTTTATGATTTAAGAAAAAACATGTGACTCGAATGGTAAAAGGGGTTGAAAGAAAAAGTGTAACCAAGCCTGTGCTCTGAGAAAAGTAGTGAAGTTCTCAGTCTCTAAACCCTTGAAATCCAGGGCACCCAGTTTTTAAGTTTAGTACAAAAATTAACATTTCATGGTCATCCAGTGACCAGCAGGTGCTGCTAGAGCACAGCCGTTGTGACCATCAAATTTTTGGGAGATGCAGTCTCCAGGTACATTTGTTTATTTTCAGTGAAATGTCATTTCATATTGAAACAACTGGCTGTCTTATCCAAGATTTTGTTACAATATGTTCAAAAGTAAAAAAAACTTGTGCCTGCTCTTCTGGCAATGTCTGGGCTCTGAGGGGGAACATAGTCTTGGGATGTTGTCACTCCAACCATCTGAAGAAGTAATTAGAAACCAAAGAAGAGTTGCATTCAGGGCTGTCATTAAGGGCCTGGGGCCAGGGATTTTCCCCTCGTATTTTGAGGTATATCCCTGGCTACTTTGATGTAAAACCAGCATGTTGACTTCACTACAGCAACTTGAATCCCCGGCTATTTTTTGTATATCCCCACCTACTTCAAAAATTAGTGACAGCCCTGTGCATTGTATGGGAACATGTTTATGTGAGCATGTGAGTTCTAGGTAGCGCACCCTCAAATTCTTCCCATTGAAACTGAAGGACACTTTATTCTTTTCAGCCATTGATACATTTCTGCTGACACTTAAAGAATTCAACTTTTTCAACCTGTTCAAACACTAAAATGCTGAAGCACAAAAGAAAACAGGCAAACAAATGAGGGGCAGTTTATTATAAAACTAAAATGTCTTTGCACAGATGACAGTTTGTGGTATCGAGGAAGAATCACCAGAGTTGTAGACCAAGAGTTTGTGGAAGTGTTTTATCTTGACTTTGGAAACTGTGAGACATTGCCCCTCAGTAAGGTGACGACAATAGGCCCAGACCTACTTCAGCTTCCTCCTCAGGCTGTCCTGTGTAGTCTGTCATCCATTGCCCCTGTTTGCAATGCAGCATGGCCAGAAGCTGCTGTTGAATGCCTCAACAGTCTTGTGATTCACAAGCAATTAATTGCCAAAGTCATCAGGAAAGGTAACTAGGATATCTACTACAAATGATGTGCTTATTGGTGTTATATCACGTGTCTCCTTTAAAAGACAACTCTTGATTTTCTTTAAGTAAGTCAATAAATTACAAAATCTAGAGCATGATTACTGGAAGTCCCTGATTTGCAGCATAAACATTAGGTACCTCAGAGATTATGATTTCACCAGTAGACTTGAATTTTTCAGCAACTAGTCGTCAATACATTAAATACCCATGGCAACTTTTACAGTGCAATACACAGTACAACAGGAATCAAAATTTAAATTCTCGTTTGTTTACACTACACATTTCCCAGATAAGTAGTAGGAAGAAATTGTGGAAGTATCAAGTAGCAAATTTAACTTGGGTGATTCTGTTCTTAATTCTCGTAACCACTCTCTTTCATAAAGCATTTATATTACAAGGAGAAATTTGATGCTGATCACTCTTAGGGTTTAACACTTTCACTCCCAAGGGTTTCTCCATTGACGAGTAAAATCGTCTGGCGTTAGACAGAGTAAAATCTATAAGTGTCATTTGGCACTATCGGGAGTTAAAGGGTTAAAGGGTTGCCTGCTGTTACTGGAATGAATATAGAAAGTAATGCTTTCTACTGAGTTATAGACAGAATCAAAGTCAGGACCACCCTGTATAGTGAATAGCTGGTATCACAAAAAAGTGCTTATAAGAACCTGAAGAAAGGCAGGCTTCAAAATGAAGAATCCTTTGTGAAGGCATTGGTCACAATGTTATGTGACTGTTCATTTGAATGTTTTTTTTTTTCTGTTTAAAAGGAAGTGATGAGTCCTTGGAGATTGAGCTGTTTGATACAACAGACTCTTCTTTTGATGTAAACATTGGTGAGCTTCTAGTAAAGGAAGGACTGGCTACCTGGAATTCTCCAAGCTCTGCCAAACCAGCACCAGCAATTAAGTCCCTATCTGCCTTCGAAAAAATCAAACCTGCAGAAAATGAAAAAGTTTATGTCACTGCTGTGGAATCACCTTCATGTTTTTATTGTCAAATCAATGGATCTGAAGACAAGCTTATCCCTCTGATGGCTGAGATTTCTGCTATTTATGATTCATTACCTGCTGATGAGCTTGTGCTGACCAGGATATCTGTAGACGATGTTTGCTGTGCTCAGTTTTCTGATGACAATCAGTGGTACCGTGCAGTAGTGGAAGAAAAGAGTGGTGATGATGTTACAGTCAGATTCATTGATTATGGCAACATAGAAACATTGCCAATCAGTAGAACAAAGGTGCTCGACAGTGCTTTCTTTGAGGAACCTCCCTTGGCTATCAAGTGTAGTCTATATGGGGTTCAACCCTCACCTGGTCAAACATGGTCAGACAAAGCAGGTACATTTTTTGAGGAGTTTACATCTGAGAAGGAACTAGATGCAAAGTTTCTAGGTTTTACAGAGCTGTTCCAAGTGAATTTAAGTGATAATGGTGTGGATGTTGGTGGAGAGCTTGTTAACAGAGGTCTAGCTGCAGCAAAACCAACTTCTCCTGGCAAATCTTCTAGCGATGAGTATACACATCCTGCAGTGAAGTGTGGTGAAATGTATGACGTATGTGTTACCCACATCTCTTCACCTGGGAAGTTTTACTGTCAGTTGGTGAACTTGAGGGATCAGCTGGATGGAAGTAAGTGCAAAGATTAGAGTGGCTGTAAGTCATTTGATGTCCACTTCAGTTGAGTGTTCATTGTTTCCTTCTTAAATTACTTATCAGTGGTCTTACATTGTTTGTTTGGTGCGATGGTCAACAAAGTAGAAATTTTTCATTTTTTTAAAGATATGTGCTGTCCTCCTCTACTGAGTAATATGTGTTCTTTTGTACATTTAAATTGAGTATTGTTGCCCCAGAACATGAAATAATAATTATTTTTTTAGAACTCACTAACTTTAACTTCTTAATAGGGGCTTCTCATGGATGGTCGCCACTTTATTAATTAAAAATTATTTATAATTTTGATTTCATACCAAGGCCAGTCTATGATTCTCGTTATGAATTTATTTACTTTCATTGCTCCATTGAAAACCTCTTTATCTGCCACTGAAAATCTTCTTTTTTTGCTGATCTTTCTAGTGATGAATGACTTAAATAACGACTTCTTCCAACTGTCTGAAACAGAAGGTTGTTTGGTGTCCCCAAGTGTGGGGCAGCCTTGCATTGCACTGTATGAAGAGATGTGGTACAGAGCAAAAGTACTCAGCCTCTCTGTGAATAACTTGATGGTACACTATGTGGACTATGGAAATGATAAAACCTTGAAACCTTCTGCAGTTAAAAAGATGACCCCACAATTTCTCAAATTACCTCAAGTTACTATTGAATGCTCAATTGATCTGAACCGTGATGAGTGGTCAGAGGAAGCCACCTCCCTCTTTGAAGAACAGACTGGCGAGAATCAGCTGATTATCAAGGTTCTAGACCAGCAGGGTGACAGATACCAAGTCAAGTTGTTTGATAAAGAGGCACGCTGTATAAGCGAAGAAGTGTTTAACATCATACCAGGAGCAGGTAATGGTCTTGACCTTTCATGTATTAGAAGGACTTAGTAACAGGTTATAGTAACAGAGCATTATTTTAACACATTTTGTAAATTTACTTTTTGCTAATTCTTAAAATGATTTTTCATTCAACCAGAGGGGGAAAAAGTCACCCCTGAATGTTTACAGTAACCTCAACAAAAGACACGGAAGTGTGTTTCTTGAATAATAACTAACTGGATTTTTTCACGGTGCTCTCAGTTTAAGTCAGAAGTTTCACTCATTGCATTTTTAACCATTAAGTTACTTTGATGAATCACCAAATTTAATTCAGTAAAATAAATGGAACATTCAGGGAAGGGGGTGTCTACTTAAAACAGAGGACAGATTAGTATTTCTTGCTGCAATAAAACAGCAATAAAGTGCTTAACTACAGATAAAGGAAAAAACTATGGGCTTTTTCCACTTTGCAGACATGGCTGGTGAGACTGTCTGGCTAGAATGTCTGGTTTGTAAAAGCAGTGTACTAGTTAAAGGGCTAGCTCTGTGTATTCTTAATGGCCCATGTGAAGGTAGACTGTGATATTTTGAAAGGGATAAGAAGAGTGAATGAATAAACAGTAACTCAAATCTGTGAATGAGTATTGAGGAAATCATTGGCTTGGCCAGCTAGTTCTGACAAATGTAAAAGTGATCTACTATTGTAATTCCATTTCAATCCCATGAAAAACACAAAAGGAAAAAAAAGTTTTGTATTGTGCATGATCTGTTGGTACCATTAATCAAATGGGATCTGTAAAGAAAAAGTAAAAGCACTGGGTACAATTTATGCAAAATATTTTGAACTCAAGTAGTAGATCTTTCTATAGTGTATGCTACTTTGTTCTTTATAACCCTTGGAATGTTGCATCCCAACTTATGCCCTCAACCTCTAAGAAACAACTGTTTTGAGTCAACAAAAAAACCTACTAAAATTTGACATCATTCATAAAAATTGTTTCAGCCGGGGGGCCTTAAAAAATTCTTCAGAAATTAATGCTCTGCTGCACCTAATTTTTTCTAGTTACAACGGTTAATTAACATTGTCAACAGGTTTTCACTTTATACATTCCACCTACCCACTGCCCCTTACATCAAAGTTATGGTCGGGCTAGGGACGGAGACCAGTTGAACTCGATGAACTAGACTGCATCCTTGACTTTGCTCCAGGTTAACTGTTAGTGGTGTCACTGAGCCTCGTTTTCTTTATTTTTCAACTCAGTTCAAGAGTTACTACCACTAAGGCCAAGGTTAAAACAGCTGGATTTAAATCCAGGTCAGATGGAGGATGTCTATGTTGTTCATACAGAAAGCTCAGGGGCATTTTACATTCAACTGTCAACAAGATACCATGAACTTACACAGATGATGGCTGATATTTCTGAGGTATACTCTGGCCTCGCTGATGATGTGCGCCCCGAAGATCTAGTGGTTGGTACTCCTCTTTGCGCCCTCTTTCCTGAAGATGGACTGTGGTATAGAGCGGTTATTGAAAGTATACCATCAGAGTTTGAAGTGCAAGTGCGTTACATTGATTATGGAAACAGTGCTGTGGTGCTGCTGTCAGATGTGCGCCAGTTGGGCAGACGCTTTTATGACTGTCCAGTGCAAGCAGTTAGATGCCACCTTTCTTCCACAGAACAAATGGAGTTGTTTCAACAGGGAGTGGATGGTAAAGAGCTTAAGGCAACATTTCTGTCATTGGACAATGTTACATGGACAGTTAGTTTGAAAGGTGGAGAGGAAATGATGCCTGAGGATGTAGTTCAAGGTGGCAAGATCAGTGAATATCTTAAGCCCACTGTTAAAGCCGATATGAGAGACTGTGTGTATGTCAGCCATGTGGTCAGCCCAGATGAATTTTATGTACAGTTTGAATCTTCCCTTGATGAGCTGTCACTTCTGAGTGGACAGATCAGTCAGTTCTATTCACAGATAGCGGCATCTGATTATGTGCTGAATAATCTGTGCGAAGGAATATCTTGCTGTGCTAGGTTCAGTCAAGATGGGGACTGGTACAGAGGGGTAGTTAGTGGTGTGTCCTCTGATGGAGCACACATCAAGTTTATTGATTATGGAAATTCTGAAGTGGTGCCTTTCCATGAGGTAAAGGACCCCCACAAAAAATTCATGCAGTTTCCTCAGCAAGCGATTTTGTGTGGTCTTGATGTGACTAAAGACATGTGGACGTCTGAAGAAACTAACATTTTCAAGAGTGTTACACTTGACAAGACTTTTGATGCTACATTTATTATCCGTGATGGACAAAGGTGGAGGGTGCGTTTAGAAAGTGAAGGGCTGTCAGTTGTTAATTTGTTTGTGGCCTCAGATTCTGTAACAGCAAGTCAACAGCAAGAAGAGAAGGAAGTGTCCAGTGTGCAGACCCAGAGTTACATCCCGCAATCACTGTCATCTGGCCAGATAGAAGAAGTTTTTGTCAGCCACGTAACAGAGTCAGGTGACTTTTATGTTCAGTTGTCAAAGACACAGGATGATCTAGGGACCATTGAAATCCTGGTTAGTGAATTCTATGATCAACTGGAACCTGGTGAAGAAGCCATGGAAATGTGTTTTGTTGACTCCTTGTGTTGTGCCAAATTTAGTCAAGATCTCAAGTGGTACAGAGCTCTTGTGACCAAGGTCTTTTCAGATACAGAAGTAGAAGTCCTTTTCATTGACTATGGCAATACAGATTCACTGAAAGTGGAAACTGTGAAGCAAATCAAGCCTGAGCTCTTAACATTTCCATTACAAGCAGTGAAGTGTCATCTAGAAGGATCCAAAGAAATTTGGACTGACAGTGATGTTAAGCAGTTTGAAGCCAATATTGTGGATAAGCCCTTGCATGTGACATTTACAAGACAAGAGGGGGACACATGGTTTGTGACCATCCAAGAGCTTGATATGTTCATAACTAAAGAACCTCCAAAAGTGAAGTCCTTCACCAATGAAATGTTTGACTGTAACAAGAGAGAGAGTGCATTCTTTGTGTATGCAG
Source organism: Galaxea fascicularis (assembly GCA_948470475.1). Classification (NCBI taxonomy): domain Eukaryota; kingdom Metazoa; phylum Cnidaria; class Anthozoa; order Scleractinia; family Euphylliidae; genus Galaxea; species Galaxea fascicularis. The sequence goes on along the minus strand of OX419345.1, from coordinate 3,504,464 downwards.
ATTCCCCAGACTGCATCTGGCTTCAGCCTGAGCGAACTGGAAGTGCTTTAACTGAATTGATGGATCAGATTGCTAATGACGTGACAGGCCAGCCTATGCACGAGTCTCAACTGATGCCATCAGTACCTTGCCTTGGTCAGTTTACAGAGAATGACATGTGGTACCGTGCAAAAATTCTTGATATTCAAGGAAGAAACTGTGTCACTGTTTTTTATGTAGATTATGGTAATTCTGAGACCTTACCTCTGGAAAGATTACAATCCATGAGTGACGCTTATTTTAAACTACCTGCTCAAGCAATCTGTTGTCGTTTGGCTGATGTACAAGGCGTTGACCCCTCAAAGGTTAAAAATTATCTGAATGAGGTTCTTTTTGAGAAGGTTTTGGAAGTGGAAGTGCAGGGGCAGCATAGTGATGGTTCTTATACTGTTAAACTTTATGATGCTGGTGCCGAGCTGTCAATAAATGACGAGTTAGTTGGTGAGTGTCTTGGAGATACTTCACTGTTGGAAGAGGCCATCCTGGAAGAAGCAACTCCACAATGGCCGCTGGCAGTCAGAGAGAATAGAGCCTTCAAGCTTCCAGAAATGATGGTGGGTAACAAAGTGCCAGTTAGTTTCATCTCTGCTTTTCTACCAGCTGAAATGCAGTTACTACTTACAGAAAGCATTAAAGAACGTGAGCACCTTAACAACAGTATCACTTCTTTGTATGAGGCTCTTCATGATGGTGAACTCAAAATTGAAAATCCAGCAGTTGGCGACTTGTGTTGTGTACATTTTTCTGCCAAAGAAGACGAAAGCAAGAAGTGGTTCAGAGGTGAAATAGTAAGTATCTCTGCCAATGAGTCAGCTACTGTGAAACTTGTTGACTATGGAACACATGAGAAGATCCCTTTTTCAGAGTTAAAGTCTCTAAAAGATGAACTGTTGGAAATGCCAGTATGTGTCATAGAAAGCAGTCTGGCAAATATTTGCCCCAGTGAAGCCAATGGACAGTGGTCGCCTGAGTGTTCAAACATCTTGGAATCATTGTGTTCTTCCAAAGCACTGTTAGCAGAGGTAGTGCAATTAACTGGAAGCTTAGTTGAGTTGATCTTGTATGAAGACAGTGGAAGGTCTATCAACCAGACTTTGGTTGGTATGGGATATGCAAAGGCAAGTTCCACTCAGGAAGATTTCTCTGGGGAAGAGCTAAGCTTGAAATGGCCAGAATTTGAGGTGGGACAACGGATAAAGGTATACGTAATGGCAGTGAAAGACTTGCAGTCAATACAGTTGCAGCTTGCCGACTCTGAAACAGATTTAACCAAGATGAGGGAGCAGCTTACTTCATTTTACTGCTCTCTGCATGAGGCTGAAGAAGTTGTTGGAAACCCTAGGGTGGGTCAAGTTTGTTGTGCTCAATTTGCTGTCGATGGAGAATGGTACCGTGCTGTTGTAACATGTGTGTCAGACACAGGAGGTGAAGTAAAATTTGTTGACTATGGAAACATGGATGTGGCCTTGTCAATCAAGCGACTTAGGGAAGATTTTTATGTCTTGCCTGTTCAGTGCTTTGAATGCCGCCTTAACGGTGTTGTGTCAGCAGCCAATATCACTGAGACAGAAGTTGCAGTAAAGCTGCTTGAGCTTTGTGATGGTAAAGAACTAACAGCTGAAGTTGTGAGATTCTCAGGAGATTCTGTGGTAGTTAATTTATTTGATGAATCAGAAGAATCTATTGCGGATGTTCTTGCTAAACAAGGACACGTAGAGTGCCTGCCTACACCAGGAGGATCCAAACGAGTTTCAGTCAGTGAAGATGGGAAAATAGTCTACAAATACCCTCAACGTGGGGATATTCTTAATGTGACCTTGCTGTCAATTAAATCACCCAGTAACTTTTGGTGCCAGTTTAAAGATTCAGTGGAAGATCTCCGCTCCCTGACAGAAAAGATTGAACCATTTTATGAGAATTTGGGTGAGAATGACTTGAGGCTTTTCTGTCTTCAAGTAGGTGACACGTGTTGTGCAAAATTTATTGATGATGACAAGTGGTATAGGTCACAAGTGACTGAAGTGTGTTCCAATGGACAAGGCTGTGTGCGCTCCGTAGATTACTTCAAGCAGGAAATTCTCACTTTGGACAGGATCAAGAAACTGGAAGCGGAATTTGCTGTACTTCCTGTTCAGACCATCAATTGTTGTCTTGGGGACATTGAACCTCCTCACAAGTACTATGGAGAGGAGTGGAGTAGCGAAGCAGTGGGGCGGTTTAAAGAACTTTGTGAGGGGAAAGATTTGCAGATAAAGGTCAAAGGAAATGATGATAATCTCACTCTTGTGAAGGTACTGGATTCCACAGGATTGTCCATAGCTGATCAGCTTCTCTCTGAAGGATTGGCTGTCGAGGCAAAGTCCCCATTGACAGTGTTGCCCACAAAAGACCAACAAAAGGTGGCAGTTTCCTTATCAGAAGAGCAAGTGGATGGATCCTCTGAGGAGTGTTCCAAGGAAGATTTCTTTGATGCTGAGTCAGGTACTGAAGGAGTTGACACGTTAGCAAAGGAGGACGAGATTGAAGAGGAGGAGGAGTTTTATGATAGTAATGACCAGGCTGGGAATGAAGTTAGCAGTGGAACAACTGAAAACACCTTAAAGGCGAAACAGGTTGAACCCGTGCAAGAGAAAGAGCTCCAGGAAGCTTTACAGCAAGAGGAGGGTAATGTGAAGCAACTTGCGCAAACCATGGAAGACATTCTAGAAGAAAAAGCTGCTCCTGGCAACATAGAGGAACAAGGAGGCAGTGAGAAGGAACAAGGAACTGCTGAGGAAGATGTAGAAGACATAGCAGATCCTGAAGCACAAGACAATGAAAGAGAGGATGCATCAGAGGAGTTTGAATGTAAAGGAAATGGAGGGAAAGTAAAAGATGCAGAGACTGTTGAATTGACTCAGGGGTCAATGGATTTAAACAGAGTTTGTGTGCAGGAGAAAGAGGGAACACCCAGAGAAGAACAAGGGGAAGCAGTTGGTGATGATGTGAATTCAGCCATTTCTGAAGAGAAGGATCAGAGCACAGCAAGAGAAAGAAACAATCCAGACAGCTCTGACCATACTAGAGAAGAACAAGACGAACTCATGGTGGAAACGGAAGTGAGTGATGTGGACAGTCAAGAAACTACTACACAAGATGAACAGGAACCTAGTTTGGAAGAAACTGCTGACAGTTCTGATGCTGCTAGAGAAGAACAAGAACTAACAGTGGAAAAAGAGGTGAAAGATGTGGACTGTCAAGCAACTACTACACAAGATGAACAGGAAAGTAGGTTGCAAGAAACTGCTGACAGGTTTGGTGCCACTAGAGAAAGACAAGAACAACTCACGGTGGAAATGGAAACTGGTTCACTAGATGAACAAGTATATAGTTTGGATGAAACTGCTGACAGTTCTGATGCTGCTAGAGAAGATCTCATGGTGGAAAAGGAAGTGAAAGGTGTAGATGATCCAGCAACTGCTGTACGAGACAGCCAGAATGGCAGTTCTGATGAAGCCAGAGAAGAACAAGAACTCATGGTGGAAAAGGAAGTGCCCAGCCCAGCAGCTGCCTCACAAGATGATCAGGAACATAATTTGGAAGAAACTGCTGACAGTTTTGGTGCCACTGGAGACAAACAAGAAGAAGTCACAGTGGAAAACGAAGTAAAAGGTGCAGACAGTCAAGCAACTGCTGCAGAAGACAAACAGGAACCTGGTTTGGAAGAAACTGCTGACAGTTTTGGTGCCACTGGAGACAAACAAGAACAAGTCACAGTGGAAAACGAAGTAAAAGGTGCAGACAGTCAAGCAACTGCTGCAGAAGACAAACAGGAACCTAGTTTGGAAGAAACTGCTGACAATTTTGGTGCCACTGGAGACAAACAAGAAGAAGTCACAGTGCAAAACGAAGTAAAAGGTGCAGACAGTCAAGCAACTGTTGCAGAAGACAATCAGGAACCTAGTTTTGAAGAAACTGCTGACAGGTCTGATGTTGCTAGAAAAGAACAAGAACTTACAGTGGAAGAGGAAGTGGAAGATGTAGACTGTCAAGCAACTGCTGTACAAGATGAACAGGAACATAGTTTGGAGGAAACTGACAGTTCTGATTCCACTAAAGAAGAACACCAAGAACTCACAGGGGAAAAGGAACTGAAAGATTCAGACTGTCAAGCAACTGCTATACAAGACAAACCAGAATCAAGGTTAGAAGAAACTGCTGTATGTGCTGTTGAAGCTGAACAGGAAGACAAAATTGAAGGAGTAATGGAACAGACTGGTGAGCTTGGAGAAATGCAGGAGGATATCAGAGAAACCTTTTCAGAGGAGGACTTGACAGGTAGGCCTCCAAGGAGTAATGTATTCTCACTGAAACAGACTTGCACCAGATGACACACTCTTTTTTAGGTCGATTTGGCACTACACAAATCTGAATAGTGTTTCAGATTGGTTGCAGTTGGTTTTGCTTCTGCCAACCAGAGACACTATCAAGATTGAGAAATGTTGTCTGCCGCAGACTTGACAGTTGTTGAATAGTCAATACTTGACAGAAACTGTAGATTATTTAGTTTCAAGGTATTAGCTAGAGGGACTTCCTAAGATACCTTTTTTGTATTAATTCACTCAAGAATTAAACATTGGGTTGTATGGGTGGCATGCTTCCAGAATGTCAAATTTCGCTTTTGTGATGCACTGTCTGAGAAATGGAGTGAGTTGTGAATTGATGCCAGCTGTTTAACTACCTAAGACCTAATCAGTTGGTCCCAATAAAACCTGCAAAGAGCAACAGTTAATGTATTAGATTTAACTTTGAGAAACTTAAAACAGTGGAGATCATTTTGCCACTAGATAATAGTAATAATAAATATTAATAATAATTCTAACAATAATAATAAATCCCTTCAACAGTATCCATAATAATGCAAAACTTTATTTACAATTATTCTTCGAAAACAAATGTGACCCTTCACGCGAAAAGGGGGCTTATGAAAATTTCACGATTAGGCTAATTTCACCATCACAGCCGTGAAATGGATTAAAATGATCGGAATTTCCGTGAAATTCATTTCAACTGGCGAGAACACGGCGTGAAAGTAGCTCATGTCACCGTGAAATCAATCACGCCATGAATAAGTCGTGGAGTGAAAAGTTCACGCCATGAAAATTTCACGCTGAGAAATGAGTGTAACGTAACAAAGTTAATAAAAAACGAGTCCGAAAAGGGGCACAAAAATTAGTCATCATTAATGTTTTTCTTTCGCGCTGGAATGGACGGCAAATGTTTTCATTTCTCGGTGCTGGCCCGGGTATTGAGTCAGACGTAATTAACAAGTTCACCAAGCCATTATTTCGCATAAAACCTTCCTCTATAAATTATAAACTTTCCTTAAGTCAAGGATATTAAAATTGTCAATGAATGTGACAATTTCTTTCGAGCCGAGTTATAGGTGTTTGTATAAATTTTTCTCCCGGTGTTATACGCGTTCTTCCGTTGCGAAATTTTGCGAATTCTGGAGTTCTCTCCCCAGATTTCGAGACGTTTATAGTTGCCGCCGAGACATATGTTTTATTTCGTCTGTTAAATATATTATGGGGACAGTTTTACTTTCACGGTACGAATAGTCAACTGTATTCAAAAATACTTTGTTACGACATCGTTTGAAAAATTAATAACCTATTGATGGTCAAAGGTCAAACCGAGTTTTGTTTACAACAGTTCCTTGCTTGATAGCAATTTTTAACTACAACTTGGCGGCACGAACCTATTTTTAAAAAAATAACATTCGTTTTCCACGTTGGATTTGCAAAGAAGAACTGAAAGAAAACATGTAGAAAATAACTGTACTAATTGAAAATTACTAATACAGAAGAAATATTTTTAATTTTGTGACCGCAAGTGCTCGAATCCAGATGTCTGTTTTGATGCGCAAATTTTAAACAACAGCTCTAGTTGCATTTCACCCAGGATTTCAGATCAAAGGTCCAAAATACACAGCGACATCGCTAAATAATTTAAATTTATGTTTGAAATAACTGAAACAGCTGAACAGCAGGAGACTTTAATCTATTTAATTTTCAATGCGATTGAATTCGACTGGTCAACATGACCGGCAAGACGAAAGTTTGACCGGTCAAATCCCCAATGAGTCCGGACATTGTCCGTTGACTGGCCGTTTATATTTCGAGCCCTGATTCAAATAAAGCTGAATAAAGACTTAACCGAAACCGCAAAACGCGCATGAAAAGCCTCTGCACTCCAGCGAAGTATCTATGAACAGATGATAAGAATTAAGCCTGTGAGATAGCATTGAGCTCGCTCGTAGACACGATATCTGTGAAAGCAGCGAAGCCGCAAGTATTTTGGAAGTCTTGCTTACGGACTATTTTGATATGTTTGAGAGACGCCAAGGTAAACTTGCTTAAAAGCATGTCTTTTAATGTATTTTTTAATATTTTTATGCCGCACACACTGAACGCAAATACAACATGCGTGACAGATGGCGCTCATTTTCCTCGCATCAATTTCACGGCGTGAAATAGCTTTTGGGCGTGAAGCAACTTCACTCCTTTGTTTTCACGGCGTGATTTGATTTCACGGTCCTCCCATTTTCACGCTAAGAGTGAATAAAATTCAAATCAGGGTGAACACGGCGAGAAATTTTGAGTTCACGGCGTGAAATCTTAGTTTCACGCACCGAGACCGTGAAATAAATTTCACGATTCACGCTTAAACTCTTAAGCCCCCTTTTCGCGTGAAGGGTCACAAATACAGAAAGGTTTCAGATAAAAATTCAATAAACGCTTTCAAATTCTGCACTTCATGTTAAAAAGTGTCCATGCATGATACTTTTTAAAAAAAACGTTGTTAATAGATGTAAAATTACAAGTCATAAAAAAATCATTATGATTAAGATGGAATGTGTCCCTTTGTTTCTTGGAGTTCGATTACTTAGATTTTATTCTCGAGACACAAAACTAGAAAAGCGAGAGGCGAATGGCAAAACTAAAACCCTATTACAAGGCTGCTAAAAAAAAGAAAACAAACACTAAACAACGTCAATGGCTCCTTCGACAGTTGCGATTTCAATATCACAATTGTTGTAATTGTTGCAATAATTATTATTATTACTATCCATAATAGTAATAATAATAATAATAATAATAATAATAATATCATTAGTGCACTCAACATAGTTACTCAATTCTGATCGGTAAAAAACAATCCCAAATTGTACTTCATAAGAGTACCTTGAAGTGTCCATGGCAACAGCACCTGAGTACAGCCAAACAGCACAGTAATTCTGAATGTTTTGTTGGGGAAGTTGTAATTTTGTAGAATTTTTTTCAGCAGTTTTCTTGAAAATTGCAGGTTCTCTTCATGTAATTCCTGATTAATAGTTGCTTGTGATATTGATATTATTCAAATTGTGGTCACCTAACAGCTTCTGCAATTTTGAGGAGGTCATGCAATTTTCCGCACAAAATGCTTGACCCTGGCTGGTTCTTACCAGCTGTTTATCTATCATATACAGGTGTAGTTAAAATTGAAAGCATAGTCAGATTTTTGTTCAGTTGCAACCTTAAAGTTGGATACCTGACAAGTTTATTTTCCAATTAAATTGTGTTTAAGCCCATTACTTTGAATTGTTTTTGATGTTTGATTCCATCCGAGGAACCAACTGAAATGCTAGCAGAAACTTCAACATGTAACTTAATGTTATTGTGACTACTTGATGATTATTTCAAGTTGTTGAGTTTGTTCAGTGTGGCCTAACTCTCCAGGTATTAACAGGAAGAGCACTGAAGTTTTATGTTGCTGTCTTGCTTAGAATGGCAAAGAAATAAACCAAAATATAAAAACAACAAAATTGATACTATGCAGAGTGATTTTCTTCTCGTGAAGACTGTTGATCATGCATTCCTTTCACCATGGCCATGGTCAAATACTGGCCCAGTAACTTCCAAAGTTATTTTAAACACTCAATCTACATGGAACATTATTTCTTATGTGCTGGTAGTGGATAAAATGGTGTACTGCGGCAATAAACTGCATTATTATATCTGTCAGTTAGTATGCATGCTGTGATTACTCAATTTTGTAGGCCGTACTTTACTGTACGGCTCGCTAAATTTGAAAGTTTTCTTTCTCGTGCGCGTTTAACCTCCAAGATATAATAAATACTGTAAGTTACGGATCCTCATTTTTTTCCTGTTGATTTATGGCTCACGCGCTTCGTGCTTGGGTCATAAGCACTTGTACCAGTAATTTAAGTTTTTCTTCTATTCTTCAAACAGCAATCACAGGCAGCGCTGACAATGAAGTAGACACAGCTGTTGAAAACAAGAGTGATGAAGAACGGGTAAGTTCTGCCAGCCCCACGTACATTCCTCCCTCCAGTCCTGAAGTCATAATACAACCAGGTGGAGAAGTGCAGTTTACAAAGGAGCAGTCACCTGGAAAGGACAAGGCGTAAAATGATTTAGGCTAGGAAATGTAGGAAATTTGATGCAGTGTTGTTTGATCGTTGATTCCTGAGTAGTTAGAACAGAAGGTATGAGTAGTAGTTTCAAAATGGGAGAGAGTTTAGGGAAGTCTAAAGTGGTGTTCTGTTAGCAAGTTCCGTTATTGAAACATTTGACCCTTTCTATACTGGGAGCAATCCCTGAGACAAGTTATTCTCCAGGTAGCAGGCATGAGACATAATGCAGTACATGGAGGGTGGTGGTGAGATTCTGAGGTGTATTTTTTAGTTAATAAGTTCAGTGGTTGCAGCATACATCTCTTTTTCTGTCTGAGGCAAATCTTGAGTCAAGTTACATGAAGGTGCTGCTCTATGGACAATGTCACACATGAAATTCACATCAAGCAGTACTTTTGTGTCATGTTGTTTAGAATAATGAGTGATGAGTGATGATTTATGTAGCAAATGCTATTGTGTATGATACTATTCCAGGCAGCAATTTTTGGAGTTGGTAGCAGTTATTATGCACCAAAGTTGTTTGGGATGTTTTTCTGTTTTCTTGTGTATTGAAAATCTATAATAATTGTTGCTCAGTGACCATTAAAAGTAGTTAATAGTAACCTTAGCATAGCATTTTGTCATTCACTCATAACAAGCTTTAGTGTATGCTAATAATAGTTTTCATGTAGAAGCACTCCATTAAAAGCATATTAAATAATTAGTAGCCAAACAAAAAAAGATTTCTACAAAAAGTTGTTTCGATCAAAAATAGTTTTGTATGATTATTTTCCCAACTGTTTTGATAAATTTTCACTGGAAGAGTCACTGATTCTTCTAGAAAATAATAGGTAGTTAACTTCAAACTGATGAGATTGTTGCAGGGATTAACTTTGTAATAAAATTTGCTGCCTGATCCTTGCAGTAGTTACGACAGTAACAATTATTATTGAATTAGTCCTAACTGACTCGAATTAAACACCTTCCCTATTTTCTTATTGTTGTTAAAGTTGGAGTCTTGACACATGGCATGTGAATAAAAAATTAACTTTTAATGTTCAACTAATATTGTGCTACTGTTTGTTATTATTTTGTTGTATAATTATCTTGAAAGGTGTCAACCCATTGTCTAGAATTTTATTGTTAACTGATGTCTGGTTACAATTACAGTGTTCAGTTTGGCACTTTGGACTCTACTAAACCTTGATCCTTTTTTCCCAATCTAACCCATTGCCATTCTTATTCACTCCATCTTCCCCATCTCCATGTTTGTTCAATATTCCCATTGTGTTCGTGTGAAAGGTGTTGTCATTGTTTACCACTACTCTTCTGGCCACCATTATCCAGATTTTTAACCCTATTTTTAAGCAAACACTTTCTTTTGTTTCACTTTACCAATATGGCTGCTGGTCTCATGACTGAAAACAACAACAGTAACAACTTTATTTGTGCCCTACATTAATATACATGATTAAGAAAAAGGATTGCATGAAAAATGGAAAGAGTACAGGCTACCCTAATAATAACCACTGAGGGCTTAAAACATAGGGCAACCTTACTAAGGTTATTGACAAATGATTATACATGTATTAAACGGTCAGGTACCCACACATGCACACACACTACACAAAGTACAGAATGAAAAAATAGAATCAAGAGAACAAGAAAAAAGAAAAAAAAAGGTAGTAGAAAAAAAGACAAGAGAAAGCTAAATGATCTATTGGCCATTCCAAAATTCAAAAGGGAACTGGGGCGAGTTTCAAATTTTGAAGTAATCGATAAATTGACACCACATGAAAGATGACATTGAGTTTAGTCGTTTGACCAAGTTTGATTCTTTTAGGTTGAACAGAGACCAAGTTATGGACCTTGAAACATGGCTCAAAATCCATACAAATGTCTCAAATGTTGTGACAGCGTCCCCCAAAACCATGGTTTTGGGGGACGCAGCCTCAAAATTAGAGACGTTTGTATGGATTTTGAGCCATGTTTCAAGGTCCATAACTTGGTCTCTGTTCAACCTAAAAGAATCAAACTTGGTCAAACGACTAAACTCAATGTCATCTTTACTGTGATGGTGTCAATTTATCGATTACTTCAAAATTTGAAACTCGCCCCAGTTCCCTTTTGAATTTTGGAATGGCCAATAGTGACCACCATCTAATGTCTCCTTCCTTACCATATCACTAGTTTGTAAAGCATACAGAGCATGAGAATGCAGGAAATGATCTCCAGGAATCACCAGGAAAATGTTTGTTTGAATTCTAACATCTAACATGAACTATGTGAGAACTAAAGGGGGTTTGGGGAGTGGAGAAGAGGCATGTGTTCAATAATTTGGCATCTAAAGAAGGACTTGGAGATTGGTGGGCGTAATCAGCAGGGGAGCTTTACAAGAACTTTACTGGGAGGACCAAGATAAACTGTTCTTTTTACCTTCTGTGAACCATAATTGCCGACTTTTGAAAATATGGGACCTCATTGCAGAATGATTCTTCACCACACTTCAATGCTGCTGCAATTGCAATAATAATTCAGGTTTTTTTTCACTTGTCCTTTAGTTCTGACATTCACTGACAGGCACTGAACTTAGTTGATGTATTGCCTGTTCCTTGCATATTTTTTCATATTTCATTAGCAATAATTGCAATTTGAAATTTGTGAATACATATAAAATTAACTAAAATTGATATTTGTAGATTTTTTGTTTACCTTTATCTGCCTTGAACTTGAGTTTGGGAATGTGTATGGAAATCAATCAAGTACAATATCAAACATTTTTGAGAATATCGAAACACATTTTGTTGAACATCCTCTGCTTTGGTGTTCAGAGAGAGTTGCTATGTTAATTAACAGGATTTCCAGTTGATTATAATCAATATCGCTGTGAGTGGTGCACAAATTCTGTAGCCAGCCATTTCTATCTTTGCATTCAGCTTTGTCTTCACTTTTGCATGAACCAAGTTACTGTCTTAGTCTATTTCTATTCATAACTCGCAAAATATTATTTACAAATTCTTCCTTCAAGTTGCCATAAATTTCCTTGAAAATTTCTAAAAGAACTTGGTATTATTACAATAATACCCCAACAGATGAATTTGTCTATTCTCATCACCTGTTTGCATTATAATTCCCTTATTTTCCACTTGTATAACAAATGAGCATTTGTAATGCTAAGGGAAGTGCCCAAAATGCTAGAAAAATAACCACTTGTCAAATATTCTACTAGACTTAAATGTCTTTTTCTTTAACCAATTGCTGGACTGGTTTTGTGTGTAATTATTGTAATAATGTCTGCATGGTCATAATTTATATTGTTTTCACATGACGTCACGGCAGACATGTTGGTGCACAAGGCTAACCCTCTGGGAATTGGACTCTATCTTTATGCAAATACTTCCTTTTGTTTCATTGAACCAATATGTGGGGCTGGTCACGTGGCTGAAAACAATCTATAGTTTTCTGACGTGTAAATTGGATCTTTCTTCATTGATGCTCCTAGTCTTGTGCTCTGTAAGTAATAAATGAATGGCCCATTAGAAAACAACTTACTCTTTATAACTTGACGTGCAAGATAATCTGTTTGCTTCTTTTTGGCAATTAACTTTACTTTTGTCAACACCTAACTTCATATTGTGCTTCACTCGTCTTCCTGATTTCCATTAGTCATGTCATGCATTTCCCTGGTTTCATTAACTAGATTTGTTGGGACACTTTCTGTAGCCCCCTTTTCAATGTAACTGTTGTTCAACTTGAGGTCCACAAAGTACTGCTACCTACAGCAGCACCTTGGGCAAGTGACAGCTGTTTCTAATATGCACAATTTGTAGCAGGAGCAATGTGGTGAACCCCTCCCGAAAGCCTCCTAATTTGCAGAATTAACCAATGCAATTTAGTGCCTGTTTGAACCCCCTTATAAATTGCATGGTGTAGTAGTTGTGGAATTGCTTCAACATCCTCTTGCAGGTCTTTTAAAACTGTAGTGTCCACTGTTATTTCAGTACAAAAGTGTTGATGAGTTCTGTATTGTCTTGCTGTGGTTATGCACGAAAGCTCCATACACAAAAATACACTGTAGTGTCCACTGTTATTTCAGTACAAAAGCATTGATGAGTTCTGTATTGTCTTGCTGTGGTTATGCACGAAAGCTCCATACACAAAAATACACCCTCAAATTATTGCCATTCTCATTTATCTCAATTTCTCTCTTCCCCATCATTTGCTTTAAACTTCCTTCCACTTACTCTTGTTTTTTAATACGCAGACTAAGGCAGGTCAGTTAGTGATGTCAATTTAAATGATTTTGCAACTGATGGGTACTCGACTGTTAAATAGTGACCGCAAATAGGGCTTTTTTTTTTTTTTTTTTTTTAACAGCTTTATTGGCATTCTACTCAGTTACAATAGAAATAAACGAAAAGTTACACGTACATAATTGTGAGGGGAAAAAATAAATAAATTTAACACGGTAGGGATGGCCAAAAGGGAGTAACGAACGGGACGTGAGTACCCATGCAAAGTAAGCATAAACATAAGAAAAATATGTGTGTGAACCAGGGTTATATAAGCATAAACATAAGGAATGGAAGTTTTTCCATTCCTTGTAACCCCGGTTCGCACATATATTTTTCTTATGCTTATGCTTATGTTTATGCTTATGCTTATGCTTATGTGCTTATGTCAAAGTGTGAACCAGCCCTTAAAGGTTGTACAATAATATTATTAATGTGTTGAGTTTGAAAAAGAATGGACAAGGTGAAGTATTTAAAGAGTGTGTGAGGATATGACTTTTGCTATATTGTAAATCCTGTATTTTAATTTAACACCACAATGAATTACAATTACTTTGTTTCTAATTATTTATCTGGGTATGGATTTATTTTCATTTTAAACTGGAGTTTTAGGGCTGTTATAGGGGTCTTGGGGTTAGCTTTATTCCATGCTCCTGCTTTGAATGATCTGTTTAGGTGATTCTTGAGTTACTTCACAATTTTAGATCATACATGTTCCATTATTCTTTTCCCCATCCCTTATTTTTCAAAGAACAACCTAGCCAATTTTACTTTCCTGTTGCTACATACAGACCAGCCTGGAAGAGACACCCAATCAAATGCCTGCAGCAGAAGAATCGGCTAAGGTCTTCCTTGAAGAAATTCTACAAGAAGTTTACAGTGCTGTTCAGAATGTAACCCAGTCAGAACACGAGTGGCATCAAGATGCAGAAGGTGCTGCAAGCAAAGGTGTGAATTCTAAACCAAACTGAGTACTAGTGCATTGGGTTTACTAGTTGGGTCCCCTTTTATCCTTATTGCTGAGGATTTCGTCCAGACAGCAGCATTGCTAAATCACTACAAATGAAAATGCATTTTTGTGTTAAAATGTGTGCTGTGCAGTGCTTTATTAACAGAGTGCCTGTATGACAGTTGGTGACACCATTGCAGGACTTAACTGTATTTTTTAGTTAGTGTTTCTCACCAACACATACCCATCCATCCTCAACCATAATTATTTTGAACCACTGATGTTTCACTTCATTGGCTATCCAAGCACTACACAGTGAATTGACTCAAATATTTCTGTTATGTCAAGATGTGACAAATAGTGGCACCCCATCAGAGGAACCACCATCAGATCCATCAAATGCTGACCTAGGGAACTGTGATGATGTTGACGAGAATATGTTGTCAGATGAAGCACTGGAGCAGTTGGATAGAGAGTTGGAAAATGTACGTCCAGACGAAAAGCAACTTGAGGCATCAGACACAGGTGTTATACTGAATGGGACTGGTGACAAAGAAACTGTTGCAGTGGTGAGTTAATTTACATGTTGTTGGTCACTAATAAGTGTAAACATTATTATTTCAAGTGTTTAACTCCCAAGATCTGATTGTTAATCTCCGTTTTAGCTGCTATATATATAGTTCCTTGTAGATAAGTTAAGAGTATTTACGTTTACATCAAGAGAACACCCTCTCGCTGATAATTTTGTTTGGTATATACCACACAAGTTAATAGTGCTCTTCGCACATTGTGATTGGCTAACTCAAGAGGTGATTAGCAAAGTACTATTCACCTCCAAGCAGCCAAAAAGAAACAAAACGGCCTCCTGTTTCAGTTTCCAAAGAGGAAATTATTTGAATGAACGTTAGTTATGCAACTTTTGTGCTATTATACTAAAACAATCATTCCCTTCAGTGTCAGTGGAAGTGTTGGATATTTACCTCGCCACTTCACGGCTTGGTAAATATTCACCACTATCCACCTCCACTTTGGTGAATAATATTGTTAAGTATTTTCATCACCTGTCTGCTGGACAGTGTAGATATTATAAGGAGAAGTTATATGCTGATCATCTCTGGGAGTTAAAGAGTTAATAGTCGTGATTTTAACAACCAGGATTTTGTACAATAAGTGTCGTAACAGCTCTGTACTTTGAACAGGTGGTCGGGTGTAAAGAGCTGAATCAGAATGTGAATCACTGTAGAGAAAATTTCCTGCATGCTAGAAATGTTTTCCTCTGCAAGTTACTGCTTGAAAAGTTGCTATGAACACTATATTAACTTGTTTCCTCCAGGTGTTAAATGCTTTGGCTGCCTTTTTTTACCAACCCGACCTTTACAATAATTATGTCATTAGGGTTTGTGCTACTCCTTGAAGTCCTTGAAAAGTCCTGGAATTTGATTTTAGATTTCAAGAGTACTTGAAAAGAAGAATTTCTGCTGAAAGTGCTTGAAAATGCCTTAAATTTTAGCTCAGATGGTAAATAATATAGGATTATATCTGGGGGAGCTTTTTAAAAGTTGTTACTGACCAACGAAAACATTTTAAAACATAGTTTAAGATGAAGTTAACTTGCTATGAACACTCCTTGAAAATTCCATTTTTGGTGCTTGAATATTCTTTGAATATTGTATCCACAAACCAGCACTGACTGTGTCATCATGTTGTTTTCATTTTTCTGGATATTTTGACACAGATTGTAAAAGAACCACACAAGGTTGAACAGAATGACCCAACTACCAGTACATGTCAAGATGGGTTTTTGACCAAAGTAAATGGAAGCACTGAAGTAGAAAATGATTTGGCTGAAGTTGGAAGTGATGTGATGTAAAACTGATGAAAGTTAAATTGCTGCATGTGCATCACATTGGCCCTTTGAAGGTTTTGACAACGCACACTCAAAAGGTCATTTTATTCATCATGGAGAACATAGAAAGCCTTGTCTTAACCAATTTGTGTGCTGAGGAAGGTACAAGTTTGTTCATGTGAAAGGGCTATAACAGGTCTGAAAATAATCATTTTTTAACTTAGACTTGAGATTGAATGTTGCCAATGGGATCAGATTTGTCTTTGTTTATGCCTCATCTTCTCTGCAACACAGTGAGTAAGTTTGGAGAACAGTTTATCTGAACATGTGTCAGCTGCATCCCATGTTTGTGTTAAACAGGAATTGTTTAGCATTGTTAAAATAGCTGCTGATGTTTGATACTATTGATAGTGGTTTATTTGGTCACACTTAGTATTATTTTTTTGTGGAGATAACGTTTGTTTATTTTATTACTGGTTTGTTTATTTATTAGTTAAACAAAGTATTATGATCAAATATAAGTAATGGTGTTTCAGGCTGAAAAATTCATAGTTGATGTTTAGAATGAAAGTTTTGAATGTTGGATTAATGTAAAGCCATGTGCATGAATATACTGGAATTTTGGTTAGGAACTGATTCAAGCACATGGTAAAAATCTCATTTTTCGAAATGTAACAAACCATGATTTTGTATTTGCTGCGCTATTTTTAAACATGGCACTAAAGTGGCAGCCACCTTCTCAAACCATTAATAATTCATCAAGTTAAAACAAAGAAAATCACAACCGTGAAGGGGGTTTAGATACCCGGTCTTAATTAGCGTAGATTTTGACGATTTTACTTCTCCGTTAATTCCTTAGTTTTTGTTTCAATTGAGAAGATATATCAAACACTTGAGACAGTGTTTCATTGGCCATCCAAACACCTCTAATTCCGCCAAAAATACTCTGCTACGCATCATATTTTTAACTCTCTTCTTGGTGTTTGAATATCCCGATGAAACACTGTCCCTTGTGTTTAATATATTACTTGAAAAATTGTACTGTATGCGGAAAAAATGATGAAGGAAGACCACTGCTTAGTGGCTGCTGCTTTAGTCTCCCCAAATGGTACCTTAATGATCCAGCCTACACTTGTTAGCGTCGATTAGTTTTGGTTTATGTCTCTGTCAAATGAAATGAGTCAGTGAGCCTTTTCTTTATCACTTTGGGTGTACTGTAAACACAGTTCAAAAGTAACACAGAGAAGTACAAGTTAAAATAATACACCTTGCAATTAAATTAATAAGTTGGGAGTAATTGAGATCTTTGAGCTTGTTTTGCACTCAACATGTCTTTCCTAGAAATCCAACTATTACTCAGTTCCCATTCTTTCAGTGGCATTTTTGCTGAGATCTGAAAAGTTAGCTTTTAATTTCCATGATCACAACTTTTGCATCTGTCATTTGGTGGGTAATACAGATACCAAAGATTAAACATTGTGCTTTTTCTAGAGGCATTTCTTCAGTTTCCCCAGCAACTTTTGAAGGTTGGGTTATAAAGGAAGGCATTTATTGCAATTTGCACCATCCTTAGGAGGCAATGCCCCGCTAACCCACGTCTTTGATCTACTTTATATATGAACATCACAGTATACCGAGTTTTGTTTGAAGTTGAGCAAGGAGTGCTTTTAATTAATTACATCAGACACGGGTATGGAAATTGAAGTAGTATTCAGTAGATCCATGGTGATGTTGCATTTATAGTCAAACATTTTTTAGAGGTAAAAATGATTTTGCTTTGTAAGTATACATAGGAGGGAACATTTAATGTTGAATGTAGAGTAATATGTCCTTGAAAACTGGAAAATTGTAATTTGCTTGCTATAAAATGTTGCTTCAAAAGTGCTTTTATTTCCATCCTTGTGTATTTTATAACAATAAAATACTTGCATTCATTTTTTGCAATAATACAAGGGGCATAAGCAAATATGTTTCATGAAGATTGTGTTATTTCAAACACAAATCTGTCAGTTTCAGTTGTGATGATGATCGTGATATAAATTTTTGGATAAGATATTTTACTCAGGGAAGACCTTTAAATGGCAAGAAGTTGCAGAGCTGTCAAAGGATTTATTTGTCATGAAAAGAAAGGAGCTCAGATTAGACCATCATTCCACAAAGATCATTATAGCCATTCTGCAATGTACATTGTATTTTCACCTTGCAGTTGTAACAAACATTCTAGAAAGACATCTATCTCAGTTATCCAGTTTTCACTTTACATTGACATTGTCCATTATGTTTTAGTATATTATTACCACACAAGGGAATAGTGCTTTTTGCATGCTCTGATTGGTTAACTTGGAGTTGATTAGCAAAGTAGTATTCACCTCCAAGCCACCAAAGAGAAATAAAACAGCCTCCTGTTTCAGTTTCCTGTGTGGTGTAATTTTATACTGAAACATTAATTATTCACCTAATTGTTAAATAGTTTATGAAAGAGATGCTTATGCTTGTTACCGTTCAGAGAAAAGATGTTATATATATTATTGGATAATTTGTGTGAGTAGAAGTTTTATGATTCAGAAGTAATAGATCATGTTGAATTGATTAAATAGATGTTTGCATTAAAGTGTTTTGGGTTGATTTTTATCCAAGTTCGAATAGAACACACCACGAACCCCAATCATAAACTGAGACATCACACCATTTCTTACAAAATATATTTTATTACAGCAATTCTCCCTCTTTATACTTTGTTAAAAAAAATAATGCAGGATTGTTTACGAACAGCGTGGTAACATTCTCAGCTGCCAACTGAAGGAGCATAACTGTTAATGTCTATTTTTGGTTGATTGTTGTTTTTTAAGGAAGCTTTGACCATACTCTGAAGAAAAAATGGAAAGGGAAAAAACTGTTAGTGTTTTTTCTAATTCTTTTGGCTAATTTTTGATATACTGTATGGCCTACAGCAGTTCATGGAAATAACCCACCAGCAGTTTTCTACTGAGTTTGGTCATAGTTTTCTTAGAAAACAGAAAGTTGACCAAAACATTGACTTAAGCCTGCAAAACATGCTATTTATTTCACCAAGCGCAAAGCACAAGACAATGAGGGTGAAGTGCAAGACACAAGAGCATTCACGCTTCGCCCCCTGCTAAATAAACACCAAATTTGACAATGCTCTCAGCCCTTCATTTGAAACTCACAAATACATCTTTTCACTTGTTACTGGCAGCACACATGCCAGTCCACAGGTGGAAGCAATGAGTGGCATTTGTATTTGCAGGCCACCCTAAACATGCTGTATGGATACGTCTTGGAGGTTATGTTAAACTGAATGGATTGCCTTTGAAATTAGTATGAAATTGCATAGAGAGGACAATATCTGTTGTAAGACAGAATAGATCGTTTTCAGTCACGTAACCAGCAGCCATATTGGTTCAATGAATCAAAAGAAAGTATTTGCATAAAAATAGAGTTCAATTCCCAGAGGGTTAGCCTTGGGCACCAACGTGGCCACCAGTCCTGTTTTTGTGCACCAACATGGCTGCTGTGACGTCAAATGAAAACGATCTTTGAATATAAAAAATAGCACCTTAAGCACTTGGTCAATAGCATTTATTATTCTGTTAAGTATCTTGGGTTGCTTGCAGGTTGTGACTCTGCAATTATTGTAATGTTTCCAAGACAGGTATCAAGCGTCTTTCCAGAAATTGTGCAGTTCCTGATAAAAATCTAGGGCACACCTCCCCCCTTCCCCTAAAAGAATTAGATGACAAGTGAGGGGGTGGGGTGAGAGTATTACTGTCAAAAGCCAAAAATGGAATTTCCAATGGTTTATGGGAGGGGAGGGTTTGTAATCCGAAAACAATTCTTAATCATTAATACACTCCAAAACAACTGGAAATTCAACAAGATCAAAATATTAATACCAACAAGCAGCTGTTTTCTGTAGCCCACAGTAATATTTTTCTAGCCTCAAGCTATCATGCTGTGTACCCTAAAAGTTAATCAGTTAGTCAAATATTTGCAGATCTGAGTAAACAAGTTGTTTCAACAGACCCCATCAGGAGCTAAACCTTAAGCAAGGCAATTGGCAGTCATTTTTAGTTGCATTTATCATGGAATATCAATAATGTGCCAAGCTTCACATTTACTGGTCTCTGGCAAGATGATATCAAGGTGGTCTAAAAACTTTTTGCACAAACTTGATTGATTTTCTTTACAAAATTTGACAGTTGGCATCATGTTCTGTATCTCTGAGGCGGATGAATCCTACTTGTGTCCCAAACTGTGGTCCGTCCCTACGATATGAGAAGAACCTTTTCTGCGGATCACACTTGGTGCACTGTGTTGGGTGTTGAGACTTAGCTTTTTCATCTGTGACACTAAGAGAAATAATATCATTAAAAAATTAATGTTCTTTGTGGTAAGGAGTCCAAAGACTTCAATCACTAGAATCCACAACTTACAATAATTATTTATTTTACCCTGCACTAATTGGGTAACGATTGCATATTTCTCAATCTCTTGATCCCAAGTGTCTTTCCTTGAATAGGTGCCCCTTTTATTCTGTTCTTTGTTGTTGTTGTTGTTGGGGTGACTACTTCACTCAATTTATAATACAAGGAGGTCGGGAGTCATTCCACAGAGTATCAATTGTGTAGAAGAAAGACCTCTAGCTGAATCTTAGTTTTAAGTTTTAAAGAACACTATAATTATTATTATTTAAGCTGGTAGGCACTTCCTCAACCAACCAATTACACTGCCTCTGGTTATAAAGTTCAGACTTGACAAGAAAATTATGTTTGGCCAAGTGGTGATATTGCAAGGAGATGCTGGTCAATAATTATTCATTTTATACTTGAAGGGCAAGTTAATATAATTAGCAATTATTGAATAAGGCTGAGTAGGATATGAAGAATTCTGCAGGTCGAGGAGGGTGTTATCCACCAAGGCTGAAGGCCGAGGTGAATAACATCCTCCGAGATCTGCAGAATTCTTCATATTCTACGAAAGCCGAATTCAATAATTGCTTTATTATTCATTCAAAATATTTTCAAACTCTTAAAGGAGAAAATGAGCTTTATTTTTTTAAACAATTTTGCACCCTCCAACAATTTGTAGACCTAAAATAAAATAACACAATCTCATCCCCAGCTTTTTTCGGTCAACGGTTCAATAATTTTCAGTGGGTTGCACTTTTGACGTCATTGATTCAATATGACAAAGTTTCTTTCCAAATTTGGTGAACAGCAGCTGGTTATAGTGAATTATGCCTTGGTTTTAACCAATCAGAAATGGGGAAATAATTATTTTGAATGAATAATAATAATACATATATATCTATACCAATGAATGTGCTCTGTGGAAAAAGGCTGTAACTAACTAAGATGATTTAGCTTCAAATTCCAAGTTCCATGAAATTTGTTCTCCTTTGATGTACAGACTGATTATCCACTACTTTTTTTATTTAAAGGCCTGACTTTGGAAAATTAGTGTATGACTTGCAGAACTCAAACAAAGGAAATCAACCGTGCATAAGATAATTTAGTTTTTGTTTCTTGAGCTTTGGGCAAAGTCGTAATGCTAATTCATCGTGTTCTAGCCATAAAACCACAAAATAAATATGGAACTACATATTTTCTGGCATGACAACCAGTCTAGGCAAAAGAACAACAAATTTCAGGAAACTTGAGATCTTAGGCCAAATCATCACTTATGCCCTTTTTTTTTTCACTGAGCCCTTTAAGTAAAATATACCATGTTCCATCATCAATGTTCTTGGGAATCACTCCCTTCTTCTCAAGTTGAAGTCTTATTGAAAGACGTAGATCCAAGAAGGGTCGAGGCTGCCCATCCTTCTTTACCACAACACTGTCACCAAATGCTTTGGAAAACTGTTCAGCAACATCCTCGCCAACTTCAAAACAACAAGGCCCAATTGAAGGTCCAATGGCAACGCGGATATTCTTCAGTTTGCACTCAAGTTTTGTTAACATTATTTCAACGACTGCAGCACTAATCATCTCCAATGTGCCACGCCATCCTGAATGGGCAGCAGCACAGACCTGTGAGTAGCAAAACTATTTTAATTAGCTTTAACTTTTTATAAACTTTTCACTTCCTGTTTGATCCTAGAATAGCCAGTAAGTGCCACTTAATTCTACAAATCCTGAACCTACTCCAGTTCAAACAATACCATCTTTTATATACCTGTTTTTAGACCTTAATAATTGCACCACTGTTTTACCCAAGTCAGCGAAACTGAAAATAGAACATTTTTTGTGACTTCTCAACCCTCCTTTTTCAGTTTGGAAATAGAAGACTTAATCTTCAAAAGAGGCTTGGGTGGCTATGAGTCATAAAAGAATACTTGATAACATTTTGCACTTTGTATCCTATCCTCAACTTATCCTATGCACTTTTAACCTTTATGTAAAAATCAACTTAAGTTAATACAAGAAATGGCAAGTGGGGAACCAATTAAATAGGATGAAGAGAAAAGGTTTGGAGAGCAAAAAAGATTGGAATTCTTAGCCATTTGGCATGGTCCATAACTAAAAGGAAAAGTATTATTCAATAAGTAGAAATCAGGCCCGGCCAGGGGGGGTAGTGGGACACCAATATACCCTATATTTTCCCCACAAGATACCAATATACCTAAAAATCGTAAAATGTGTCATACTTAATACCTAAAATTATTTTATTTTAATACCTGAAAAGGAACCGAATTTTGACCAAAAAATACCATATACCTGAATTAAAACGGCCCGGGATACCGTGTACCGAAAACCCCTGGCCGGGCCTGGGAAATGGATGGCCTGGTCACGCAAGCAGGTCACTCCATGACAAAATCCAAAACCTTTGTACCTTTTTCACTGGATCACAAAACAAAACTGTTGGACAGTCAGAACCTGGTGCTGCAATAGTAACATGACTGTTGTCAGTTATCAATGCATCGTAACTGCCTGGCTCAGGATCCCCGACCACCCACACGTTTGCCTCATGGACGCACTTGGCCAAACGGAATTTATCAGGGTCAAATCTGCAAGTGAGAGCCAATCTGCGGCGATTTTCCTGGACATTAACAGACAGATCTCTTCTCTTGTCACTATGTACTAAGTTGAGAGATGACAAAGTTTTGTACGTGGAAACCCCTCCATGCCGAGTTGTGAAGCCATGATTGAACACATCTATTGGAATCAAAGTTGACTGCAGAATTTCTATCATCTTACCATCCGGAAGGGTGAGTTTTGGCATGATCATTTTGATGTGGTCATCTATCAGAGGAAAATATTTCTCTTCCCTACTTTCTCTCTTTTTCTTCTCGCTGTTGTCCATCTCGTGGGTGCAGTCATGAAATTTCACATTATAGACTTGGGGTGAGTAGATCTGTTCATCAAAATGAGGGAAAAAGTTGTTATTCATTAATCAGCTGCCCCTGAACCAGATCTGAAATAGGGGTAGAGGGGTGCAGAGCAGGCCATTGGAGTAGGAGGGGGAGGGTATTTTTTTTCAAAGGTAGTAAGACAGGAAGAAGCAACCCATCAAGGGAAATTAATTTACCTTCTCAAATATATTCCTTGCCCTCTCCATATGAAACTCTGATGTGATGACGTGGACATTGACAGCATCACGCTCATCCACAATGATGCGACTGTAATAAGCATTTTCTGCTGTGGTAGTTGCTTGCTCCTCTTTGATGATATGTTCCTTGTCAATAAGTTTGTTTTCAAGTGCATACTTCTCCATTGCACTGGCTTCTGTTATAGGCTGTTGAATATTATTCTGGTCATCAGACACAATGCACATAATTGCCACAAAATATCATACCCTATGAATTACTGAATTTCATGGAAAACTTTCAGTGAAAGGAAAGGAAAATATGAAACTAGCATAAAATTATGGGAGTTTCCGGGTGGATGGTTAATGTCCAAGCCAAAGTCCTTCCATAAGAGGAGTATCATAACTTTGTCAGAAAACAAACCATTATATAATCAAAGGATTTCAAAATAAGTGCAAACAAACAAGCCTAACATTATACAAAATGATAAAGCCTGTGCACATCTGCCTCCTCCCCTAAAAAAAATTGGCAAAAATCAGCAAACTTTTGTGTTCACTCTTTCCTGTTTGCTCTGTTAATAACCAGTGTAAAAATAATTCAGTCATTGGTTGACAGCTTTCCATTACCTGTTCTGGCCGTTGATATCCAGTGACAATGACGCAGCAATCTATGTTTCGTTGTTTTAATGATGCGTATAGTTCAGCTGCCCGATCAACTCTGGATTTCATCATGTCTGTTGGTGAGCCATCATTATTTGTGTGGGAACCAAGAACAATTATCATCTCAGGAGGATTACTGGATTCGGCCATGCTTGATTCTCTGTTAAAGGCATTTGGATATAAGTTATCTTGATTGGGGTATTAAATATTTGATCATATTTGATAAATATTTGTCACCTGAAATCTGGAGTACCCCTTCCACCCCTCCCCCTCCCCTCCCCCTCAAGCAGATAGTTCCTGAACAAGCCTAAACTGTCCATTTTGGAGAGGTTTTCACTAACAGAGTGACTAAATGTAATTGCTCTTTATGACCTTGTTTTCCAAAATAGAATATTCCAACCCTTTAACAGAAATCATAGCATTAATGCTTATTTTTCTCTGCACTTCAAATCATACTCACTCTTTCACACAACATACCATACTCAGAGAGATCATGTATGTAATTATATTTTTTTGACTGAACAAAATTATGGATCTAGAGAACCAGCCCTGTACTTGTAGCACAACTTTCCACTTTTGCCTGGTCTTTTTTCAGCCAGATATCGTATTTAGTGGTCCTTCTTCAGAACTATTGAAACTGAAAAAAAATCACATACAGATGCTCTCACAAGAAAATTTATTGCAAGAGCTTTTGTAGGAACATTTTTTAGTTCAAGCTTTGAAAAAGCTCTAAAACACCATCAAAGAATCATGAGACTATTTCAGAGCATGTACAGACATGAGACATGCAACTCAATTTTTTTTGTTTCAAGTGTCCCTACATGCTCTGAATTAGGAAATTAGTTAAATCAAAAACTTATTTATGTAAAATTCTCTTTTTGAGAAAGATACCTTGAATAAGGTTATAATGTATATTACTTTTGACTCTTTACAGGAAATTATTCTGGTCACGATTTGGCGGTCAAATTGGAGGGGGTGTGTCAGAGGTAGGGTGCATGGATGGAGAAACATAACCCATGAACATATGCACATTATTACCCCCCCACCATGCACAGGCATGCAGGTATAAAGCAAAAACAGAAAATGCTTAGCTGTTGACTATAGTAAGCATCCGATGAAACAGCGAATTGAAGAGTGTAACACACGGATAAGGGTGCGAAGCTCTCTACCGTTACTGTACCCACAAATGGGCGTCACCGCTATCATCAGGGTGGGCCAAAGCGAGGAATTTGCGAACGTTTCTTGACACCATGATAATAATCACGTATTGCCATTGAGTGATCTCTAATGTGGCGATTACACGTTGTTTATACAAGAGAAAGTGACAAATCGCGATTTCTGAGTAACCGTGACACCGCGAGCCTGCTGCGATACAAGAACAAACAAAAATAACACTGGAATATAAACGAAACTTGACAAGAGCAGCCAGAGGGCATGTAAGCCAATGTAAGTCGTTCGCGTGATCCGCAGCTCGCTGCAAAGCTGCAGTATCTCATTATCTTAGCCATCTAGCTGCAAAATCTGAGTACAAGCTGACCATCAAACACGTCAAATCAGAGAAAATTAGAGCTACATACCTTTGATGGAGGTAACCTTGCAAACTGCGATAGATGCAGCGATCTAGCGGAAGTGCTCGAAAGACAAATCGCAAGCCTAGGCCCCAGTGGGGGCTGGGAAAAGTGCACGCACAAGAAATGTTTGGAATGTTGGACGTGTTTGAAGGTCACGAATATCGAGACTTTTAAGGGAAACACTTAAACAAACTAAATCTGGCATAATTTGCAAGCTTTGAATGTATTTGTTCATTTTAGTGATCAGTGTTTGGCTGGGAAGATTCTTCCGCCCGGGTTTGTTTTCCATTCGGAGCTTAGAGCCTCGCACGTGCATCCCGAGGCTTTCAGCTAGAAACGTGGTACAGATCGCCAGAAAGCTTTACTTTGTAGAATCCGGGGGTAAATGAAATGAGATACTACTTTAGTCAGTTCTTTAGCAGGGATGCTTTACTAATTAAGAGCAAAAAGTTTTAGCCCCGAATTTATCAAAATTGTCACGCAATGCTCCAGAAGTGTTTCGTGACTTGCGACTGCGAAAGTGTTGATGCTGTTATTTACAACAATGATTATTCATCCAAAGAGAAAAATGAAACAGTGATTTTACAATGAATAAATGATTCACCTTGTACAGAACCAAAGCTTCTGTTGACGAAAATCACACCCTTATTTTGTCCAAGAAAAACGTAACAGTTGACCCTGTCTGTGGCTTGAATAAATGAACTGTTGTGGACACGACTACCCGAAACCCCCAAGGGGTCTCCCTTTGACGAGTAAAATCGTCCGACGTCACCCAGGGTAAAATGAGAGAAACAGTTTAAAGAAAATTCCAATTTTTCTGATTAGGCTGCAGAATTTTGGGGGAAAATGGCCATTTCACGAAGCAAGAAAAGAAGGAATAGTTTTCGTTCGTGGGTTTTTAAGCCTCCGTTGAACCATTTACTTCATCAGACACAACCCACAGCTCTTGCGGGGGGAGCCGTTCGTTGTATGAAGACAACCCAGTAAAGATGCTATTCTAAAATTTATTTTAAAACCAACACATTAACAGCACGCTAAGGACCATTCATTAATATGTGTACAACTCCACCGTTAGCTTCCAAATTAAGAGTTAAATAAAATCATTGCGTGTTTCATGATAGTCACGTGAGACCGTAAATAGGGAATAGACCCTTCTCTAAAATGGTGGTCGAAAATTCAAATCAGTTAAAATTAAAAAAGTTTACCAGCACTAGAAAGAGCACCTTTACTTTAGTAACCCTGCAAAGTTTCAGTATATCAGGTGTTATATCAGCTGATAAAATGTAAGTTGAAAAATGAAAATTTACAGACTTTTGTATGACTGGGGGTATACGCCATACCCCCAGTCATACAAACGTCTGTAAATTTTTCAAATCCCGTTCAATTTTAACTCATTCAAATCTATTGCCGCCATTTTGGAGAAGGGTCTACTCCTGGATGGGAACCACGATGCTGCCACGGAAAAGTGGTTCCTTTTTACTTTAGGCTCGATTACTCGCCGCTGTTTCTTTTCCTGTTTTTATTTAAACCATTTTAAATTTTACTAATTTAATAACCTTACTTTCTTCGTAGATATTAGCATACTGCTATCTAAAATTCGAAGTGAAATAAAGTTTTGATTGATTGGACGATGGAAACGATCATTTGTTTAAAAATAGTAAAATTTGGCTTTTCAGTTAGTTCCGTTTTCGGAAAACTCAAAAAGCGCACTTACTTTCAAAAAAAAAACCTACTGCAGACTCATTGTATAAAGGACCCTTGATCTGCGTTTTGATTAAAATTCAAAGCTTGCCTTGTTACCAACTACGTGTTACAATATTGCTAGAAAGCAGTTTTATTTGTCAAGCCTGGGATTTAAAAAGCCGTTTTAGGGGGAAGGTGGTAATCAACATACTAAAGCAAGGACCAATCTTCTGTGAGTGATCTGAATTTTGACATGGAAAGCGGTACATGAAGTTCTTCCATGCTTGGTTTCAACAACCCCTGAGGGTTCTCCCCCCACCCCCTTCAGTCCCATCTCCCCCTCCCATACCACCCCAGCTCTTGAATGTGCGACTGAACAAAACCAAACAAGGTCTTCAAAGCATTCTAAAAAAGAACGAATATAAACGTATTCTTAACAAACGACTTTCTATTAGAGTTGTTTAGATAATCCACATAGTGCAACAGGTTTGATTAGCAAATTAAACTAAATTTGTCTAATTAAAAAAAAAAAACCCTGTTGGTCGGGTAAAAATGCTGAAGCTTTTTTTATTAAAAGAGGAAGTCGCAGGATGGGTCTGTCTGAAACTTAAGAGCATCCTTAGGAAACATGACCAACAATACTAAATACTTGTTTGAATTTAAAACAATTTAATCTACATTTCTAGTCTGCAATGATTAATTAAATAAACAAGTGGAACACTTCTTTCCCTAAACAATACTGGCAAACTGAACAAATTAAGCCAAACTTAAGCCATAGTCCGCACATTATTTTAACAAACTTCAACCAAACTGTTTTGGGTATGCACACCACTATCAGGTAAACCAAAGCTAAGGATATCGATTATTAGAAATAACCAAGTTAAAACTAAACCTCTGACTTGAAATACATAACCTATTTACTTGCATTCCACTAACATTTCATGCTATCATCCATCACATAACCTCCTCCAAACAACAAGTGGCCTTCCCCTAACCTGGGGCCAGGTTCACAAACCACACTGAAGTTAACAGTCATCCTGAGCAATGTTTCTTAAAATCCTCCTGTTAGGAGAGTTTTGTGAAATTTGCCTCTGATTCCCTTACTAATACATTGTAATCATTTAATAGAAAACAACAACTATTAACTAATTAATGTTAATGTACTAGTTTATTTTAAATCACTGTAGTTCACAATCAGAGGTGTTGATTGTACTTTTACTGAGCCACCTAGCTAGATCTATACTACAATATTGCGGAGGCACTAAAGAACATTAAAATAAATGCATCTAACTACTTGCTTATAAGTTCAAACAGCAAACTGGACCTTCCCTATCTGCCCCTTTTTGGGGACACTATTCTAGAAATCCTCATCGGCTTGGCCAGCAACAATGAAGAGGTGTCCATACCTTTTTTACATCTGCTATTAGGAAGAAAAATGCTTTAGTATTAAAAGATTTAGAGAAAAGCACTTAGAAAGCACCCAAACAGGAATGAACTGTTTTGAGGCTGAGACAACAACAACAACATTGACTTTATTTACACATTACTGAGAAAACGACCTTTGTGGCCTGCAGTTAGCAGAACACTATTCTAGGCAGGCTATTTAAACTAAGATTATAATTATAATAAGCACACAAAATAAAATGAACGAATAAATAAAAATAGTAATAATAATAATGTTGAAGGTTGTAATAAAGCCAGTTACACATATAATAATGTTAGCCTAAGGGGAAAATGAAGAGATTCTTAACAAGTCAAAGAGAAAGCTGGTCGGCTAAAATACAAATAAGAGCTAGAGAGGTCATTATAACACATATCAATATTCATCTCCTCACTTTCAAGAATCTTCAAAAGCAAGTGAGTCAGCTTGCACTTAAAAGGTGCTTTCCTTAACTTACAAAGATCAAGGGGGATGCCATTCCATATTTTCGCACCAACTCTTGAAAAAGAAAGTAATTGATGATTTGTTCTTGCCCGTTTTATATAGAAGCTTCCAGCTTCTGAGAAACGATTAAAGTAGGAATGAAATCTGTTCAGAGCAAGTAAAAAGTTCAGAAATATTGGGAGACTAGGAATGTCTTCAAATTGGCCTACCATCTGAGCTCATGCTGTGCTTTCCTCATCTGTCCTAGTGATTACAACTTCTTTGATTATTGCATTTGGGTTCTCTTCCTTTGCTCGCTGAATAGCCTCCATAATAGCCTAGAAAATTAACAAGATACAGCGACTGATGTACAATTTCTATCAGGTGAGAAAATTTGTCCCACTCGACAACTCTAGGGGGGGGGGACATTTCAGTTTTCTGGGGAACAGTGTTTTGCAATCTTTTAAATAGTGAACATTTAAACCTTATTAAAGCACTTATTCATAAATTAAATTAGTAAAGCGGTTATCCATACTAGTTCCCAGGAACCTCAAGACTGGTAGCCATATTGTTTATATCAGAGTTGCGTTTGCATTGACTCACACTGGGTCCACATTGGCCTCTTTGCATTTTAGTTGTCATTTATTTTTAAAAAAATGACAATAACAAATTAAGTGCATGTACTCAAAAAGTGCGTCAAAATGGCACAGAAGATGAATTTGAGGGGGCAAAATTTTTTCTTGCTCTAGATCAGACACTGAAGATACAATTTTCACCAATCATCCAATCTCCTTGGATGTAAAGTTTTTCAGTTGAAATCAAATAATTTTAACAATTAAAACTTTTAGCTGGACTTTTGTGACTGGAGTTAATTATCATCAAGTATCAATAACAATATTAGTGACTACTTATAAACCGAGAGTGAGGTCTTTACGGGAAAATCTGACTGAGGCCTTGCTGCATGTGTTAGATTTTCCTGTAAAGACTGAACATTCAAGGTTAATAAGTTGCTTATTGCATGGCTTTAAGGGGCGAAGCCGCGAGAGATACCGCCTGCCAGAGAACCACGATTTTTCGAATGCCGCCCACTTTTATCGCCTCAACTAATCCCAATTAAATCAGCCAATCATTTTTCGCAACAGTCTACCATCTCGCTCCCTTGGGAAATATGAGAAAGCTTATGCAAAGGATCATCTACTATGATTGACATATGTATAGCCCTCGACCAATCAGTTTCCCCGCACACTGGTGTGTGCGTGCCTATTCAAAATACCGGGGTTTTTTGGCAGGCGGTATTTCAAATGCCTCGTCCCCACTCTTTTTTTTGGATCACGGCTCTGCCGCCAAAACTTTAATCACACAATACCGCCAGCTGCGCAGGCTAGCATGGCGGGAGGAAAACACCTTAGCACTTAGCCAATCAGAGTGCATGTCATATCAGCTACAAACACTACCCATATCATGATGACTAACATACCGCATCAGTGTCTGGATCCCCAGTTTTAATGATGTTTCCATCATCATCCACTACCCTCAATGTCTCTGTCACTGTTTTGGTTTGCTTGACTTCTTGTACTTTAGTAGTGTAGGTCTAAGAGTCAACAGAACAAAATTTATAAAAGTGCCAGATCAAATGATGGGTACTTCTGTCAGACTTAAAAGTGGGAAGGCAGATGGAAATAAGTGATAAGCGATAAGCAGCTGGCTTTGTCCAGTTACCATTTTTATTTTATTCTTGTTAAACTTTATTACCATACTTCATTTTTGGTCGGCAAATTGTATTGGTAATTACTGATCACCGACCATTATTTTCATCTCTAGAAAGAAGGCCAATGTGATCTATTCTCCCGACAAAAGAGTAGCCTCTTTACACAGAGAGCACAATCTCTTACACGAGTCTTCCCTACTCCAGTCTTAAAAAAGCTTAACATATAACTTTCATGCTTAGAATACAGCAGTTTCAAGTTTATTATTGAAAGTCAAAACTAATTTTCATGTGCTTCAGATTTCATTTACTACACTGGATCTGTTAACTCTAACCCCTTAATCTATGAGATTCAAGCAAAACCAAAATTGACTTTGACTTGTTTGCCTGATTTTTCCTGCACTTTGCATCAGCTGTATGTATTTGCTTTGGTTCTGACTGACTCACTGCACTATTTGTGCCTGTTGTGATCTACCAGAGTTTCAATTTTCAATTTTCTTTTTCACACATTACAAAAAAAGAAAACAAAATTAGAGTAATATAAATGATGATGATGATTTATTATAATAATACACTTGAAAAAAATTACTCGATTGTGATTAGCTGCTGAGAGAAGTGCAGTTCAAGTGTAACAAAGTGCAAAAAGTGTAACACCATTGCAAATTACAACGAAGATTTCTGAAGTGAAAAGGAAGAGACTCAAAGAGTGTGGAAGATCGTGCAAAATCTTCTGAGGATTTCCAACTTTTTTTCAATAATTATTGGCCTCTAAAAAAATTTACTTGTGCTTATTTATTCCAAATTGCACTCGAAATCACATGATTGCCTATACTTATATTACTTTAGTAATCAACTGAAAGTCATTCAAAAACAAAACTCACAGTGGTAACCACTTCACTGCTGCCAAGCTCCCCTGCATGTTTGGAAATAATATCCTTGAGTTCTTCGGCAGTCAGCTGATTCCCATCTCCCTCAATAGTGATGGTCTTCTGAATAATCTCAGTTGGCATGGTTGTTTGACGAATGGTTTCTGTCCTTGAGGGCTCTCCACTTCCCATCATAACAGTGCGAGTGATTACTGTACCACCATCTTGGGTTCCTGGAAATATTCAATTTTGATGACTAATGAGCAATGAGTGGGTAAAGATACTGATTGAAAGCGTGTTGTTTTGGGACAATTTCACAGAGAACATTGAATTAATGTTCTTATTGCCACACAGTGTGAGAAAGAACTGGTCTCTTGGAAATTGTTAACACTCAAAATTTGAGCAACAGAGCAAATTCTGGACTACTTCATTGAACTTTCCTAAATGACAGAGGATGAACTTTCTGCCATAAGAAATGCAGTCTGTATCCACCACCTTTGTGAAAAGATGTGGCTTTGGCACAGAATCTCTATGGCCTTTCTGATTTTGTATTTAGCTGTGAAGTTGTAACAAAGCAAATACCACATACAAAACAACACAAATCCACTTATAAAAGGTAAAACCTTAGTACACTACATTATTTTATTTCCAAAGGTATGATGGCAACAACTATCCAGACCAAATTAATCTTGTGACACATCTAACACGAAATTCTATCTATTTTATCATCATGATAAAATGTCCCATTAAAATACACATGTTAATAAAACTACTGAGGTTTAAAAGACTGTATGAGAGAAAAACAGGAGAAGTAAAACAGAAATAAGGGATAGTTGAGGTGCAATTGCATGTATGATTAACAGCAAGAGGAGAAAGAAATGAACCATGAATGGACCAGGTTGTTGTTAAGAATAGTCTTTTGAAACCAACATTTCCCACAACATTAACAAAGTTAGTATGTTAGATGTTCGAAAAATGTTGGATAAAAGCAATCTTGCTACTAACCCCTCAAAGATGGGCTAATAGGTGGTCCATTTTGGTCATACACGACTCTCTGGGTGGTGACGCCAGGAACATTGTAGTGTCTCGTGTGCGGAGCATATGGCTCAGGTGACCTAGCAGGCGAAGAGGAATTATAGCGATTGGGGGTACCTTGATTACCTCTGTAATCTCCATTTTGAGCTCCTCCAAAAGTCAACACTTGAGTCTCTACCTCTGGAGCCTGGTTTTTCCGATACACAGCTGGCTCCCTTCCGTTGTTGATTATCATGGTTCTTGTGGTGACTTCAGGTGGGGCACTTTCAAGATCGTTATGTATGGATTCCCTCTTGATGATTCCCTCATTTCTTCTGATGCTTTCTCTGACAAAGCCACCTTCACCTTGTTCATGCTGTAAATTGAGATCCTCTTTAAGAGATCTCTTAATCTCATGTTGTGCAGGCTCTGACCTCAGTGTGTCACTGCCACTTGAAGCAGGTGCATGGATCCTAACCAGTTCATCTTTTGTCACCAAAGGTACCTTGCCTCGTGAACGACTGTCACGCTCATCAGCATCCAGATCATCAGCACTACGTCTCCTGTCCTCCTCAGACTGAATGTTACTTTCAAACCCTTTGCGTGCCCCACGGTTGGGTAAGGTGGAGCTTGTATAGGTGCGGGTGTAGGAGGTAACATTATCTGGGCCCTTTCTTCCACCACCCCATGTACTAGTCCTTGAGGCATAATCAGGTCCCTGTGAAACAACCAGACAGATTTGAAGATGTAAATGTTTGAAGATGGCAGATAACAATCTAGCAAACACTGCATTTTTTCTTTGAAAATGCCACAAAATTTAAATTTTAAATTAACTCTCAGGCCATCAGTTAGATTCATGGTTTTACAAGAAAAAAAGGCATATTCAAGGCTATGCTCTAAGGAAAGTAGTTAGGCACCCAAAATCTCTGAAAATCCAGGATGCCCAGCATAAAAGTTTGGCGCAAAAACTAATATTTCCTGGTTGCCCAAAGCGAAAAGTCACCAGGGGCAACTGGGTGCCACTAGAGCACAGCCCTGATATTGACTATACCAAGCTGCTTTAAAGGGGCAATGTCACGAAGATTCCTAAATTTTTGGTCCACATAGAATCCTGAAATTAGCTGTAAGGAATTTAACCCATGTATAACATCATCATGAAGAATTAGCCTTAAATGGCAAAGAAAATACAAACCACGGCCGTAAATATTGATTTTTGGAAAACTATATAAACGATTTGAAAAATTTTTGTAATCCATTTCCATCCCAGTCATTCGTTGCAAAAAACCCTTGTGAAGAGTTTCAGCACACAAATATACCAATTGTTAACAAAAATGGACCATTATTTCAAGGTTTCCTATCACACAAATACAGATTTTAACTGTTCAAAGAAATGCTTAAACCCGTGACCGTGCCCCTTTAAATTGCACATCCCCACCTACTTAAGATGAGTAGCACGGTCACCACGCCATTTAGCACTGGGATGTCTTTACTAACTAATATATTCGCTTAGGTTTTAACTTCAGTACTTCACACTTCCCACGATAAAAGCTTAGTTGTCTATCTTCATTTTGGTGTAAAAAAAGCAGACATTACGATCAACCCATAATTTTAATAAATATATATTTTCTTAAAATGAATTAATTTTTGGATGTAACACATAACAGAAATGTGCCAGATTGAAGCAAAAAATGAAATCTTTCAATACCGAACACACACTGAGTTCCTGTCTTGCATATATTAGTGTTTTTTATCAACAAACGAAACAGACAATAATTATGATTTTTAACAAAAATGGTTTATTCTAGCGTAAGATATAAACGTTTCTTTCCAACGAGGTACAATGTAACGCTTTACCTTTTTCAAACAACCACTGTACACAAAATCAATAATAACAAAATTTTGATCCGCGCCAGGGTCATAGAAAATTACGAAATGTTATGGGCATACATCATGCTGTTCACAAACCAAGTCTGAAGTCCCACCGTCGAGTAAACTGTTTTCTAGATCAAAATGAAATGTGCGGAAACACATTTCGTAACGGTCCTGTAGTGCTTAATTCCATTGCATGACCATCAGTTGATCTGCAGATGGATGGGATACTTGGCAAGTTGAATAAACAAATTTTACTTCCCCCAGTTGGGCTTGTGTTGAGCTTACAATGACCAAAGTTGACCATTTTCGTTGGTTCTAACGGTGACAATGGACATTTTGTCGACACAGAAACACTTTCCGCCATTGCTGCTGTGTTCACGAACCGTAACAAAGGTAAGTGGCGAGGAAATATGGCAAAATACCAGGGCAGAACGTTCATGGAATAACCTCGTTCCTCGCTTCAACTTCGAAAGCATCAGGAGGGGTCTTTGAAGAATTCGCAGGGAAAGTTATTCATAACAATGAAGAAATTTGCGCGATTTTCAACAAGTGGGCTCAGAATGGTGCATTCGCTGAGGACATTCAAAGAGGGGGAGAAACTTTATTTATAAGCTCCCCTTAAGAGAAAATGGGGAGATCATTGCTTCAATGTGACATAATAGTTTAAACCTTTGTATATTTTTTCATTTTACCTTGTGTTTGTTTGATTACACAAGAAAAACAGAAATGTGCCATGCCCACAAAGGATTGTGGGTAATCACGAAATTATCGATAATAATGCAAAATAATTGAAATACTTATAGTTATTGATTGCAATGTGTATTTAAAGTCGAAAAGTGATTGAAAATGCACAAGCAGAAAAAATGTTTTTGGACCATGTTACAGCAAATGGCTACATGACTGCTACTCATCTTAAAAAAATTAGCA
Source organism: Galaxea fascicularis (assembly GCA_948470475.1). Lineage (NCBI taxonomy): Eukaryota > Metazoa > Cnidaria > Anthozoa > Scleractinia > Euphylliidae > Galaxea > Galaxea fascicularis. The sequence goes on along the minus strand of OX419345.1, from coordinate 3,469,191 downwards.
AAGCACTGACAATCTCACCATCTGGGTTTCTGGCAGCTTTAGGACACGCCCCTTGTAGGTGTCAGTATCTGCAACCCTTGTCTCGGCTCTCTTTATAGTATCCCCTCCACTAATAGGAGTAGCCATGCCCATGCTAACCATCTCAGGCTCTTCTTTTTTCATTTCCTTCATGGCATAGGTTGCTCTGGGATTTTAAGAAAAAACATGACATTGTTATGTTTGATTTCAGTTTTGAACAGACACACTTGCAACATGCTATCAACAAGTATTTCTTAGCAACTGAATTTGAATTCCTGTACAGATGCCAATCTGCCTTACTGGTTCAGCTTACAAACAGATGATTACAAGATACAATGCTGAGTTGATGGTAATTAATGAGTTCACTCCACCATCAACTCAGCAACATATCTTGTACACAAGCACCTTTATATTAAGCAAAAATAAAAACAAACAATACCATACAAGCATTCAACCTCTGTACAGGGTTCATGCACTTTTTTCACCCAAAAATTAAAGGACTTTCCAAGGCCTTCCAAGGACTCCAAGAGGGCCAAAATCAAGCCAATATAATGCCACATCAGATGCTTAAAGTAGAGAGTGCGCCAATAATTATCTCAGACACCTGAGAGGCTTCATCGGATAAAACTGGCAAAAAATTTCAAGGACTTTGAAGGACTTTCAAGGTGCATGCAAACCCTATCTGTAGAGCGGTGAGCACCAAATGCAGACACTGAAAATTACTCAATAAGATTCCAAAATCCTTCAAAAACTCCTACAGATGCCAACAATGGTTCCATACCTCTCAGGAAGACTTCCAGGAGCAGTGTATGCTGTGCCAGCAACCTCTGGTTCTCTAAATCTAAAAACAGAAGCAAACGTACATTTAAGAGTACAGTTGAAATTCTTATAAAAGGGTATTAACTGTTTTTATTATATGGCTAGTGTTTGTATACGATATAACGCGCGCTCTGATTGGCTAAGCGAATCGAAGCGCTAGGGCATTATTCTCCCGTAATGCCCACGGGCCGATTACGGATGATGCAAATTAGGAACAAAAACAACAAAAAAGTCATCCAAAGGCCACATTTGTTATATTTACATTGAAAATTGGTACCTCTAGAGTAAAAAGCTGAAAACACAACCAGGAAAACTGTTAGTGAAACGTTTGACCTGAGTTTGGAAAAAATTAATGAATAGATTACCGTGAAGTGACGACTTGTGCTTGAACTAATTTTTTTTCCCTTAGAACTGTTATGTTAGCCATATAATAAACAACTTAATAACCTCGATCGTTCGATCGTTACGGGAAAATCTCAAACCTCGGCCTAGCTGTATTGACCTCGCTATCGCTCGGTCAATACGGCAAGGCCTCAGTTTGAGATTTTCCCGTAACGACCTCACTCTCGGTTATCAAGTAGTTACTACTGTTTATGGGATTCTGGAATTGCTTAAAAGATGATTCCCAAGACGAAAAATTACACTTGAAAGCACTTGGCAGAACAGGATTTCATTTATCACCTTTCCTTTTCACTTGCAATCCATTCTTGCAGTCTCCTCTCCCTCTCTTCTTCTTTAAGACGTTCTTGTTCAAGCCGCTCTTGTTCACGTCGTTGACGTTCTCTCTCCCGTTCTGCTTCTTCCCTTCTCTCCTTCTCCTGTCTCCTTGCTTCCTCTTCCACTGCTGTGACTGTAGCCTGTGCATCTGGTCTATCTACAGAGCCATATGCATAACCAACTCCTTCACCAACACCTCTGGCCCTGATGAAATCTTGATCTCTGTCTCCTGGCTGTTTGCCTAGCTTTGCTGCCATCTCACGCCGATACTGCTCTCGTTCTTCAGGGGTCATGGTGTCTGTAGACTCTGCTGTACTTACTGGAGCCTGCAAATGATTATACCATACATTCCAAGATCTGATAAGCAATTCTCCCTTCCAGCTGCCATACATTATGTTATAAATAACTAAAGAGAATTTGCTGCTGGTTTAATATAACACCTTCCAACTGATAAATTTGTCTCTTCTCATCACCTGTTTGCTTTATAATGTATTTCAATTAGATTATTGTAAAGAGAAGTTACATGTTAATCACTCCTGGGAGTTAAAAGGTTAACCTTTATGTCCCAATAGTGACCACCATCTAACTTCTTACTAATAATAATACTTAGTACTTGTAATGTGCATTTATGATGTAATGATCAAATGCATGAAACAGATCAGAATAGATCAGAAGATTGACACTTGGGGTGGTCACATCCAGGGTTTGTTACGTCCCTAGTGGTTTTACAAACAACATACTCTTTTTCACTCCATGTCATGGCAAATGCCAGATTTTCTTAATTGGTAACTATAAACGAAGGCCTCATATGATATATAATTTGAAAGGTGTTTTCTTGGGTGTACCAGAAATCACGCCAACAGACATGGAGGAAGTCTCTTAAAAGACAGAGAAGTGTCAGAAAAGAACAATGAAAAACATTTAAAATGTTCTCAGGCCTTGCACATTTTGCACGTACCCCTATACTATGAATTAAATTGCAGTTTTCAGTGTACTGTTTGTTGTCATATTAACTTGATCTAAGTACAATGACAAAAAGTTTCAAAATGTGAAGAGGTGTTAAATCAAGAGTTATGTTATGCTTTCATTGTGCAGATATTTCAATGATCTTTTAGTTTTGAAATTTCAGACAAATGACACTGAGTGTGTAATGGCACCTTGTGCAATATGGCACTTATCAGGAGTGAAACTCACCTGTCCTCCTTTTTTCAAGTACCAAGGCATCTTTGATGGCATATCCCCTTCTGACAGAGGTCGCTTTTTAGCATCATCATCGTTAACTATATCAATCCTAGTCTCTGACAGAGAAGGCATTTGATAACGGCGAGACCAGTTCAGGCTTGAAACGCGATTAAACTTGGGCTGCTCTTTAACTGGGTGTCCTTCCTTATGTAATTGGTACAGGGTACGTTCACTGTAACGGAACTTAGATCCCATTTTAAGAAGTGAAGTGCTGCGACTTGGTGGTGGGTCAGAAAATGTTAGCCTGTATAAATGAAATCAGTCTTAGTCAAACCACTCCATGCTATCCGTCAAGTATTCACCTGTGTGGTAGCTGCCTGTGATTTACTTGGAATGAAAAAGTATCTACACTCAGGGCAGGAAACTTGGCCCGGCTGAACATCCAAGGCGGGTAACTTTTCCATTCAGATGAGGAAAAAGATGATCCAAGTTGTCCAACTGGACAAGTCAGTTGTTGCACTCTGACACTGCCGACTTTGGATAATTAATCAATCTTTTTTTTCTGTATTTTATAACTAAATGCCTGGAAAATAAATCTTTTCTTTTTGTGCAAATTGTGTGTTTGATTTCTTCCCTAAGCATCGCCATTAATTTCCATGGGATCCCTGCTGTAGGGCATAATTGCATGCATATTGATCAGCAATGTCTCAATCAAAATTGTTTAAATTTTTGAAAAGGTCAGTGACCAGAAACACTTAAGAATGACAGTACTGACAAGGATGTGATATGTTCTTTCCAAAAGGAAAAAGATTAAGATAACAAAAAGAAATATGAAACCAAGCGTGTAAGAAAATTTGAGTTAACTTGAATGACAGAATTTGACTAGGTTTGTTTATGAGACAGAACAAACAAAATGCACTGGTCCACTTGTCGGAAGTTTCCAGAATTAGCAGATAAAAGCAGCCCGATGTATATTGGTTGTGGGGATGGAGTTCACGGATTTAGAAGAGAAACTTGCCAACTGCAACATGGTTGAAATAAAAAGAGAATTTTTTTAAACCCTGAATTGCTGTTGCCACTTTTTAGGGACAAGCAGTTTTATGGTCCAGACATGTTAAAATACGCATTACACTTGTCAGAAGGGACAGGTGAATTGAAAAGAAAGTTTCCTGCCCTGTACACATTGCACATCCCCTCACCTGAAGAACGTATGGTGTTCCACACATGACTTGTACAGGCGCTTTGCTGCTTTCTCACTTGGGCACCTGTAAATTGTTGTTGTTGTCAAAGTGTCCAGCTGAAAATAAAAAGAGATAAGTATTAAAGATCACAGAGATCTCCGTAAGCCCCGGCGACCGGCGAAAATCGCCGGCTAGTCGTCCTGGGCGCGCCAGCTACTCACATCCAAATAAAAAAATAAATAAATACTTTGTTTTACATCCAACGGCAACTTTTCCATTTGCGACGCCTACTTTTCCTTGGGTAAATACATTTGGAAATAAATAAAGTTTTCCTTAAAGAGCCAAGTGTCCAACTATTGTTTTTGACTGAATAAACTTTAAAGTTTCGTCGAGAATTTCGCCACGCTTGAATCTGCATGCTGCTTGCAGACATCGATTGAATGTTAATCAAACGAAACAGGCTCAGATTGCGAGGCAGCGGTTATCGACGAAAAACACTCCATATAAGACAACATACTCTGTATTCCAACACGTGCAAAATGGCGGAAAAGCGGCAGCATGGAAGGCACTTGCGCGGCTTAATAAATTCCTCTGCCGGCTACTCCATTTTATTCTCCTTCTACTCCAAAATTTGGGGAGAACCCTGAGATCAACAATGATTGATCATCATCATTAGCTCTCAGTTTATCGCATTACAACCACCAGTGAACTATGCCTTTCACAAACAGCACCACACTTACTGTGAAAATCTGAAAACCGTGAATGCTAGAAATATTTATGGAATGTTATTGTAAGCCAATCATGTTTGTGGTATCATGTCACCTCTGATTGGTTGCTGCACAAAGGGAAATGTCAGAATCAAATGAAGGTGTTTGTGGGTTTTGGATTTACACAGTAGAACATTAATTTTTTGTGAATTAAGACTGGTAAGCTATTGCTTTGGCCACAAACATTGTCTTACCTCCCCTGGGTGACTTTTCACAATAAACTTTCTCTTCCTGTACTTGATATAATCAATCTTAGTCCTGATTGGAAAAACACAATGAATATGCACATGTATAAGTATTGTAATGAAATATCACCTCTCAGAGACTCCCATTATCTCAAACATCAGTTTAAGACAATTGCTGGCAAAAACACTTACCATGGGATTCTATTCACAACCAGTTTGTCTTTGTAGGTAGCAATGCCTTCATGTGACACACCAATCAGCAATTCATTGTCTTGTTCATCCTATATAGCAATTGGAGAAACAAACACTCTTGTTACCCGTGAGACCATTTTATATGGAATACAGTTCACCTCCATCTTCACTTAACCTGACATCAATATTATTATTCTGCTCACATTTTTCATGTGGTTTGTTTCATATCCAAGATATGACAACTTGTGAATCAAAAGCCCATGGTTACTTGGATTGGAATTTTTCCATCTTGCAATTTCCAGTTTTTGGCAAACATTTTCTTCTTTTCCTCTGTGTCTTACTTCAAAGTTTTGACAAAGGTGCCCACTGCACTGCGGTTTTCACCTTGGAGACCAATTCCTTTATTCTTATCAGTGACTGGCATTATCACTGTTCATGTAACAATCAATTCAACAACAGTCACGCCTTAGGCTAAGCCATTTCTTCCTTGTCAACTTTCAAAATAGTAAAAGCCTCTCACCCAAGCTGGATGGGCATCAACACCAAACATAACAAGCTTGGAAGCTGCAATCTTTAAATACTGCAAGTCAGCCTCTTCTGGACTCAAACCCCTGGAACAAAAGTAGTCACCACACTAAACCAAAATCTATACTGCCACATATAAGTACAATATCTGACTGTACTACCATTTATGGAGTATCAATAAATTGTTAAAGATATTTTAAAGCTGTATGGTAAGTGCTAGCAGATTTGCAATAAGGATGACTGGCAGCCTAAAATTTAATTTCTTTGTAAAGCCAGTCAACCAAAGTTGAATACTATTTTGTTGAGCGATACTTCAAACAATGTTGCAGCTGGAAGGGAACAATATGCCAAAAGGTGTTCTAGAACAAAGAGCACCTAAGTTCAAAGCCCAACGATATATTGAGCAGTTCATCAAGGCACCAGGTACCTTGTATTGTTCTATCATTGTGCTTTCTTTACCCTAATGTTTAGTAACAGCAGCACAACTCCAAATTTTACCTTACAGAAGGTGAACAAGTAGGTCCAAAATTGCTTGAGAACAAGGACTTAACTTTGCAAAAAATAACTGATATATAACTAACTGTGCACTGAAGTGAGCATTTTGCCACATTTTTTTTAATCAGGATTTTTGACCATTACCTATTATCTTTATGCAGGTCCTTGATTTTGTCAAGCAGTTCTGGTGACTACATAAATAAGAGAAAAGCAAAAAGTCATAACTTTAGTCTGAGAGTTTCTTGTAAATTAACGTTTAAGGTTTTAAAAAACTAGCAATTTGATGGTGCTCACAGATTTAGGACAGTATGGATTTCCCACATCATAACCAGGGGTTTCATTAGAAGCCAGCAACCGGCAAAAAGTGCCTACTTTGTCAGAATTTATCACTCACCCCCACCTACTTTGTCTAGATTTCACTAACTTAATTTTAAAAAAACTAATCAAGTTGCTGCTTACTTTAGCTAACTCAGACAGCTATTTCAAAAACTGAAACCCCGGCATAACTCTTCTATGCTAAATGGTCAGATTGCTGTTTGAGTGCCACACTGTAAGTTTTGATAAATCAGTGATAAATTGTCTAAGATTCTGAAATTGGCATTTCATTATTGAATCATATGATAATTCTCCTATTCTTTCCTTATGCATTCTTAACTGCAAACTTCTCTGCAGCACATTCCAAACATACAATCAAACAGGGTTTTCAATACGAATTAGAGTAAGTGGCAAACGTTTACGAGTAGGCGAAGAAGGTACAACTTTGTCCCGTGCTATTCATAACATTTGAGGTAGGCTCTTAATCAAAGTAGGCGGCAAAATCATGTGAAGTAGACGGCGAGTTTCGCCGGCCCCCGGCCCTTATTGAAAACACTGATCGAAGGAGTTAAGTTGAGTCGCTTTAATATTTTCATACAAGAGGAAAGGAATCACCACCCAAAAGCAACAATTTCAAGAAAGGTATTTCCAGTTTTCCAGAAATGTACCTTTAAAATTTCTGTTTATTTTTCTGAACTGTAACACTGAAAACATACCTGGTTTGGAGCAAAAACCATTCCATCCAAATAATCCTCTCCATGCTCACGGGGCTCATAATCTCCAACATCACCTAGAAAATACATTTTCCAGATTGCAACAAGTGGTTATTCTTATCTTTGAACATGTGATTGGCTGATGTAAACAACTTTGATCATGAAGACATCTTGGTCCTCCTTTGTCTAACATCTTTACCTTGTACAACATATGATCCGAGCATGGCTTGGTTGCTGAAGCTACATGGTAACCTAGAAATATGATAATAGAGATGGTTAAGCCTACAACAAGACGTTTCTGAACTAACCACATCTCCTAAAACAAGGATAACTACAGTATGTTAAGAGTGTAAGATCTCCTACGTCTGCTAATAGTTCAGTTGTCCGGCAATTGAATACCTGGGATATGACACATGTCTTTCATTGAGGGGCAGAAACAACTTTTTGAAAAATATTTCTGGCCACTTTGATAACAAAAATAACACAACATGCACAACAACTTCATACCCACCGGTTAAAAAAATTAAAGAGCTCAGTGAAAACTACTTAATTTCCCGAAACAATTTGGTTTATTTATTAATCCACTTACATGTATTTGTAATCATTAAATCAAACTGCCTACCTTCCAGAGTTAATGTCATCTCGTAACTGCATGCACATCAAATACCTAGAAAGTAAAAGTACAAGATTAAAGTGCAGTCACACTTCCAGTGAGTCTAAGTGACCCTAAGGGGTAGAGCTTCGCCTTATTTATGTCAGTCATAATGCAAGACAACTGCAATAGGAGTACTTAATGCTTTACACTCTGAGTGAATACTGGTCCAGTCAATTACAGGACACCCAATATGAAGTGCTATGGATTCCCAATTTCACATCATGCAAGAATGAATGAACAAAACTTCTCATAAATTTGCTAACTCCACCCCAAACAGAGTAATAATTACTCTCTGTTTGGGATGGACATTTACGATCTTCAAATAACAATAACTGGTAATATGAGCCAAGAAGGTTGAGTGCATTTTTGGGTGTAAAAATAACTATCTTGATATTTTCTTCTCTCCACATGCCATCACCTTATCAAAAATATAGATTATTATAACTAAATCCATCCACTTTCTTCAGCAACTGCAACAGAATTCCTAACTTGGAAACCAATCAAATGTCTACCAGGTAGCTATGAAAAGTGGTCTCATCCATCATCCCTCTCTTCATAAAATGGAAAAACTAACGTGTAATCAAAAACATGCAATGCACACAGTGAGAGTACCTGGTGTAGTCTGTTTTGAAAGAAACACTTGTCACTCACAATACCATTTTATAGGGACAATACAGTTCACTTCCATCTTCAACACTTAATAATGTCTGATATCAATACTATTATTCTGCTCACTGTAAACCCAACATTTCTGGTGGGATTTGTTTCATCTACAAGGCACAACAACTTGTAAATCAAAAACCCATGGTTACTTGGATTGGAAGTTATCCAACACAGGCCTACCAGGTAGATAAGAAAAGAGGTCTCATCCATCATCCCTCCCTTCTCAGAAAGGAAAAACTATTAACTTATGCAATCAAAAACCATGCAATACTCAAAGTGAAATTACCTGGTGTAGTCTGTTTTGATGTGAGCTGGTATTGGTTCATAAAACTTGACAACAAATGCAAAGTTGGGTTGAGCACCTATAAAACCAAAAACAAGAAAATTGAAATTTAGTACCCAACAAACATTTTTTACTGCATGAATAAGCAATTTAGTCAATTGTTTACTCTATGCCACAGAGCACCAGGGCTCAAGACAAACAGTAGCCAGCTAGCCACAGACTAGTAAAAATTCCGTTCTGGCTAGTAGGTTTTGCGCTTCACTAGCCATTTCGTTCATTGAAAATGTTAGCACAAAACAGGTGCACTAGCCACTGGGCTAGTAAGCTGAAAAGTTAGCCTCAAGCCCTGGAGCACTTTTGTAGTAACAACAAGAACACAAGTTCTGACTATAAGTAATAAGCAGTCACAAGTATAAGTTGCCAACATTTTGTATGGCCCACATTCTGATTTTTAGCTTAGAAATTAGCCTTTTTCAAATTTAGATCAAATTCTTGAGGCATAACTACAGGAAATGTATGCTGTCTTTGACGCAAGCTCCAAAAAACATTTTTCAAATTCTCAGCTGCTGATTCTTTTAACAATTTTTTTTTTTTTTTGCAAAAATGTATTTTCCATCACACAAGAACATTACTATGAACATTATTTTGGTGAGGGCACTCTAAGAAGATTTTTACTTCAGGGCAAGTATGTCATGGAACATGCATTGATGAGTGACCACTATAAAAAAATGACGCACAATATTGAAAACCAAACAATGCAACAATATGAAAACACAAATTTTATCCATGGATTAACGTCACAGCTATGATGTCATCTAGAAAATATAAATTATTTACTAGTATTCAATATAGCAGCAAAGTTCCATACTAACTCCTTTACATAACAGGAAACACATCAAAAGGAATTTATACTTTTAAAAGAAAGCCACAAGGGCCTAACTTCATATACTGGGTGTTGGGGTGCGACAATACAGAACAAAGCATGACCTACACCCTAATTCTCTTGTTATATTCTTGTGATCAAAAATGCATGGGTGAAACATTTCCTGTTTGCTTTCACATAGTTGACAAATTATATTGATGTATCAGTCAAAACAACAATAAGACTCAGCAAACAGCTTTGGTGAGACCACACTGATAGTGAATGTCTTGAAAATTTCACAAGAAACCCTTGAACTGAGATCCTGTTTATCAGACTTGCATCTTGTGTTGTGCACCATTAAACAAAATTGTCTATGGTTACCCTGAGGGCTAGAAAAACAAACTGAATAGAAAACAAATCTGAAACATCTCGAATTTCGGTTTGCAAGATGTTAACAAAAAAATAATAACCCAGGAAAGTGCATCTCACTAACTGATGTTTACATTCAGACTTCAAAATTTCATCCACAGAATTAAAATTTACATCAAAGCCTACAAGAGCCCAAAATAAAGTGCTGTTAATGGATTTACGTTTGAATGGTCAAACTTGAGGATTTCAACCCAAGACTCAACAGTTGAAACCAGCAAGGTGACAGACAACACCACAGGAAAGTTTTGCTCAGAAGCTTGTTATAGAATTGGCACACTCCAGAATTTTATGTGTAAGCCCCTCTGCCTTGTGTATCAGCATAAACAGCACCATAGGACGAATCCCATTCAGCAAGTCAGATGATGACTTCAGTTTTATACAGACTCAATACACATGCAATCTGACTTTGTACAGAATGATTTACAGCGCCACACACTGGCAAGTGATTGCTCAGTTGCTGAATGGTCATTATGAAAGAACAAAATTTAAAGCCCCAAGAAATTATAGATGCTTGGAGTGAAAAGGTTAAAGAATCCTCTCAAGAAACTGAAAAACGTGTGAAGACTGAAGGGTTAGAATTAAAAAATAAATTGCTTAAAGCAATGGGAAACTATTACAAAAACCTACTGATCAAGACAACTGAATATCAAGGTTAAACACCTGGTGACCATATATATGTGACTAAATAATGAGTTTTCGTGATGACACCCACAAAACAAAATGATTTGTATTAGCAACTTCTGCTGGAAATTACCTGGGAGACTCAACCACGCTCGGATAGAATTTAGCATGACAATAACAAGAGGGTGGATGCATGAGTCATGAACGTGAGAAAGGAAGCCCAACCAAGTTCCCGTTAGATTGTAAAATTAAATATACCGTTCAATTGCGCGGTGATCTTCTTTTGTGGATTTAGCCAGAACTGAGGGAAGAAGACGAAAACCACAACATTAGTAGCTGTAATTGATTTCTAAACCGAACAAAGTCGTTGTAAAGTACGCTGTACATATTTGAGCACTGAAAGACACCAGAGAGACAATAGTAATTTCGTCACGCAACAGAAGCACATTCGGAAAGCCAGCCACCAAAAAAGCGAGAAAGTTCTTCGCTGTTTTGCAAGCAAACCACTGCTATGATCAACCAGTGGCGAATTTATTGCCATATAGACTAAACATTGACAAAAAATAATCAGGAAATGATGATCAGCTTATGTGTCTAAATCATCTTAAACTAGAAATAAAAATTGGCAAACAGCTGTAATTACCAACCTTTTCTCCTTTCTTGTCCTCCCAAAGCAGACCAAAATACTCTTTCTCTGAAATATTTAGCTGCGAAGTTACCCAGTGCATTAGATCCAAGCCTTTGGCGTTTTTCTTGGGAAAAGAAACCGAAGTTAGTTTGGGGTCAAAACGTATAAATAAATAAAGAACGATTCGAAAGACGACTGCATGCATATATAAACTTCCTTAGATCATGTTCCAGAGACAGACATAGCTACATTTGCAATCAAACTTCGCAATTTAAATCAACAGCTCAATTTTTTTTTTCATCTTGAACACGATCGAGAAACGATTCATTTACTGATAAAAGCAAGTAAACGAAGTACTAATCTGCAGACCACACAGACTAAAATAACTTCGATTGGTGAAATTAAACCAACGCAGAACTCAAAGGGAATGATCTTAGCGAACAATGTTATGACTCTAATAAAATCACAACGAAACTCGTGGTGCACGAGAAAGAGGAATTTTTGTACCTTCCATGAATATGAAGCTCAAGTTCAAGTCTAATCAAAGAGCACGAATGTGCTCCATTCGTACGCGTAAAGCTGGGAAGTTCTCTTTGTGAATCAAGGACAAACCATATTTAAGTTTGCGGCAAAGAATAATATCGGTTAATTTTACTAGAAGATGGGGACAATTCTTAAAAACGTGCCAGTTTGCACACGAGCCAAAACATAGCAATACATCCGAATCGAATACAACAAATTCAAATTTGGTGAGTAAAGAAGGCTGGAAGAAAGCCACTTCCTGTGGAATATTTCTGTTACCAATTACTCGAGAATAAAAGCATAAGAAGATTAAAGAAGAACTTTCAATGACCACCTCTGGAGTATGTACATGTGATTCTTGTAGTCAGAAATTATTCAAAGTTGTATAACTGCGATATAGCCCGCTACTGAGTCGAATCTTCGTCCATGATTTTCAAGGATTCAGCATTTTTTAATCTTCAAATAGTCACACAGCTAACGGTTAACCAACAAAAGATTTGTAAATTGAATGCCGCGTAAGAAATTACCCTAAACCAGCTTGAATTCAGGATGGAAAACCGTTGAAGCAACTTACTTGCAACTGATCGGTGGTCAAAACCGTTCCATCAAGAAGAGTAACTTGGCACGAAAGCCGATTTCGTGGCGGCTTTCTGTTTGGTTGCTGTGTCGGAGAAAGCGTAGGACTCTCCGCATTTTCTCCTGTAGCTCCTGGCATAGCTACTCGTTCAAACGCCCTGAACTATCTAAGTTAAGACCGAAAAAACTATCGAAATCAACACTAATGGCAGCGGGACAACAATTTATGAACGCAAGGTTTTCTGTCCATAATTACGTCACGTGATCTGAATTGAAGGACTCCCGCGGACCAATCAGATTCTTGGTTCTCGATAAAGGTTATTTACCGAAGGAGATCCAATTGGCTGCTTCGTAGCGAGTTTCATTTCCCGCCACAACAAGTCTTATCAGTGATGTCATTGATTGTGTTTTGAGGAACTGGGTGTGAAGTCGGCACTCGCAAATTGACGTAAAATATGGCGATGACGAAAGTAACGCCTTATTTGAATATCTTACTTGATGCAAGTGTAACGGAAGTACATATGTATGTCTTGAAAACTAGTACTTCTAATGGAAATGAATACTTCTGGTAATCTTTATAGAAGCTATCATCACTGTCAAAGCGAAGAAATGTCTTAACATGTTTATCTTGATACACTGAACTTCACTTCATTGCCGGATGTGTAGCGATACCGGACCAACAATACTTTTAACCACCAATTTCCTTTTTTCAAAAACCTCTCCGAAAAAATGAAAGCTTTCAAATGTTTGTCTTCTCTCGAAGTTTTCCTTCAGTTATTTTCGGAAAGTTGTCATGTTGACACAAATTCTTAATTGGAATTTTACGATGTTTGTTTGGAAATTGAGAAACCGGTGAACAACTCTTCACATGTTATGCATTTTAATATTACTAGAGGTTACCTGTAAATCATGGGCGTAGGCATCACTTTCTGTTGAAGTGGTGTAAGGAATTCCAAAAATTTATATGTTTAATGTGGAAATCCTTACATCTTTTACTATTTGCTGAGGATTTATCGTTAATCAAGATGGTATACGTCCCGCTAGCCTTTACTTCAATTTTATTTCATGAGCTTTCAATTTGGAATGCGACCTCCAAGGTGATCCATAAAAAAAAATTCCCAAATAGTTTCCCGGTTACCACGCTATTTTTGTCTTGGACTTTAAAAATCATAAATTAATCACATCAACGACGGAAGATTCTGAATATAAATTAGTCGTTATCATTGCTATTCCTGTCACCTTTCATATGCTATGCTGTCACCGTGCGCACGCACTTGTACAGTCTAATAAATATCCGTATTAAATAACGGTACACCATGGGCTCCTGTACACTTGTTCCTTTTCTTTAGCACGTGACGCGGCAAGATTTGTCTTCGCGTCAACCTTCTCAACTCCTTTGCTTTTAGTCACTACTTATTATTATAGCAATGGATTACTGAAAATGAGATTGTTCCGTGTCTATGTAATTCAAGACATTTAGGAAATTACCAATCATGGACATTCCATTGTTACGTTTTTAAAAATAAATTTATTTCTGCACATGCGAACTGAGTGTGGCTGCGTAACAATGTGCCGAATAACGTTTGGGGTAGACTTCGAGCAGTCTCTCTTTTGCTCTAAAGTCTGTGGAACGAACGCGATATGCGAGCCGCGAAGCCGCAAGCCGGTAGGTTCGTGGGCAAACTACCAGCTCGCGGTATCGCGTTCGTTTCACAGAGTTCAGAACAAAAGAGAGATTACTCGCAGTCTACTTTTGGGGAACAAACATAGTTAACAAGAATCATGATTTTATCACTATTTCCCTTTCGTTTTAAATTGTTGTTGTTATGAACGTCAAGGCTCGCTGACTATAGCTATCTAGGACATCTAGTTGATAAGGCGTTTATGTAGCTTTGGAATATTACCGAAGCATGCACCTGGTAGAATTTCATAGGGTGACGATCCCTTTGACAATATTCATATAGTAGTGCATGTGTTGGACTGTAAGCTGTTCCGCCTCTAACTTCGCAGACGGAAGTTTTGCAATATACTGACATGTTACCCACTCCCTCCTCCCTCAAGGGGTACTCCCAAAAATGGCCAACACGGGGAGGCTCCGCCCGAAAGGGGTACTTTCTTCAAGCTTCAGGTATTTAAAAAGGTAGGGACTTCAGTAGTTGAAGTATGTGAAAGGGTAAGATGATTTGTGATAAACAATTTTTTTCGGCTGACATCTCTTCCGGTAATGCTCACTGTTCTTCCATAATGCCCGGCGATATCAATAAATGAAAATCAATCATTGATTGCAATCAATATAATCAATAATAATCCATTGATTATTATTGATTGGTTCAACCAATCAATAAAAGTCGATACTCACTCACCAAATGGTCTTAATTGCTATTGATTATTATTGATTTTTATAGATAATCGATAACTGATTACACAACTTTATCGCGCGTGGACTTGTGTCATAAATCACGGGCTTATTGTGTGTCCACGATAACTCGACTGCACTCGTTCCCGTGTTTTGATCAGTCCCACGGGCTTGCCACAAAACACTTGTTTCCGGACTTCACTTGTTCCAGACCTATGTTGGCGTTTGAGATGGCAGAGCAAGTGGAACTATCCATACGTTGCGTAGTTAAAGGCTACTACGAATGTCCATTTTAAGTGAATGTTGGGGAAAATTTTTACGCATTCAAGAGAGGAGAACGTGGGAATGCGTTCAAAGTTACCAATGATCAGGGGCAGCTCATGGTGCATTTTATTGAAAATAAATAACAAATTTCATAGTCAATAAAAATCAATATTACCGGTAATCAATAATAATCAATGAAAATCAATAAAAATCTATACTCACTCAACTTTTAGACATTGATTTTTATTGATTTCCAATACCAATCAATTAATTGTTATTGATTATTATTGATTATCATTGAATGGTATCGCCGGGATAATGCCGTACAAAACTTCATGGGTGAAAGGAAACTGCTGACACTATAACGCCGTCTTTCAATAATTCATTAGCACTTTCTTTTACTAAGTAATTTATTATCATAATCTTCTCTAAAATAAGTAACATATTCAAGAATAATAATATCAAAATACTCCAGTTTTTTTGTGGGGTAAGGGGAGGGATAAAATGACTGTGAGCACAGTAACATTGCTTTTAACTCCACCTTCCTATGTCACTTACTTTTAAAACCCACAGAGAGGATCCAACCTCTTTCTCTCCATTTCTAGAATTCTTCCAGTTCACTACTCCATCTCATGTACCTCATTCCAAGAAAATAACTATCTCTAACACCACTAAATACTATTCAAACTGTGCCAAAAAATATGACCACAGAATAAATGTTATTTTAACTTCTAAAATGCCTGTACAGCTGCAACGATCCTCCCTTCATTGAAAATTACTTTTGCTCCAGAACTACATTCACTAACCAGTAAAGTCACCCTTTAACTCCAGAATACAATAAAGCTCTATTTCCTCCCATGAGCAAAAAACGTTGTTTCACAAATGCAAGACAAGGAAAATAATGTTAAAGTTAATAGTTCAGTTATGAAGCAGCAAAAGTTGACATACTCTGTGCAAGATTTAAAGGATATCCCAGGGAAAAACTCTAAATTTTAGTCATAATCAACCATAATTTAGTACTTGTGTCCTACTTTAATTATTATGGCGACAAGAGAATATCAGGCTTAGTTAAATTAACAGCATTTAACCCTGTCCAGGGCTGCAAAATGCCAACCAGTTGCAGGTATCTCTTGGAAATAAATTATAAAGATAATACATATAATTTTACTAACTATGGTTTCAGGAATGAAGAATTTCAGATGGTGGTGAAGGCATGCCAGTTTCTGTGTTTCTAAATTTCCTTGAGCCGTGAAGGCTTTTGTATAAAACAGCCATATTGCATAGCTTAAATGGGGGTATTGATAATTTTACAAGACAAAGATGAGCATCTGGAACATTGTAACAGACTAGACCTCCCAAAATGTTGCTCTGAGTCAGGACTGGGTAATAAATTTATGACTTTGAAAGTCATCCAAGTCCACAGCTGCTTGAAACTTTCAAGTACAAGACCTCCAGGACTTGTGATTTTTTTTTAAATGCAAACCCAAAATCAAATCAATCCTGACTTTCAGAAGTATATGTAAAGACAACAGAACTTTCAACACCCATGTTTTTGAGCCAAAACAAGGAAACAAGACAGAGTTAATGCTGCCAAACAAATCAGAAGTTCGAGATAACTTTGCAACAAATTGAGTGTTACTGACTTGTGTTCTTACAAAGTCTGATCATCACATCTTGAAAGTTCTCTTTGAATACAATACTGATTTTGTTTTGATTTACTTCCAATAGAACTCATAATGCAGTCATTTTAATTCTAAACTATTTTATGACTGAACTGAGCTGCGCACATTCTGTTGCTGCCTTTATAAACAAAATACTTTCACTGTTCTCTCATGATTTTTGGAATTCATCAATTCAGCACTTGCACTTGACTGAATGATAGTAAGAGTAAATTTTACTCTGGTAACTGATCATCCTAGTGATAACAAATGTACTTCAGGGGAAATGGTTGCTTAGCTTGATTCCAAATATGATGATGATCCAAAATATTCAAAAGAAATTTGACAATGGTCCGTAACTGAAGGTGATTCCTCATGGCAGTGGTCACTATGAGAGCAGAGAGGGTCAACAAGGCGGCATATTGCCAACTGCATTTTTATGCATTGAAGTTGATAGTAATCAGGATGAATGACCTGACCTGTGGTTTACCTTTAAGGAAAGCAATAATTTTCAAGCTAACATTACCACACTGCATTCTTCTCTAGTGTAAAATCTTAAAACCAGCTTGGTGTCTCGGTACAATTTTGTTTAAGAAGAAAAGAAAAAGTTGTAACAAGGTATCCAACCATGTACTGAAAATGGCACCAACAACAGTGTGCCACACATCAGTTACAATGAAAATTAACAGAAGATTTACATGCGACGATAACTTCCAAGCCTTGCGTGGCAGTTTGGACAGGAGTGAATGACATCTTTGCAGCCATCCAAGCAGAAGGGAATCAAACAACAACCAAGCCAGCAGCTGTAAAGAAAACAAAAAGGACACATTAAGGTTAAAAAAAAATACTTGATTGTATATGATAAGAAAACAATAACAGGTATGCTGGGTGGCCATGTGCTTGCAATTGCCTTTGCTTCTGATGAAACCTAGCAGCTGCCACCTTTGCTGACATTAAAACACAGTCAGTACACATGCCCTGGTTTGAATTTCAGCCCAGACGGAAAAAAAAGCAATTAAATGGGTTTTTCAGCCCATTTGGCCAGGCTGAAATTTCAGCCTGGGCTAAAACTTGCCATGTAATTGACCCCAAAATTTACCTAGCACAAACAATCAAGCACAGACAAAAAAATTATGTTTGTAGGAATTCTAAAGAAGCTTACCCTAATAGGCAAAGAGCCCCAGCGGCAAGCCATGTCAAGGTCCCATCTTGATACGTTGTGCATGTAATAATGTGCGTCTGGCAATGTGGGCAAACCATACTAACTGGAGACTCACCAAAATGCATGTTCACAAACACTGCACCTGCAGGCTGTGCGATGATGGTCGTTGTGGTTGCAGGTGGAGATTGGTATGCCTGCGGTTGTGGGTAGGGCTGTGGGGTGTATTCCCCAGGCTTGCCTGGTGCCTGATACCCTCCTGATAAAACATAACATCACGTTATCATAAAGTGTTTCTCAGCGATTCATGTACACCATCAATCAAACCTAATAGTTAGGATAACAAAGCATCCTATGTCTTTAACATTCACACATGGGTTAGGTGAGTGAGTGATATGAAAATTAATATGGACCAATGGTGGCTGTCAGGGGCGTCTTTGCATGCTGATGCGGAAGCCAGGATGGTACATTGGTGAGGACACTCACCTCCCACCAATGTGGCCTGGGTTTGATTCCCAGTCTTGACATCACATGTGGGTTGAGTTTGTTGTTGTTGGTTGGTCACTTATGAGAGAATTGTCTGTATTTCCATCATACTGGTTGGGAGAATTTGATCAAACATCAAGAATTTTTTTTATCTTTGGTGATCATTTCCTGTTTTCTCTTGACCTCTATGATCAGGTATTGAATATAGAAGGAGAAATTAGACACTTGTTGCTGTCAGGCCTGAATGGGTAATTGCAGAACTAGGAAGTAACCAAGAAAAAGCAATTCTTTTGGTGAATATTTACATTGGTTTGACACTCGCAAAATTAAGCATCCTTCAGTTGCCATTTGCGTTCAACAAATGTGATATTGTGAGTGACGTAAATGAAATGAATCATGTGAACTGTGGAAATGAAATCAAATGAAGACTGATCATCGCAGTTGTGAACACAATTGTGCAATTGTGTAAAGAAGAGTGAAAAAATTCAGGACTTCAACAGGGTTTAAACCTGTGACCTTACAATACCGGTGTGATGCTCTAACCAACTGAGCTATGAAGCCACTGATGTTGGGAGCAAGTCAATTGTAGGTTCATATGTTCCTGTAAAAGGGAAGAATGTGAGTGATGTATATGAAATGAATCATATGAACTGTGGAAATGATATCAAATGAAGACTGATCCTCGCAGTTGACCACGCAATTATATACAATTTTGTAAAGAGGCCTGAAAAAATTCAGGACTTCAGTGGGTCTTGGTAAGTAATATCTACTTCAATACCCCAGGTGCCAGAGGTCAAATGAACAGTGAACCTCACTGCTGTGCTTTTGCCTGGGAAATCACACTTTTCCTGAGACAATCAAAACTGATGTTTCATTTGAAGAGAAAATCAAAGAAAGAAAACGAATTCTGTCCCAACTTGATAATAAGGCTACAAATTTCTCTGCTCCTGTGACCAGAGGCTCATCTTTTGCCCTCTACTTTGGTTTTCAGGGATGCTCACTTTTTTCAACGGGCCTCCGCGCCAGGGTATGGTACTACCTCAGTTGCTGCAAATTATGTCAAAAGAGTTTAGGGAAACCATTATAATGGGCACAGTTTTATACAGCAGCTTTATAAACAGGATTTGGAAGCTAACAACATGTGACAAGCTTTTCATATATTTTGTTTGAGTAAATTGTACCAAGCCATGGTTAACGGAGGGAATTCACTGGAAACTTTTATCACGGAATCTTCTCCGACATAAAATAATGATCATACAAACACAAGACCTGATTTAAGGGCTGTATTAATGACATTTGCAACTCAGTATTAAAGCGGAAGCAAGTTACACACGTTATTGCTTCAAGAAAAAGCAAATAAATTATTCTTACAGAGCACCTTTGCATTTGGAAACTACGTAAGCTGTTATAAATATTGTCACAAGAAAAAATGTAATCTTCGTAAAATTCCACGTTGTTTCGATGAAAATGAAACGCCAAATGTTGCAAACCAAAATGTTCTAACACGTCATTATATTGGTTTGAACAAGATCTGGAAATTCTCCCTGAAAAATTAAACACAGTTAAACAGCGTTTGTCGTGAATAATGTACCTCCCGTGGGATACGGCGGTGGTGCTTGATAGCTAGAATCTGTTGAAATAGCACCATAATTGTACGGTGGAGGATGTCCTTGGTTTGCCATGCCTCAAAGTTTGTCTTCTCTCTTGCTCAATAGCTTAATTCTCTTTCCGGGAACCAGCTCATCATTGGTAGGTCTCGTGACTTTGAAATGATTCTTCTCGTGCAGTAGGACCCAGACTTCTCCGAGAGCCCGGCATGGTTTTAAATTATTTTTATTTTTAATTATTTGCCTCTCTTCTGGAGCTAACCTAATGGAAACGATCTTACGTACATAGAGAAGATAAACCTACAAAAAGTAAAAAAAAGTTGTAAGTTGAAGTTTAAAGTTAAAGGGAGATGCCACTTTGCTTTAGATACAGAAAAATCACCACAGAACTAGGTTACCAGGAAGGCCTCTTCAATCATTTACCCTTTGGATGAGGAAATTCAATGGTCCTCTGGAGCCAGCGTACTGTTCATTTGACTCTTGCTATTAGAGCACAACACAGGCAAAATGAGAGCATTGATCAGATAGTCTTAAGACCATTAATCCCACATATAGTTTTGGCCTCTTTTAGGGCCAGCACACACAAGGGCAATAGTCTCCTTGTGTAGCAACCTTGACTGTCTTTTCTTCTAGAGTTGGGGGGAGGGGGGACAGTATGTTGTTGTCTAAGACCCATAAATCCCACTCATAGTTAGGCTATCAGTTTGAAGGTCAGCACAGACAAGGGTAACATTCACAGGGAACAAATAAATAGGATATTAGTCCCCCAGAGAGCCTCCTCGTGTGTAGCTGTTGTGGTTCAATTTTATCCTTGGTTTAGATTTATTGTCATGATTTCCTGTATTTTCATGACTTCATTCATGTTAGACAATAAAGAGGTATTGCTTGATTGAGATATTGAATGTGAAAGCTTGTTGCTTAAAAAAAAATCACCATAACATGGGAAAGACCTAGTGCTATCTTAGGTAAACAAAAATTTGATTTCCAAAAACTTCATAGTAACCTGTGTCAAACTCTCCACAATGGTGGGCTAGTTTGCAATCCAAGGAAAGAAAAATTCTTTCCAGGCCTGAAATCTCTTTCAATGGTAGTTTTAAGAGAAAAGTGCCTGGGCAGAAATCAAGGCCAGAAAAGGGTGGTAAAGTCTGAAGAACATTTTCAAATTGGACACACCAACAACACCACAAATTTTTTTTAATATTTATTTCTCTGGCAAACAAACATGTCAGTGCAATAATTAGCTGCGTTTGGACTTGAAGTATTGCATCAGGACATCATGTGCTTGACCTTCTCTTCCATAATCCTGTAGTGATTAAGAAAAAAGAACAGCTTTGTTTCCATGACAAAGAACAACACCTACACTTAACGTGAAATGTCAACCAATTTAACTCATGAGACTACACAAATTGAAGGGCTTGGGGCAAGAACGTCCTCCTGGTTTTTCGTCGATTTTTGATGTGCTCAAAAGTAACTGAAATTTGGCATGTGGACTTCAAGCAAGTTAAGAAACATTGCTCTGTATTTTTATTTTTTTTTTTGCCGATTTCCTGTTCGTTTTTGAGAGATGACGTATGCAAAAACCCAAGTTTCTCCTATCGGCGAATTGTGTTTGTGGAGAAACAAAAGAAATCTAACACGTCTGACACAATGAAATCAGTGAACCGAAGCCACTGAATAGGCGTTCCGACACAGTGATTTGATAATTAGATCATGCATTGGAGTTACAGAATATTTACGCTGTTTAGAGCGTTTTTGCTGAAGTTATCCAATCATTCCAAAGGCATTCCAGATGAAATGAGTTCTTTGGACTTATGGCTGGTCTGTTGCAATGCAAGGTATCAAAGTGAATGAACGACTGAGCAAAAAATGACCGGTAGTGCCAGTAGTGAATAATATCGTAATCAAATCAGGCTAATAATCTCAAGTGAATTACATGACTGAAGGGTTGAGAGCATAACCAACCTGTATGTTGAATTTTAGGTCGTTTTTCGATTTTGCTCAGATTTGTCAAAATTGTTGCATATGAACTGTAAATTTATTGTAAAACAATGTCCAGTATTTTTGTCACAGATTTGTGTTTCATTTTCGAGAAATAACGTACGCAAAAAGCTGCGTATGCTCTCACTACTAATCCTACTGCAACAAGTCAAGCAAAACCAAATGATAGTAATCTAAAATTTCTATTGCCACTGTCTTGGTTCTTAAATTCCACCATGGAAGGACTTTCCACCATAACTTTTCAGGTATTGCTTTCTCTTTGATGGTGGATGCTTTGTTGTCACACAATGGATTCCTTTGATTGCAGTGCAAACTTTAACTGGTGCCTCCTCAGAATTCTCTATATCGATTCCGGTTTTGGACACATCCTCATGGTATCTCAGAAGAGGGAGTCCTTTCTTTCATCACAGGATGGCACACTCACAGTCACAACCGAGATGGAATCCACCACACAATTTGCGAGGAGTTTTTATTGTCAGTAAGATCTGGGAGGTCCTCAATTTCT
This sequence comes from Galaxea fascicularis, assembly GCA_948470475.1. NCBI lineage: Eukaryota > Metazoa > Cnidaria > Anthozoa > Scleractinia > Euphylliidae > Galaxea > Galaxea fascicularis. The sequence continues at coordinate 3,446,810 of OX419345.1, read as the reverse complement.
TGCTGGGTATCCCTTTTCCCATCACAACGTGAAAGATGAAATTTGCCCCAATAAATAGTAGGAAAACTGTCTGCTGCATAGAAATTAGGCTCAAAACAAGGCATGAAACTATGAATGTAACATTACCTTCACAACAACACAACTACAGCTGACAACCTTCCTGGCCTTTCCTTCCTTGTCAATCTTGCAGAGACCAGCCCACTCACCAAGTTTCTTGTTATCATCAACCTAACATTCCCAATCATTACAATTATTACAAATGTGAGCATAATTGATCAGATGGGAAATGACAGAACAAGGCTAGCAGAAACATTTGTAAGTCAAACAGGGTCTTAGGAGGAAACAACAACAGAAAACGTACTTTCTTGTAAACAGAAATTCAGCATAAGTACACCTTAGCATAATTAATCAGATGGGAAATGACAGAACAAGGCTAGCAGAAACATTTGTAAGTCAAACAGGGTCTTAGGAGGAACAACAGAAAATGTACTTTCTTGTAAACAGAAATTCAGCAAAAGTACACCTTAAAGTGTATATGACACGAATTTTTTTATAAGCTTATTAGGGAGAGCTTTCAAAATGATGAAGAATGGTGTTTATTTTATTGTAATAGCATTCTTGGTTGTTGAGTTATTCAAGATTTTGGTCTATGCAAATTAGAGGACTTGTGACGTCACAAGGTGGACACAAAACAAAGTAAAATCACGAAAAATGGAATATCTCTGAAGACTTTTTCTGTATACAGGCATCAAGAGTTTCAGTTTTCTTTGTGCAACGCAGTGCATTATGGGACAGAAAGCTAACCAAAAATTTTGTCATACACATTTTAAAGAAATTTTAGCTCCAACATTTCCACTATTAATTTAAAAGTCCCCAGTTCAAGTTGAGCTTACTTCCCTGATATTCCAACTCATCAAGTTAATACAGTACAAGAGGTCACCTTACTTAATATTGAGTTACTACCGACAGTGTAGGCACATCCTGTAAGTATGCCCAACCATCAAATTTAGAGAAAATACAATAAAAACCTATTTTTGAAACAGTTACATCACTCACCTTCAAGAGGTTTATATTGTGCTCAGTGCAGAGAGCTTCCACAAGTTTAACATACATGGCCTCATCACAGTTGTTAGCCAAGATACACAGATGAGCCTGACGCCTAAACGAGAGGAAGAAGGATAAAAGAATGACAAAGGGTCATTTCACAAAAATATCCTTTCTTATTTGAAGTCAGAGATATAAACATACAGGGGCATTTATCTTTCAATACATTTCTTCTAAGAAGCCAAGGGTTCTGCACAGCTGGAAAACTGTTTAACAAAGCAATACAGTATGTCATTAAGACTTTCAAACAACGTATCTCAATACACTGAAGAAATTAAAAGTACTCATGGTTTTAAAACCGGGTTAATGTCAATGCATCACACCACACATTTTTACAAATTTAAGGTAAGCAAAAATGTGATGCATTATAACATGTGACATTGTGTTTCACTTGGCAAGAACACCAGTCAAACCAGTAAGGAATAGCAAGATCAATTATTTGGTAGGCAGAAGATGGTGAACACATTTTCGTGAAAAACATTCTATGACAAATAATTCCTGGTGTTTCAAGGACAGCGGTATAGCTCAATCTACACTAATCCATAGCAATGTGCACAATTTATTTAATACATTGTTTTGAGAGACAGAAACATGCTTAATGCACAGAAATAGTTCAATACAGACCATAAAATAACAGGGACTGAATAGGCATGCAGAATAAATCTATAATGTGGAATAGAAATCTTACAGCAGTTTCTTTAAAAGTTGTGTGGCTGGGCTGGTAAATGGTGTATGTGGTCATGACAATGCACTGGTAAAAACATAGCTTTGTTATAATGTAGACTGTCACCATAGAGTATTTTCATGTGACGTCATCAAATTCTAAAATCGAAAACTAAAGAGCCACCAAAGTTTTTATCCACATAAGGCATAAAAGGTGTTAATTTTATATCTGTTCACATTTCAAGGAATATCTAAGTTTGGGATAACACACAGAGCTAAAACTTGGAGAGGTGACTTCTTCATTCATTTCCTATTTCATCTTAGTTTCTTGATTTCATTCAATGAATGGTTCTTGATTTGATTTTTTATTGTGCAACCATGAAAACACTCTAATGGGAAGAGGGGTCAGCCTCGGTGTAAAAACCTGACGAGGTTTTCTTTGTTTTATGAGGTATTGTTTTGCTGTACGCTATTGTTTATAGTGTTTTGTTGTCTTTGTTTTACATCACTCGTGAGCTTCACAGGTTTTTACACTGAGGATGAGCCGGGAAGAGGTTATTCATGGCTATTTTCGGACAGATTTCCGCACAGCTCCCTACATTTATTATACATGCATCATTTTCATACTAACCCTGTTCCAAAAACAAATGGAGTTTGAGTCACAAAATGAATGTATAATCAATGTAGGGAGCTGTGCAGAAATCTTGCCATATTATCAACCATCAAACCATATGATCGCTTTCTTGTACAAGTATCTTTGAAACCAAGCACCAGCACTTTGCCATATTCTGTAGTTTATTAGTGTGAACGTTTAAGCAGTGTAGGGAAAGAGAAGCAGTTAAGATTTCCTCTTTGAGTCTAATGTTTAATTGAGCTCTTTGTGCATATAGCACTTTGTTCTGGCTCAACATTGGTGTAAGAGCCTATGAAACTCACAAATGACGTAAAACAAAGACAACAAAAGGTTCGTCAGGTCGAGGTAAACCCAATGTTCCCGACCAAAAAGAAAATGTAATTGATTTGAAATATGACCAAACTGGGCACTTGCCATTTTCTTCTTGACTTCAAAGCTCAATATGGTTTATGCTTAGAGCTTATACCTGTCCAACGCTTTAGCAGCTTCATGTAAGCCTCGAGCAAGACCATCGTGAACCAAGGCAGTCTTCAAAACTTCTTGAAGAGCGGTGTTTACGTCCATTTCACCAACAGTAGGTGTTGGCTGCACATCATCTCTGTTATCAAACGACAGAAAATATGTAAATATGGGACTCGATCTCTCTGTAAACTTGGCCAAAACTCAAACTGTGTAGTGAAAAGTTGATGTGAATTTCACTACCTACCCTTCCGCGTCAGACATGGTTTTAAATCAGAGCGGAACTCCTTACTGTTGAAAATAAGAACACAAAAGGGACCATTAAAGGTAAAGGTGTCATTCTGGGCCCCAATTGTCTCGATACGTGCCACGATGTACAAGATTTCAACAAAATATTTCCCTACATGATGTGCTCTACACTGTTCGTGTTTCCCTGTTTCGTAGAAGAGGCTGAACTACGGACGTCACGTGGTATTAACCTGCATTTGATTCGTACCCAGTCTCCTTCAAAATGCGCGATCACCACGGCGGAGTGAAGTTTACTATGGCGCCCAAAGAAAATTATTTCCAACATGCAGCATAATAGACAAGAACAGTACAATAAATCGCTAATAAAGCCTGGTTTTCACTAGCGATGCAAGCATAAGCGCAAACATAAGCACAAGCGCAAGTGAAAACAGCAGCAACATAAGCATAAGCATAAGCATAAGCAGAAACATAAGAGGAACAAACCCACTTATTTGTCAAGTCTGGTTTTCACTACGGACGTAAGCACAAGCGCAAACAACAATACAACAATATCTTTATTCGTGCCCAGAAATAATATAGTGTTAACCTAAATACAGGAAAGAAAATAACTACAAAGGAAAAGAGCACAGTCACTTAGAAATAGCTAAGCTTGTAGAGCTAAGTGGCTAAACGAGCTAAGTGGCTCTAATCGAGCTAAGCGGCTGCAAGCACAAGAAATGGAAAAATTTTGATCCTTGTGCTTGTGTTTATGCCTGCGTCGAGGTCGTTTTCACGGTGAAATAAGAGCTGTTATGTTGGCGCATGCGCTTATGCTTGCGTCGCTAGTGAAAACCAGGCTTAACAGATTTTGCTGCGTTTTGCATGTGGTCCTCTCCAAAGAATTCAGAATTAAATGAGAACTGTTTTCTCTCTTAATCATTTTGTTGTGTCGCGACCAAATTTGTAACAAAGAGGATACAGGAAATGTTTAATCGACTTAACTAAATAATAATAATAATAATAATAATAATAAAAAGCAATCCATTTGTAGGTCACAGAAAACCAGCTAGGTGATTTATAAGGAAGAAAAACGCCAGTAACTTATTTTGCTTGGAAGCTGAAAAGAGTTTTCGGTCAGTTATTACTTATATATTTGCCCGTGTTCATGCTCTTGCTGTAGACTTTTGGTAAATCAGTGATGAACTGAAAGCAAACCAGAAAGCATTTTTAACAAAATCTGTCCGAGTCCTTAAAAGCACAATCTGACATGGAAGTGCAACTTTTGATGTGCCAAGAATGAGGTGGATTAGTTGAAATTTTCGCTTCAAATTTTTATCGTTATTATTCCGCGGTAATTAAAAAGAAACACCTGCTTCGCTTCTCTTTCTGTTTGTCACTCATTTCGCATTTTCATTAAAAAAAACTGTCGAGTATTTGCTCTAGTTTCTGTTTGCTTAGTATGAAGATACCCTTGGCAAAAGCTCCATCTCAAAATGAACATTTCGCGCGATAGACCGGACATAACGGCTATTACACTGCTGATGAAAACGTCCGGAACAAAAGCAGTATAATTTGTATCATTAAACCTTACCTGTGAGATCTCAAAACGATATTTGGAGAAAGCTTTAACATACAAATATTGGATTCAATATTAATAAGGAAAGCTCCCTAATGTTGTCCAACAGAAGTTGAAATATTAGGAATCGACAGTTAGCTTTCACATCTATACAGCAAGCAATTCAGAGAGTAGTTTACAGAGTTTAGAAGCGGTAAGTGATGAGTAAACTAAATTTGTTCCAGATAGTTTTGCGATGCAACTGCAATTCTGAGATAAGGTTTTTTACTCTTGGAAATATTTCATCTGAAGTAGTACCATCGTCATCATCACCCTTTTAGTTGGCGTGCCTCTTATTTTTAGGGGTAGCTGGTAAAGTTATTTTACATGCTCGTTAAAAGAGAGAGTCTTTCAGCCTGCTCTGTTCTTTGGGTTACAAGTAGTAACGTAAAGAATGAAAGGGGGGGGGGGGGGGGAGGGAAAAAAGGCCGGGAACTGCCAAATATCAACGAAAAATTTAAAGATTTCGTCAAAATTTTTCACCGTTTTTATCGATCGGCGTGCCCGTTGTTTTTAGTTGAGTCGTATTTTACATCCTCCCCGCGAAACACTACTGTGTGGAAGGACAAGGTGATTCGACCATAATTTCAGAAGGAACTTAGTGATTTAGCTCTAAATGTTTGGAGAAACACAAAGCCTGCACAAAACGTGGTTGAGCAAACTCCCCTATCTGCCTGGTGCGGTTAGAAGAGATTGTATTTAATAAACATCAAAACATAAAAACCCGAGCAACAGAGTAGCCACGAATTCACCTCTGGGAATCTGTACAAGAGACTCGCTAGGACTCTGTCGTAGCTTCATTTTTAAACTATTCTTTCCGCTGCATTGTTCATTGATTTTCTGATAGGATTTACCAAAACACGACAAATAGGAGATAGTTTTCTTATCACACCTCAGAACAAGCTTAAAATTCAGAAGGTCTTTAGTTGTTATATTAGTATGCAATTGCACATGTGGGGCCAAATTTTGGTCTACTGTGAAGAGATTATGAGTGGAATCAGAGTCGACGCATTTAAGTGAGTTGGCCATTTTAAAATGAACTCGAAATCGGACATTGATGTATTGATTTTACAGTGATATCTTAACAATAAGAAAAACAAATCAGGTGACAACTGCGTTTGTTTCTTTTATTATCAGCAAACACCAAGACATGATCCCGAAATTCAGCAATTTTGCATTGATTTTAGCAGCCGTCTTCTTGGTTAATACCGGTTCATGTATGCATACCAAATCTCTTGTTGCAACCAGGAAAAATGCTCTGCTGAAGGGCCACGTTATGCAGAGCCAACGGAGTGTCAGTCAATTGTCATGTGCGCAGTTTTGTGTACGGAAAAGTGGATGCTTGTCTTTTAACTACAAACGGTCATCTGCCACCAACGGACTTTGTGAACTGTCAAGTGGCACCGCTGGACGCTTTGATCGTGGTCTATCAGAGAGATCAGGCTGGACATATGGGGAAATTGTTCGTCGGGAAACTAAAAGTGATAGGACTGGTAAGAGTACCTCAAATGAACCTATATGTGAATTAGAACGAGTTGACGTCGTGATAACCAGGAAAAAAAGCATCAACATCTATTCCTATTATCACATACGTCATTTTACACATCATCGCTATCATCACAACCGTAACCACCATCATTACAATGGGGCTCCGCCACCACTACTGCAGTCATCATTATAAAATCACCATCGGCATCATCAATATTACCGTCTTAAAGTTACCACCACATTCACCATCGTTGTCGTCATTATCGGTTACTGCATCCCTCGCAAGTGATTTTCTGTGCTGTGAACTGGTTAGAACTCCTTGCTTTGAATTTAGATAAGCACATCATTATTTTTTTGCCTTGTGATTATGTTTGGTGTCTACCTATGTTTGAGGTTCACAACAGTCGATTGTAAAGCCTGACTAATAAAAAATCCAAATACGTTTGCTCTTTCTATCTAGATGTCTACGTGACTTTTACATCCCTCGGTGCCAAGGGCCGCGAGGGCCCTAGGGATACTTTAACGTACGCAGGTACATCACTGGAGGGCAAAGTAGCTCTTAATGGCGGCATCCAAACCTGGATCGTCCCAGTAACCGGCGAGTATAGCGTGACAGCCTGGGGTGCATCAGGAGGGCCGGGTGGGACTCCCGGCGGGAAAGGCGCAAGGATCAAGGGAGTTTTCAGATTCAACGCCGGAGAAAATTTGAAGATCCTCGTTGGACAACAGGGGCAAGATGGAAGTAGACCCAATGCTAAACCTGGGGGTGGAGGTGGCGGAACGTTCGTTACCAAGGGAGATGACACACCACTTGTTATCGCTGGAGGAGGGGGTGGGGGAGCTGAATTTGACCCTACCAATAGGTCTTTAAAAGGAGATCCCGGACAAGCGACTGAGAATGGAACTCGGCATGGGGGGCATAATGGCTTAGGGGGAAGACGTTGTCCGTTCTGGCCGAAGGATCTTTTGGGCTCCGGAGGAGGAGGATACCGCGGAAATGGAGAATCATCTGCCACTGATCAAGGAGGCCACAGCTTTCTTAACGGGGGATACGGAGGGCAAAGCTACCCAGGAATCTCCGACGGAGGTTTCGGTGGCGGGGGAGCAGCTACTTCATACCCTGGAGGAGGAGGCGGATACTCCGGTGGAGGAATTGAAGCAAAGGAGCACAACGTGACTGTGGCTGGAGGCGGAGGTTCGTATAACGGCGGCATAAAACAAGAGAACACTGAAGGAGTGAGGCTTGGAGATGGAGAGGTAATAATTATGTTGGTACAGTAGAATGAGGAAACGTCTTATCACAAACGTTGCAACCATAGAAAGGGTGCAAGTACTTAAACGTGAAGACGAACAACCCAGCTGGCCAAAAGCCTACATAAATGAATGGGTGTGCACCCACTCACACCTTATAACTTATTGGTTAAATATGTGAGGAAACACCCAAAAAGGTATCGAGTTTTACTGAGATTTACCTTAGAACAATTTGATGTAGCAGGTCAATATTTGTGACCATAGGCGATTTTTTCTGAAACTAAAATTTAATGCGAGGAAATCTTGCAGTATTAGTGTCTGGTTGGAAACAACTTTTAGCTCTCAATTTTATGTATTTGTTCTTCCTTATATAGGAAAATAAATCACCCGATTGGTGAATTCCACGTTAAATTTCAAGCGAAAAACCGATATGGCACGAATTCGCGAAGCGGCCATCCTTTCGTTCGCGATAGATTTCCGCCGATTTCTCGTGCTCTTAAGCGTAAGCGGCTTCCTACGAAATCTCTCTAGAAAGTCATATTTTAAATCAAAACAATGAAAATCTTCCATTTCCTCACTTCGGACAGGGTTTTGCTGTGCAAACGGAAAAATTGGTTTGAAAACGTAATTGAAACCTTATTGCTTCCAATTGTGTGCACTATCGGTTTGCCTCGTTTTGAAGTATCAATTCCAATTCCAATATCTCGCCTCAATAGCCAATCACATGGCGAGAATTCATCTTGCCATGCGACCTGGGTAAAATTTGCTTGAAAGGATGGCGCTGTGTTCCTTGTTATTTCTCCACAGTTTGGCCGTCACTTTCTGTTTTATTAGGCCCGGTTCAAACGTCGAACTTTCATGCCTATTTGGGTGGAACCATTGGGTCCACCAAGAGCCATAATAGCTCTTGCATAATGGCTCTTGGGTCCACCCAATCAAATTCGTCGAATTTAATTAATTCAAACGTACGACTTCTCATGTGCCAACTTAAATGATTTGATTCAGCACATGAAAAGCTCGACGTTTGAACCGGGTCGAAATCCCCACAGACATTCTCTAAGCATATCGTTCTTACTCTGGTATTACCCCATGGAATTAGCCTTCAAAGCTCGATTAGTTCCGTCGACCATTCTTGAGTTATAGAAGATGATATGATATAGTGTTTATGAAGAGACGTGATAATTGTCATATTTATTTGTAAGTCAGTACTGGACTTTCGATTTTCCACGGGTTTCCGCAGTTAAGAATATTACCCTGAGAAAATAAAGGAATGTTTGTATCTTTCGGGAAGTGTTTGTACTTTTCGGTACCTTCTTTAACAGAAGGCCCGCTTCTCTTTGATCTTAAACAGAGGCGATCTATGGTTCATGATCATGCGTTCGGATTGTAAGATCACCTTCCCTATACCGTACAGATGGCGCATACTGTTTCTAATACGTAAACGTACTCACCTTCGCTTTTGGCAGCCAAGGCGACGCAACATTTGCCGAAATATCATTAAGTAAACATAGATCAACCAAAAATAACCTTTCAAAACCTAGCCTAAGCAGTGATTATCATATCAAATGTAATGCTTAAATGAGCATAGAAGGTGAAATTTTGGCTCCTTTGGTAGAATGAAACAATCATGGAATAGGCCATATTCGTATTCTCGGTATTGAACTGGATCTAGCATGAAGTGGAGGCTCTTGCGGGGGAATACATTTACATATGAAAAGATTCCCCCGCAAGAGCCTCCACTTCATGCTAGATCCAGTTCAATACCGATAATACGAATATGGCCTATTATGGACTATGAAAGCAGTTAGGCTAATTTTCTTGCAGCAATACTCTTTATGAGACAAATGACAAATCCAATGCAAATATTGGAATAATTACACTTTTAGATGAAAATTTCCTTGAGCAAACTTGACAAACAAATGTTATGGCTGCGAAATTGATTTACAAGGAATTTAAGAATTAAATGACATCTCGACACAAAGTATGCCAAGATTTCATCAGAAATACTTGGGTATTTTACGTTGCTAGGCAAGAGACACTCTAAAATGTATCTTATGTACATTAATCAAAAGAAGTAATAAACTAGAGCACTCTGTTAACAAAGAATTTTTTGTGATTTAAACAAGCATTAGGCAAAATAATCATTAGAAACGGAACAATTTTCAGACAATCGGCTATAAAAGACGGGAGCTTTTTTTGTCGAAAAGAACGCAAGTGAAATTGACTTCGCTTTGAAAGCTTCTTCATAAATTCTTTGAGCTGGGATGGTCTTTGGTTCCTTGGCCAGGAAAAAGTGCTGAACATGTTTGCGTACGCGTCGCGAACAGCCTTGGCAATACTGTTGCATCTAACAAGCGCAGAAATCGCACAGCGTTCGGGTCTTTTTGATACAAAGGAAAATACTAAAGTCTATACAGGCGACATGATCAACAGTCAAAGGAAACAGAACATCTTGTCCTGCACGCAAAGGTGTCTGTCAGAGCCTCTTTGCACTACCTTTAGTTATGATTCCTCGGAAAAAAGTCACGGTTTTTGTGAACTATACAAGGACGGAGGGAGAATGCAACTAACCAACGAACCCGGATGGACGAGTGGCCATCTCCTTCATAAACAGCAAATTGTGAAGCGTAAGTTATCAAACGTTTGATGCCCTTAGTCTAAACCTACGCGTACGAAAAGAAAGAATTGCATGAGAGGGAAAAGGAATCTATAACCGGCTTGTCAACCGAGCTAAGCTTGCTTATGGTGATGACTCCGGATCCAGTAAACCTGATCCAAAAGGATAGAAATGTTTTTTCTTTCTTTCCTTTTTGTGATAGAATGTTTCATTTTGCCGGTGACCCTTTCCGCGGTAAGACACTCAAGGAGTAAAGTGTATAAAGAATGTTTTCTCGCGCAGAAGCCCTCAGAGAAAGTTAATTTCATATATTGTCAACGTTAAAATGAATCGATTCCAAAAGAATGTTTCGTTAAAGACATAGCAAAATAAAACTTTTACACCTTGTTTAAGACCGGAAAAAGACGAGGGAAACCATCCTCCATCCCAATTAAGGCGAAGTAACGGACTGCCTCATCTCCTCCCCCCCCCCCCGTCCCTGCCTCTCCCTCCCCTTTCCTGAAGCGTTCTGATATATTGTTGCTGGAAGAACCTATTCTCCCGGCCCTCAAGAAGCCGTCATAATTAGTTGCAATGTCTGAGTAACGAGGGCGCAAGTGTGCAACGTCGTCAATTGTACCGCATTTCTTTGTCTTTCAACTTGTGCTCTGTACAAAAGCTGTTCTTCCGTTTCGTTATCTCAATTTGCCGGACGAAATGCGAAACTTTCCCTGCAACTTTTAAAACTTTCGATCCCAAACCATTTTATCAAAACTTTTAGCTCCTGCGGAATGCAAAACCTGGCGAACGAAAGATGGCGGATGCTGTGTCTTCCCGTTCATTTACCAAGGCAGGCCACATGACTCTTGCGTTTTTGAAGGCCAGTTATGGTGCTCTGTTACAGACAACTACGATGTTGACAATCTCAGAGGAGTCTGTGAAGGTGAGATTTTATTTTTATCGTTTACCTGTTGGTAAAATAGACACTAATTGCCAGCGCGTTCAACACAAATGGCTTTTGAACAGGTCCAATAAGGCTAATGAATGTTCAAAACAGAGACCAACTTGAAAGAACCAGCTTATAAGTACAAGTGATGACAAATCATGCAAGATAACACGTAGCCAGTAGCAAGCGCGGGAAAACACTGAACCAGTTTCAAAATCGAGAAAACATACAACCGATAGCCAAGTCAGAACAACACTGATAAAACCATGTGAATGAGTTGGAAAATGAACGACAAAAAAACTTGCAACATTCAACCAGCGGCAACCGCACGAAAACGTGCAAATGTTGTGGATTAATTAGCCTGCGAGCACGCCGGTCTCCGGGGCAGTCTGGCGGCGAGGCGGGAAAAGGAGAGCTTGCAACGATGGAGCGGCCACTTCCGGTCGCAGCCTCGCTCCAGGTTTTGTTTTAAATTTCCCATGAGCGCGCGCGCGCGAGTGGGGGCACGAGGTCAAGCAAAATAAAAACATGTCTGCGTTGTGTTTAGAAATTATGTTTATTTGGTCTATCCAAAATTGGTCCTTTCGAGCCGGATACAAGAAACCAGCCGCCTGAGGATGAGCCTCAAAAGTACGTGGCACTTGGTGGATGAATGTGTGATATCCCCGCTTCGAAACAGTCCCGAAGTAAGTCCTGAAGACTCGATAAGTCAAGTTTCAAGTCAGAATGATTCCGTGAGGTCAAAGTCCTCGTCCTCGTCCTCGTCTAAGAGAAAGCGAGAAGCTAGAATGAAAGCTGCCGTCGCCAACCTACAGGCAAAACAGTTAGCCGAACAAGTGAAACGAGAAAATGAAGTCCGTGAAGAGGAATTCCGCGAAGAAATGGCTCAACGCGACTTAGAGTTAAAACTTGAATATCGGAAACGCGAGCTGGAGTTGCTTCGAAAGAAAAGAGAGAGCGAAAAGGCAGTTATTTCAGCCCAGAATAAAGCCGAATTAGCCCAACTCGAACACGAAATAATAGGGCAAGAAGTTACTGAAAGAAACGCCGAAAAGAATCAAGACAACAAGGTCAGTGAAACAGTAACATCTATGAAACATTGTTTAGTTCCAAGTCCTAATGTGAATACTGGTGCTGAAAGTACGGATGAATTTTCAAACTCATGTATTGAAGTGAACCCTGGAATGACTTCGGGATATGTTTCCCAAGAACACAAAACGTCAGATCATACATCTCTGCAATATGACAAACAAGTTGTCGTTTCGCATGCAGATACCCCAGTTAATGCAACAGCTAAGTGTTTACCGCCAAAGGTCCTAGAGTTTTATGCACCTAACAGCTGTGGGTGCACATCAACCGCAGTTCAGACACCCCTTATTAAAGACAGTGAATCCAATATGCAAACTTACAGTTCTACTCTAAAGCCAACTCAGCCATACCCGTTCAGCCAAGGAAGTGAATATGTATCTCAGCCTATAATTACCCCTGTTGGGTTAGTGTCAGATCTTCAAACAAATACAGCATCCTCATGTCATTACGTGTACTCGCCCCAACAATCGATTGCATACAGTAGTGGATACACAAGTCCAGTTACGTCAGTTTCTTGGTCAACAAAACCTGAAATTGAGTGTTCAGAAAAACTGAGTAGTCAAACTCCTCAAGTCATTCCTTCATTGTTGAGACCTACATGTGTTAGTGCATCACCTGCTGTTAATAGTTTCCAAGCCTGTTCCCCTGATCATCCAAAGTTTGAAAGTCCATTGAACCACCCTTGCTCAAGTAGTTCACCATTGTGGTGCCCAAGCCCAAGAAGTACATCGACTTCCCACTCAAGTCAAGTTAAGTCAAACCCTCTGCATCGACCAGTTCAAGTAGACCCTGTGGGAGAACCTGTAGATGCATTCATTGACAGGCTGGTAGATGGTCAGGAGACTGTCTTTACAGCAAATCTCAGTAGCTCACAGACAGACTCTGGTATAGCTCTGCTCCGAGCACAGGAGCAGCAACGCTTGCCACCCCTTGAGCTTTTCAAGTTTACAGGCAAGCCGATTGAGTGGCCCAAGTTTATAGAGCGATTTCGTGACCAGATCCATAATAAGATGACACTGACTGACTCGGATCGAATGTCCTATCTCTTTCAAAATCTCAGCGGTGAAGCAAAGAAAGCAGTAGAAAGTTTGGGTGTGACTGGCTATAGTTATCCAACAGCCCTCAAAATACTAAAGCGACAATTTGGGAACCCCAGCAGTGTGGCATCAGCCTACTTAAAGAACATGCTTGATAACTCTGTTGTGACGTCATATGATAGACAGGCATTGCGTGATTATTATTATCAAGTGAAAGCTTGTACCACCTGGTGTGTCAAGATGGGTCAGTCTGCTATACTTTTAACACCAGAGTATCTAAGCAGGGCCACAATGCGGTTACCCATTAACCTCAGAGTGAGATGGTACGAACATATTGATGGTCATACTGAGAGAGCTACCTTAATAGGGTTCGAAAGGTGGCTTTGCAAAAGAGTTGACACCCTATTCAACCCGCTTGAGGATTTCATATGTGAAGAGTGGAACAAGAAGCAGTCGTATACGAGACCAAAGTCAAATCTGAAGCTTCATTCTCTCGCTACAACTACCAAACCTCCAAAGGCAGTTCAAATCCAGCCCTACAACAAGGGGGGTGGGAACTCAGCCCATCCTAATGAACAGAAGTGCGTTGTTTGTTCAGACAGGCACCGTGTTGCCTTCTGTCCTGCTTTTAAGTCCAAAGCCTTGAACGAGAGGAAACAAGTTGTATGGGAACATAGACTTTGCTTTAATTGCCTGAAAGCAAACCATCAATCGAAAGAATGTCCAAGTACCAACCGCTGTCTCAGAGAGCATTGCAACCGACCTCATCACACTCTCCTGCATGAAGATCATCAAAGCGACTCACATAGTCACATTTCAGCTCACTGCGAAAGCACTGATGTACGGTCACCAATCTTTCAAAGGGAGAATGCTCAGCCGCAGGTACCCAGTACGAGCTCTCCTCAAGTTCCATCTGAAGTCCCGAGAAGCATCAATCAAGTGAGCGTTGAGCCTCGGAGAAAGGTCCTCCTGCAAGTCCTGCCAGTTCAAATACATGGTCCTCATGGTGTAGTTGACACATATGCTGCCCTTGATGCTGGGAGCGACTCCACCTTAATCAGAAGGGACTTAGCAGACCACCTGCGGCTTGGTGGTGAGACACACCAGATTAGTCTAAACACAGTTGGATCTGATGCCAAGATCCAGAATGTAAGCCGAGTGAGTTTCTCCTTGTCATCGAAAGTCCACCCTCAACCGATTTCTGTACAGGGAGCATGGGTGATTGACAGACTCAATGTCCCATCCGTCAAGGTGTCGAAGGAAAGGGTGACTGAACAATGGAACCATTTGTTGAACATTGACCTTCCTGAACTCGATGGTAGCGATGTAAAGGTTCTCGTTGGATCTGACATGGCTCACTTACTGATTCACCTGGACGTTCGGCAAGGGCGATGGGATGAACCCATTGCTGTAAAAACCCCCTTGGGGTGGACCCTGTTTGGAAATGTGGACAATGAACACTGTGACACAATCAATGCCAATTTCCTTGTAACTGATCAACAAGTTCAACTGCAGAACCAAATTGAGCGGTTTTGGGAGATAGACTCCTATGCTACCAAGCAAGCCCCCTCTGACTCTGGCGTTTCAGCTGAAGACAGACGAGCGTTGTCGATATTAGAAAGCAGCACAGTGAAGGAGGAAGGCCACTATAAAACAGCACTGTTGTGGAAGGCGGAGCCAAGTTTGCCCAACAATCGTGCTATGGCCGTTTCGCGTCTCCATTCTACTGAAAGGAAGCTTAAGAAGAATCCAGAGCTGGCAAGAAAGTACCGGGACGTGATAAACAGTTATATCAGTAACAGGGGTTTCAATAAGTTTTGAAATAGCCGTCTGAGCTTGCTATAGTAAGCGGCGACCTGATTCATTTTTTCCAATCATTTTAGTGAAATCTAGACTAAGTAGGCGGCGGTAAGAGGTAAATTCTGACAAACTAGGCGGCGATTTTCGCCGGTTGCCGGCTTCTAATGAAACCCCTGAGTAAAGGACATGCTAAGAAATTGACACCTGAGGAGTCAAGGAAAACGACCTCAAGAACATGGTACCTCCCACACCATGCGGTACTAAACCCCAACAAACCAGGGAAGGTTCGTGTAGTTTTTGATGCAGCATCAAAGTATGACAAAGTTTCCCTGAATGACAACCTGCTCACTGGTCCCGACTTGCTCAATAATTTGGTAGGAATCCTGTTGCGATTTAGAAGTGGAAAGATTGGTATTATGGCGGATGTGGAACAGATGTTCCATCAGGTCGGAGTTTGTGAAGAAGACAGGGAATCGCTGCGTTTTCTGTGGAGAGATTTGGATGAAGCTAGACCGCCAGATGAGTACCAAATGACAGTGCATGTTTTTGGTGCAGTCGACTCACCCTGTTGTGCCAACTATGCATTACAAAGAACTGCCCTTGATCAGTCAAAGAACTTCAATGAGGAAGCAGTCCGTGCAGTCTTGCGCAACTTTTACATGGACGATCTTCTATCCTCGAAACCAAATTCCGATGGAGCTGCCGACTTGGCCAAGCAGCTAATTAACCTCCTAGCAACAGGAGGCTTCAGACTCACAAAGTGGATGTCGAACAGCCGAGAGGTCCTGGCAGCGATCCCCTCCTCTGAAGTGGCATGTGATACTGTTGATCTTGATCGTCATGAGTTGCCACAAGAAAGAGCCCTTGGAGTCAAGTGGTACACGGAACAAGATTTCCTATGTCTGCAACCGGTGAAGAGTGGCTTCCCTGACACCAAGAGGGGAATATTGAGTGCCACAAGTAGCGTGTTTGACCCCCTCGGTTTGGCTGCGCCATATGTGATTAAGGCAAAGCTGATCATACAGGAGCTGTGGAGACGTCAAACTGATTGGGACGAAGAGCTACCTGATGAAATTCTTCGGAGCTGGCGAAGCTGGAAAGATGGTTTGAAGTCATCTCAGGTTATTGCGGTTCCCAGGTGGTATGGATTCCATCGTGACGAATGCCAAGATGTGCAACTACATGTGTTTTGTGACGCCTCAGAGATGGCTTATGGAGCCGTAGCCTATTTCCGAACAATCAGTCATGGACGTGTAAATGTGAGTTTCATCATGAGTAAGACAAGGCTAGCCCCGATCAAGACCTTGACTATACCACGCCTGGAACTGCAAGCTGCAGTGATAGCGGTCAGGCTGAAGTCGAAGATATTGACAGAAATCGACTTCGAAGTTGACGATACGTACCTCTGGAGTGACTCAGAGATTGTGCTCCACTATATTAGGAACAATCACAGAAGATTCAGCGTTTATGTGTCGCACAGAGTTGCTGAAATTGCCTCTACCTCTGATGGTAAGGAGTGGCACCATGTGCCAGGCTCAATGAATGTTGCCGATGACTGCACAAGAGGGATCGAAATGTGTGATTTGACCCCTGAGTGTCGGTGGATCAGTGGCCCCACCTTCCTCATGTTCTCTAAAGACCAGTGGCCAAGGAGTGAAAAGAAATCAGAATTTGACGACAGTAAGCTGGAAGTCAAGGCTTCAGTCCTGACAAGGTCTGCTTCATCCGGTGTGAGTATGGTAGCGTGGGAGAGGCACTCTTCTTGGAAGAAGCTAGTGCGCGTGTACGCATGGTGGATGAGGTACAAGTTCAAGTTAGAGTGTAAAGTGAGGAAGGAATGTCCTCCCTCAGAGCGACAAGGGAAAATGTTGTGCGCCAGTGATCTTAAAGAGGCCTCTCTAGCCTTATGCCAGTTAGCACAGATTGAGTCGTACAAAGAAGACTATGAAGACCTTCAAGCCAACAGGGCGCTACCCCACAACAGTTCACTACTGCCACTGCAGCCTACTTTCTTTGGCGGAGTTATCAGAGTTGGAGGCCGTCTTAACAAAGCTCCTATACCATTTGAGGCAAAGCACCAAGTGATTCTTCCCCCATCACATCAAATTTCAAAACTCGTGGTACAAGACCTTCATGAGAAGCATCTACACGTTGGGAGAGAACATACTCTAGCCCTTGTGCGTCAGCAGTTCTGGATTCCACAAGGAAAGTCACTTGCTAGGAAGATCGTTAATGATTGCCTGCTCTGTAGGAGAAGGAGAACCAAGCCTAAGGTGCCTGTAATGGCGGACTTGCCCAGAGAGCGACTTGCACTTTTTGAGCCTCCGTTTACAAACACTGGTGTGGACTATTTTGGTCCTATGAATGTTAAGAAAGGAAGAAGCACCGAGAAAAGATGGGGATGCATCTTTACCTGTCTAACCACCCGCGCAGTCCATTTAGAGCTAGCAGGAGACTTAAGTACTGATTCGTTTATCATGGCCTTGAGGAGATTTCGAAGCCGTAGAGGCAATCCTAGGACATTGCGTTCCGATAACGGAACCAATTTTGTGGGAGCTAAGAGAGAACTAGAGGAAGCACTGAAGTCATTAAATCAAGAAAGCGTCGCAAATGAACTAGCCCAGCAAGGGATTGCATGGTATTTTAACCCACCATCGTCCCCTCATATGGGAGGAATCTTTGAGTCACTGGTAAAGCAAGTTAAGAGAGCCATGAAGACTGTCATTAATGACCAGGTTATGCCAGAGGAGACACTCCATACAGTTCTTGTTGAGACTGAGGCTGTACTAAATAGCCGCCCGCTAACTTCAGTCAGTGACGACTTGAATGACTATGAAGCATTAACACCAAATCACTTTCTGATTGGAAGAGCATCTCCTAACAGCCCTCCAGGTCAATTTGAGGAGCGAGAAGTTAACAGCCGCAAGCGGTGGAGAATGGCGCAAGCGCTCGCTGATATGCTGTGGCGTCGGTGGCGGAAGGAGTATTTACCTAGCTGGACTACCCGTTCTAAGTGGAATAAAGAACAGCGAAATTTGCAAGAAGGGGATCTGATCCTCCTGAAGAATGATGATGCTCCTCGCTCGCATTGGCCTCTAGGACGGATTATCAAGACTTTCTCAGGGAGTGATGGCAGAGTGCGTATGGCAGAAGTGAAGACTCCAAATGGAATCTTGATGCGCCCAGCTGCTAAGCTGTGCTTGTTGGAAGCGTCTGCTTGATTAAATGAACAGTAGAGCTCTGAGGACAGTAAACGTTTAAGACATCTTTGCTTAAAGATTGCTTATTGTTGTTGTTATGTCGAACCTAGGAACCGTTTTCTAAGGAGTTCGTTCTTTGTAACTCACTCGGCGGGGAGGATGGAGCGGCCACTTCCGGTCGCAGCCTCGCTCCAGGTTTTGTTTTAAATTTCCCATGAGCGCGCGCGCGCGAGTGGGGGCACGAGGTCAAGCAAAATAAAAACATGTCTGCGTTGTGTTTAGAAATTATGTTTATTTGGTCTATCCAAACTACGTCTCTGTAATTAAAAGCACGTTACTAACGTCATCTCCGCCAATCAGCATTTTGCATCGAAAAATTCGATGCAGATATTCAAATTACAGAGATGTAGTTGCAAGCTCTCCTTTTCTCGCTCCGCCGCCAGACTGCCCTGGAGAGCTTGCTCGCAGGCTATGGTTCAATTTAAATTTTATTTTCCGTTGGTTCGACATACATTATCAGACATTACCATACCCCCAAATCAAAGGAAAACAAGATTTAAACCAAGGATAAAATGCATGAACCACAACTCAACCACTGATAGGCGCGAGAAAACATCCAAAACATTCAACTGGTGACAAACGAGGGAAAGGATACACCAGCGACAAGCGAACAAAAACATACAACTCACGCGGTGACAAGCTAGGAAAAACATAGACCCCTACTAAAGCGAGGGAACCCGTGACACTCGCAAAAAACAAGCAAACGTTGAGGCAAGCATGGGAAGGCACCAAGCCGGTGTTAAACGGCGTTGAACGTGTTAGCACGTTTCCTCTGATTGGCCAGTGGTCATTTAGAAAAAGGTGACGAGATTGTCATTATTCTCGATAATTTTCAGTAGCAGTGGCTTCAAATGAAGAACTTCTTTAACAGATATGCTGTGAAAAAACCATTAAATTTTATTGGTTTGCAAATGAAAACAATAAAAGACTCACGATCCGAAACTGCATGCACGTGTCTCTTTGATATTTGTAGACTTCAATTTCACCTTTACAACTCTTGGTGCCACGGGCCAAGAGGGGCCGACGAACACATCCGGGTACCAAGGAACCACACTGCAGTACAAGGTGACGCTGGAAAAGGGTATACAGAGATGGCAAGTACCCCTGAACGGAACCTACGTCATAGAGGCCTGGGGAGCGTCGGGCGGAGGAAGCAACAAAAGTCATTCAAGAGCAGGGGGGAAGGGAGCTTACATGAAGGGGTCTTTTAACCTCACTCGTGGTGCGCTGCTAGAAATTCTTGTTGGACAGACTGGGGGTACAGGGAATGTAGGTGTAGCTTTACCAGGGGGAGGTGGAGGGGGAACATTCGTCGTCCTTTCGTCAGGCGGTTCGTTGATTATTGCTGGTGGTGGGGGTGGGGGTGGGGGTAGTCTACAGGGAGTTGGTTTTGATGTAGGGGACCCGGGACAGATAACGGAGAAGGGATCCAGGTATGGGGGTTCCAATGGAACCGGTGGGAAGATTCAAGAGGAGGGTTCCGCTTCAAATTCGTTTGAAGCAGGAGCCGGGGGTGGCTTAAAAGGAGATGGCGAAACGGGTATTATTGCCGAAGGGGGGAAGAGTTTTGAAAACGGCGGTAAAGGAGGAATTTCGCCAAATGGCTCGCATGGTGCATTTGGGGGTGGTGGCGCTGGAATGAAATACCCTGGTGCAGGAGGTGGTTACTCCGGAGGGGGGGTTTTCATGAAGAAACCAGGGGACACCATTGCTGGAGGGGGAGGGTCTCTAAACAGAGGAGCGAACCCGGTGAAGAAAGCAGGAGAGAACAAAGGCGATGGAAGAGTAACAATTACACTTGCGGATACAGCCTAAACTGCAGTGAAGTCAATAAACGTTATAAGGATAACCCAGCAAGCGACATTTAGGTTAACTAGAGATCTTCTTAGGCTTCGCGCGGGAGTTTCATTTTTCGATAACTGTGTGATAACGCACGCCAGGAGAATTGGCGAATTTAAAGTGGCCCTAACCCCAAAGTATTTTTTGCGCTAAACTAAATCTTTGCACCGGTTCGAAACGCATTGTGGCATTTTTTTCCTTTTTTTTTTTTTTTAATAAGTCGTATCTTTTTATAGGCTTCAAAACTTACGAAAAACCAAGCATGGTTTGTTTCACGATCGAGTCAGGGGAGGTGGGTCACAATCTACTTTGCATGCATGTTTACAAACAGTTTTAAAATGCGATGCAAATCAGTTTGTGACGTCAAATCAGGAATAGACCTACGCCCCTTCTGACGCGGTAGTGAAACAAATGATGCTCAGTTTTAAAGCCTATAAAAAGTCAAGATTTCGTAAAAAGCAAAAAAAAAAAAGAAAAAAAAATTGCCACAATGCGTTTCGAACGGGTGCAAGATCCATTTTAGCGAAAAAATATTTTGGGGTTAGGGGCACTTTAACAATCCGAAACAAACCATTCTACAAACCTCTTTTGCTGTATAGATCGGTCACCGGGTTATGATAAAACAACTAGTTAGCATACCAACACAGCTAACCAAGCTTGGAGGCTTACCCTTCGCCAATTATCACCCGGTAGAAACTTAGAAATTTTCCCCTTAACGCCTTACTTC